>CM054983.1:9033554-9355005 GCA_029030765.1 Salix suchowensis
ATAAATATACACATAATAATAAAGGAAATCAATTTCAATAGAACAATTAAAAATATAAGGCCCTAAATAAAAATAAAATATTAAAGTAAAGGATTAATTTGACAACCATTTATACTTTTGCACCAAAAAATATTAAAAGATTGAAGAGAGAAAAAAATTAAAAGAAGAGGGACTGAAATTAGAGTGTAATATATAATGCATGTGACATGAAGGACAAAATTGAAAACAATATAACCTGCTGCACTAAATCAATTAAAGGATCTAATAGAAAACTGAAAAATTCAAAGAAGAAGGACTGACATGCAAACTCCATATATATCAATTTGAATTAAAAGGACGCAATTGAAAAAAAAATCAAAACTTCCATTACATGAATCAAACAAAAGCCAAGGGATTGAAATTCATCAACAATAAATCGGGGGACTGAAGTGGAATCGGACGCTGAGGAGAGAGAAACGTGCACATAAACGTTCAACCGACTATATGAGCCTATACGTCGATTATATCATCACACGCGCCATTCCATGAGATTCAGGGAAGGGTTGCGAGTCGTTCTACCCGACGGAGGAAAATTTTTAACCGCCGTATGACGCCGCACGCCCCGCCTGAATCGATGGAGGGGAGAAAATGCTCCGACGCGCCTGTACGGACACCTGACATTGCTGACGCAAGCGCACCGTGACGTGTGTGTCAATTACAAAACCACCCCTGAGGCTAATGCATGGATTTTGTCTTATCGGGGGCTACAGATGTAATAACACATTTTTAAAAATATTAAAAAAAAAGGGTTCCGGCGGACCGGACCAGTCCGTACGTGTGCAATTACAACCGTAGCTCTCAGCCAAAAACGTGTTTTTGTCTTATTATCGGGGGTTGTTTCGCCATTACACTGTTCACTTCCAGAAAAAAAAACACGTTTTTGGACGAACTAAAAAAAAATAGGGTGGACGAACTCGCGCGATGCACGCCGGATAAAAGACCACTCCACAGTGCCACTGAGTCTGAAGGAACAGTACCAAACCCGAGCTCTTTTAGCTTATGTCTTAATTAAAGTGTTTCACATAGCTATTTTCTTTTCTTAGACGGATGGCATATTTTTCTTCCCTTCGGGAGAAGAAGTTAGGCACACGAGCTAGGACTAGCACGCCAGACCTTTGTCAGGCAAGTTATTATCATTTTTCATTTTTATTTAACTTATTTATCCATTTTTATTTAAATACTATACAAAGTTTATCATGATATTTCAATTACTACTTAATTTTGTCATGGTTATTATATAATATTATAAATTTCCATAGGAATGTCAACAAATGTATTTCAATCATTATGTGTATGAAATGAATATAAAAAGAATCCCATGAGAATTGAATTCAATTAAAGTTTTTATTTTTTACAAAATTCTTGACATGGTTTTATCGTGTTTATTAATTTATTTTGTCTTCAATTACATACAAAATATTAATATATTATTTTTATTTTTTCAAACATGCTTTTAAGATCATGATAGATTCTTATTTATAAAACAATGATTGGAATTAAAAAATATGTATGATTATAATAATAATAATAATAATAATAATAATAATAATAATAATAATAATAATAATAATATGTCATTAATAAACAAAATGTAGTTCATATTGAAAAAAAAATACAGATTCTTTACTTATTTAAAATGACTTATATTTTTATTATACTATTATTTTAATTCACTAATTTAATTAGAAAATATGCTTTTAATCAATAATCATAAAGTGATTAAGATACCTCTTTTGTAATTTTTTAAGATGATAAAACAATATGTTTTATTATAAAATATGCAGAATTGTTTTTCCAAATTTGGCTGCATGCACATAAACAAAAATATGTTTTTTTTTTGTATTAAGGAATTGTTTATGAAATCTTAAAAAATACATTTTGGTTCCTTGATTTATAATAGTTATAATTACACTCGTAATTGACCTTAAACTTTTAAATTTGTACAATTGTATCCACTCTACAATTTCAATAGCACCCATAACCTTACACTCTCTTTTTACTTTGGTCCTTGGTTTTGTATTCATGCAATTCGACCCTCAATTGACCATTAACTCTCAATTTTCTTTGATTTTGCCCCTGATTTCATACTATTGACTTGGAAAAAAATACAAGTCCTTGCATTTAATTAAATCCTTTAATTGGAGTCTAAATTAATTCTTAAACATAATTATACTTTAAATTGACTCATGATTAAATCAAATTGACCTATAAAAATATAATTATGTCTTTCAACTTAATTTTTAAACTAATTTATCCAATAATAAATTATTTTAACATTGAATCTGTATTTTCCTTTATTTTGGCACAAAATATATACGATTAGGCTCTCGAAGTAGTCTAAAATTTTCAACCTGATTTTTTTACCAACGCTAGCCCTTTTTTTTAAATTTTATTTTAGGTAGATTTTAGGGAATAACCCAGAAATGGGTTATGACAGTTGCCCTCTCTCTTTACAGTCCTTACAAATAAAATCTTGTAAAAGACTTTAGATAGTACGAGTTGTAAAGAAAAAAAGATTGATTTTACCAGACCAAGATATGATTGAGCCATCCGAAAGTAAAAATAAGGGTTATAAAGCATACGTAGAAGAGAATGATAAGATAGGGCTAGAAAGTGCACTATCTAAGCATCGAGGTCTAAGTAGGACACTCAAAGGATGAAAAGGTGATGATGTTTGTGAAAAACACAAGAAAATGGTCTCACTGTAATGGGTGACTTGCCCAAGTGAAGATGATGAACATGGTAATAACACAAAGATGGTCTTGTTATAATGGATGACCTGCCCATGTGAATATGGTGAAGATGGTAAAAATCTCAAGAGTGACCTCATTGTAATGAGTGACCTACCTAAGTAAAAACAGTGAAGATGATTTCATGGAATGAAAGATAGGGCTAGAAAGCACACTATCTGAGCTGATGGTTGAGGGTTAGAAAATACACTTGAAGAGGAGGGAAATAGGGTTGGAAAGCGCATTGATGGTTGAAGGTTGGAAAAGACACTCGAAGAAGAGAAAATAGAGCTGGAAAGTGCACTATTTAATTGATGATTGAGCATTTGAAAACAAACTCAAATAAAGAGGGAAAGTAGAGTTGAAAAATGCATTATTTTAATTGATGGTTGTAAAACGCACTTGAAAAGGGAGGAAATAGGGTTGGAAAACACATTATTTTAATTGATGACCTAGGGCTGGAAAGTGCACTCAAAGTAGGAGGGGAAAATAAGGTTAGAAAATACACTATTTTAATTAATGATTAAGGGTTGAAAAACACTCAAATAAGAAAAAGAATGATAAGGCTCAGAAGAGCACTATCTAGGTTATATGACATGAGCACTACATTAGCCATGATACAGCATCAGAGTTTACAGCCCTGACAGATCTTCTCCATCCATACTAGTTAGAATTAAGGCTCCTCTTGAAAAAGCCTTTCTTCACCACATATGGTCCCTCATAGTTTGGTGCTCATTTATTCTAGTCTTCTCCTCATGCTAATGATATTTTCTTCAATATAAGATCCCCCTCTTTGAATACCTTTGGCATAACTTTCTTGTTGTAAGCTTTTGCTATCTTGCTTTGGTATAATTGGTGGTGGCAAATAGTTGTTAGTCCTTTTTCATCACTAAATTTAATTGTTCAAACCTCAGCCTTGCCATTCTGATTCATCTAATTGTGCATATTTTAAGATCTTTAGTGATAGAATTTCCACTTCTAAAGGTATGACTGCCTCAGCCTTGCCTATTCTGATTCATCTAATTGTGCATATTTTAAGATTCTTAGTGGTGGAATTTCCACCTCTAAAGGTGTGACTGCCTCTATTCCATATAGTAAAGTATATGGGGTTGCTCCTGTGGAAGTTCTAATAGTAGTGTGTGATATGCGTGCAAAGCGTATTGGAGCATTTCATGACAATCTTTGTAAGTGACCAACATTTTTTGGATGATTTTTTTAAGATTCTTTATTGACTGAGTTGACAATTCCAATCATCTTTGGTCTATAAGGAGAGGAGATGAGATGTTTAATCTTCCACTTGGTGCAAAGTTCAACAATCAACTTTCTATTAAAATTTTAGAGCATTATTAGTTACTAGTCTTGCGAGTAAACCATAACGATAGGTCAAATCTTTTTCAATGAATCTCGTAACAACCTTTTGTGTTACATGGGCATAGGAATTAGCTTCCTCCCATTTAGTAAAATAATAAGTTCCCACTATAATAAATCTATGTCCATTACTTGCCTTCAGGTTAATTGACCCTATAATATCTAATCACTATAAATCTGGCACTTATGACACAAATGGCCATGGAGAAGTCATATTGAACAAAGGATTTGGAGGTGAATTTATCTTATCACTATAAATCTGACACTTATGACATTTTCTAACATACATATTTGTTTGCATTTGTCTTGCCATCATATTACCATTTGCAAGGGTGACAGATTCCTTCGTGAACTTCTTTCATAGCTTGCCCAATTTCTTTCTCATATAGGCACCTGAGTAGGGTCCCATCAAATGACCTCTTATATAGGATTTTATGATCCAAGAACAAATTCACAACCATCCTCCCCAAGTCTCCTTATCTGCCTTAGATTGAGGGTATTCTTGGTGTCGAATGAACCTTTTGATATCATTATACCATGGTTTTCCATCTGGTGACTCTTCAAGTGTGCAACAATGAGCTTGATGATTTTGAACCTTAATGTCAATTGATTGAATTTTTTCTCTTGCAACAATTTGTACCATTGAAGTCAAAGTTGCCAAAATATCCACAAACTGATTTTTATCTCTACTCATGTGAGTGAACTTGACCTCCTTAAACTCATTGGCTAACTTTATGAGGTAGTTCTGGTAAAGTTTCAACTTTTTATCTTAAGTTTGTCATTCTCCTTTCACTTGGCAGATGATCAATATAGAATCCCCAAAGACTTCAAGCTTCTTAGCTTTGAGCTTTAAAGTAGCTTTCTAAACCAATGATACAAGCTTCATACTCGATCATGTTATTAGTGCACTCAAATTGTAACCTTATTGGAAAAAAAATTGCTTCCCATCTAGGGAAATTATTACTACTCCAACCCCATTTCCCAATATATTTATCGCTCCATCAAAATAAAGTGTCCACCATTTACTCGCCCCAGCATCATTCTTGATTAGCAACAAATCTTTATCAGGGAGATGAAAATCTAGAGGCTTGTAATCTTTTACAACATGATCTGCAAGATAGTCAACAATTATACTGTCTTTTATAACTTTATTTTGTCATAAAAACAATGTCGTATTCTACTAACAACACTCGCCACCTTGCGATCATACTTGATAAGTTAGGTTTCTCACATTTTTTATTTAAGTTGATCTAGCTTAGAAATCAACCATATTGTATAGTACAACATATATTGCCTGAGTCTTCTCGCGCTCCATACCAAAACACAACATAGCTTCTCAATGATAGTGTATCTAGACTCGCAATCATTAAACCTTTTACTCAAGTAGTATATAGCTCGCTCCTTTCTTTTAGATTCATCATGTTGTCCCAACACATAACTCATAGTTGTTTCCATGACCATTAAGTACAAGATCGATAGTTTCCCTCATATTGGGAGTAATAGCAATGGTGGATTTTAACAAGTACCTTTTTATCTTATCAAAACCTTCTTGGCAATCAACATCTCACACTCTAGGATTTTTCTTCTTGAGTAAATGGAAAACTGATTCACATGTTATGGTCAACTAGGATATGAAATAGGCTATATAATTTAGATGTTCGAGAAAACTCCTTAATTCCTTTTCCATTTTAAGCGCTGACATTTCTTGTATAGCTTTGTCTTTATCAAGATCAACTTCTATCCCTCGATTGCTTACGATAAAACACAATAATTTTCTTGTCTTTATTCTAAAGGAGCATTTAGTAGGACTTAGTTTTAATTGGTACTTTTGCAATCTCTCAAATAGTCTCCTCAATATTTGTATATGGTCTTCCTTCATCTTTGATTTAGCTAGTATGTCATCCACACAGACTTCGACTTCCCGATGTATCATATCATGAAACAAGGTGACCATTTCTCTTTGATATGTAGCCCTGATATTTTTCAAACTGAATGACATCACTTTATCACAGAAAGTCTCCCAAGGTGTGATAAAAGTAGTTCTCTTTTTCCTTTTCTACCATCTTAACTTGGTTATAATAGAAAATCCATCCAAGAATGAATACGTTACATTTTTAGTAGTGTTATCCACCAAGGTATCTATATGAGATAGTGGAAATCATCTTCCAGGCTTGCCTTATTCAAGTCTCTATAATCTACGCATGCTCGGATCATTCCATCTTTTTTAGGGACCACACCACATTGGCTACCCACTGAGAATAGTGGACAACATCTAAAAACGTCGCATCCCATTGCTTTTATATCTTTGCTTTCACCTTTAGGAATATAACTGGGACACATTTTCCTGGTTTTACTTTACTATTACTTCCTTTTATCAAAGGGATCTTATGCACGACTATATCAATATCTAAACCAGACATTTCCACATAAGTCTAGGCAAATACATTTGCATATTCATACAAATGATATATCAATTTATCTCTTTCTTCAATTGTAATAAGGGTTATCGCACGTCGCCGCGCTACGTCCCGGGAGGGATCCTGACTCTCGCAATGGAGTTGAGAAGGAGTCGCCATCTGGCTGTTGAGAGTCGCTAGGAACACTCGATTTGTATTGGTCTGCTCAGAGATTCAAAGGGTAGGGGACTGGTTGCGTAAATGGAAGGTATTAGCACCCCTAGTACGCCTTACCTGAGGTAAGTTGCATTGTCAATTTCGATGTGATTTTGAATGCTTCAATAAATCATATTTATTCACACAAAAAAAAGGATTTCAATTGAAAAAGAAATTGATCACCGCTTAGAAATAATCCTGTTAATTTTATTGATTATTATCATTCCTGCCGAATATTTTGGATATTAACCTCTTAGAATTTATTTATCCAAACACCGAACATTGAATAATAGCATACTATTCTCCCCGAATATTTTGGATTTTGACCCCTTAAGATTTAATTATCCGAATATCGCAGTGAATAATAAATTCCCAAAAAGTAAGATTTTTGTATTTTTTTGAAATATTGACCAGTACCCTTTGGATTGTTACAAACATGTTGTAAAATCTCAAAATATCATGTTAAAACATATTTTCTTCTTAAAATCCCAAGATAATATATATTTTTTTTGAAAGAAAAATATTTTTTTTAAATTATGCTAGTGTAGTGGCCGTATGCAAAGAAAACACATTTTTTTATTTCATTTTATATTTCTTTTTCTTAACAAAATAACATAAATAAATGAATAAACACAACACACACACATATTCTCTTTTTCTTTCTTTTTCATTATATTTTTACAATAATTAAAATAGAACTCACACACATTATCCTTTTCATTTCTTTTCTCATTACATGTCATGAATAATAATTAAAATACAATAAGTTCAAATAAAACACATAAACATAAGGGAAAATACAAAAAGAACTTCAAGAACAGTGCTGGAACAGTGGCAGTAGTGCAGGGGAGCTGGTGGCGCGTCTGTACACGCGCCACCGTCACTGGCGGCTCGTGGGATCACGCACCGTCGCAGATGAACAGTACGACAGGAAGGCAACAGATCTGCCTCTTCTCTTCTTTCTCCTGCCGGCAATGACTTCAACGACGACCTGAAAAAAAAACAAAAAAACAAAGCAACACAATCAATAGCAGCTGGGCTGCTCTTCTCTTCTTTTCCAGATCTGGTCTTCTCCTTCTTTAGATGACTGTCGGAGATGAGATGGAGAGAGTCACCGTGGATGGCAGCTGGGACTGTGTAGATCCTCCCTTTTCTTCTCTCCCATCGACGGTGGCCTTCAATGGCTACCTGCACAGCAAAAGAACACTGAAAACAAACACAAACAAAGTAGTTGAGTTCCTCTCTCCTTTCGGTTCGTTCTTCTTCTGTTTTCCTTCCATTTCTTCTTCCTCAGTCTTCTTTCGGCTTCTTCAGGTGGCTGGACTGTCGTGGGTTAGATTGAGGGGAGGGAGCTGGTCAGAGCTGATGGTGGTTTCGGGGTGCAATGTAGATCTTCCCTTCTCCTCTCTCCCACCGGTGATGATGTCATGGTAACCTGCGAAGAAAACACAAAACAAACAAAATGAAATAACAACACACAAGAGCAATCCGTTTGTCTCCCTTCTGCAGATCTATTTTTTTGGTTTTTTTTTAACGGTCAAGGTTGTCGATGGCCAGTTGTATGAATGAGGGTCTAATCCGATGGGCAAGCCAGAGGAGGAGAACTGATGGAGGTTGAGAGAGCTGGAGAGTGTGGCTGCTGTGGTGGCCGGTCAGGGAGGAAGAGGAAAAGAGATCGATGGGGCTGCTCTGTTCGGCGGGAGGATGAGACTGTGTCTGCTGGGGCTGAAGGCAGGCTGGAAATGGCTGAGGTGGCTGGGCAGAGGAGAGTGTGAGTTGGTCTGTGAAGGCAAGGGAAGAGAGGAGAGTGAATGAGGGAGTGGGGACGGCCTGTGGTGTTGGTCAGAGAAGAAAAGAACAAGCGAAAAAGAGACTGTAGAGGAGTTGTGTCTTGGGAAACAAAAATGGAGGCTGGTGGAGATGGGGGGTAAGATGAAAAGGGGGGGGGGCCTTTGGAGAAGAAAGAGCTGGTTTAGGGGTTTTTTTAGGGTTTTTGAATGGGGTGTAAATTTTTTTGGTCCTCTTAATTGGAGTTGATACCTCTCTATTTATAGAGGTTTTTCAGAGACCAAAATCTGAAACCATCCTTCAGCTTGCACGTCTCTTTCAAATTAGTTCTTTGATTTTTTAATTTGCGCGATTTGACCCTGAATTGACCGTTAAATTCTCAATTTATTCAATTTTTCCCTTGTACCAAGATATTTTTGGATTTTCGTCTTTTTTTCTAATATTTTTTATTTTTTATTTTTCTTTCCGAAACATAAATATAAGTGAGTAAAAATTAGGGTAGCAACAAGGGTATCGATCTTTAATCCTTTTTTCTCTTGATGGGTTCCTAAATTGATGATCTCAGTGGTGGGGACACCAAACCCACACCGCAAACTACACGAGTATATGGACGAAGACGATGTAGGATAGCCCAGCCTATCACGTTTTGATTGGGAGTCTAAGCCCATCTAGGCCCATATCATTATTATTTTATTTATTTGGAATTATTTATGTTAAACATTTGGATTTGATGGGTCAATCCCAATAGCGAGATGTTTAGGGTTTACTATTTATATGTTCCTCTGTCATGTTGAGAGGTAGCTTTTGATGAATAATGAAATGTTGCAGAGTTTGCAATTCTCCAATCCTCTTTTCTCTCTTCTCCTTTTTTTTCTTTCTTTAATTCTTATTGTTTATTATCCCGCATCAAATTTGGTATCTGAGCATGACTTTAATTGTTCTTACAATTAAACAATCTAGAACCTTAGAGCCGGTTTGATAAAAAAAATCATACTGTTGTGATTACAAAAAAAAGGGATGCAACACCGCTTTGCTCCTTTCCCCTTGCAACTTGCAATAGTTCAGAGACAAGAAAGTTTTAGCTAATATAGCTACAGTGGGATTATTCTTTGCTTGCTCATACTTAACAAAAGCATTAACCGCTTCCATACTAATAATTCTAGTGGCTTCCAAGGAAAACAATACTAAACCAAAAATAGTAAAAGTCATTGATCGATACATTTCTTCCCCGAGCCTCCCTTTATCTTTATTTGCTTTCAACTTGCTCTCAACCATCTTCCACTTGAAACCTCTGGAAGATGTTCTATACTGGTTTACCTAATCAAAGCATAAAAGCTTGACAGCCTTTGGGGTTGTATTCTTAGGCCTCTACCTGAAATAAAATTTGTGAGGGTTGTAAGGGAAACCAGGATTTGAACATATTTTACTATGGTAGGGGTCATATCGACATCCCCAAATGGTAAAGCATCGGTAGCTTGGATCCCAAAAATATATAAGGGCCTTGATTGTCGATATCTAAACTAGAATCTTCATCAGATAAACAATTCTCCCATATCTTATTTCAAATAATGCCTCATCACACACCCCACGATGCACATAAGCTTCTTTATATTTTTCGTAGAGCAATGGACTTTGGTCATGCGTGGCAATTCATTGACCTCAATTAACTACATCATCTTCGATCTTTCCCCATATTCCAAAAAGGTCATGGAAGTCATGGTCTTGGTTTGATAGTTTCTACAAAGTCATGAATTATTGGAGGGTTTGTATCCTAAAGTAGGTTCTAAGTTATTGCACGAAAGGTAAGCTTTCTACCTGGTATCAAAAGGTCTATGAATTGCCTAGTGACCGCCTAATATGAAGGTGGTGTAGGGGTTCACAAGAAATGATTGGAGCACAATATGACTGCCATTGTCAAGTAAACACACAGTTCATAGTTGGACGTTTCACGAATCTGATTTTATATGTGAATTGAAAGTCATGAGGCAGACCATTACTCTCCACCTAACTTAGAATTTGGTTTATTTGCAAAATTAAAATGTATGGTATATTAATTCATACCTGATTTTATATGTGAATTGAAAGCAAAAATGCAAGCTAAAGCAATAAAAATGCGTGATAAAATTGAATAGACAAAAAAATAAACAGACAAACAATTAGATAAGCGAAAGCTCAGTCCAACCAGACAAGTCCCAATAGAGTCAATATATGTCACGACAACAGATTTTTTGCGCTACGCACTCTACAACCTCCAGAGGGGAGATGACGAACAAAAAAGGAGTTTTATAATTGTAAGGTTATGACTATAATTCTTAGGAGTGGTCATCTAGTGTTAAGGTCACTAAGAAACCTAAAGATCTGCGAGAGTCTAGGTAACGAGACTTATTATGCAAGGGGAAGATATATCACTCCCAGTGCACCCTACCTAAAGTAAGTTGCAAGTCAGATTTCTATTTGTCGATCTTTCCTAAGACTTGAAGTAGATCTCTTTTCGTGAGAGAGTCTCTACCTTACAAGGGTGAAAAACCTAACTATTCTAAAGTTTGAATTTTTGTTACCATCTGCAGGTGTACTTTACAATGTAATTTTACACCCTGATAGCTAAAACAAAATAATTATTTTTTATATATGGCCGAATTCCAACAAATAATTGTAAATCGGTTGCAATATCCCACTTTCATTTCAAAACATGAGAAATATGCTATATATTTCTTTTTACAAAAATTATGCTTGAAAAACCTTGGAATTTAGCCGTACGCATGAAAGCAAAATGTTTTTTTAATTTCTATTTTTTTTAAAAAGAGATCAAAGATATTTTTATTTCATGCGATTTTTTTATTTTTTATTTTTATTATTTATTATATTTTTTTTATTGTGGACTGACTACCCAATCTGGATGGGCCTTTCGGCCCATCCCTTTGGGGATGGACTGCCAGCTTAGGTGGGTCAAATGACCCACTCCTCTAGTACCTGGGCTCCCTTTCGGCCCATCCCTTTGGGGATGGACTGCCAGCCTAGGTGGGTCGAATGACCCACTCCTCTAGTACCTGGGCTCCCATCCCACAACCACAACCTTTCGGTCTGGTCTTCTAGCCCTGTTGGGCCGACAACCCACCTCTTTTTGGGTGGCCCGACTAGATACCAAGTCCAGCTCAGCCACCTCCCACCGTTCACATGCAGTGAGCAGTGAGGGAGAGTGAATTAATTCACTCTCCCCTGCTATTCATTTATTGTGAACAATAACAATGGTGGATGACGGAGGGAGATGAGAGGCATACCTGTCCATTGCCATCATGAAGAGGAGGCCGAGCTGTTTCCGCTTGTGGTTGTGGTATCGGAAATGGTGATTTATGGTGGTCAGGAGAGATACTGGAACCTGCTTGTCAGAGACATGCTGCTTCTACCATAGCCCAAGAAGAGACTACTGACGCCGAGGAAGAGGCAAAGTTAGTGATCGATAGTAAAGAGAGCTTGCACATTGTCGAGGGAGACGGGGGTTGGGTGCTAGTTATGGCTTGGTTGCTGCTAACTTATGTGGTTGTGACGATAGAAATGGAACTGGTCTTTTTTTGCTCGTCTGTTACTCTATCTATTTTTTTGTTCGGGTGCCTCTCTTTCTCTTATGTTTTCTCTTTTCATTGTTTTTTCTCCTGGTGCTTGTCTTCGCTCCCCCCTTTTCCAAGGTTTCAGACGATAAAAAAGGTTTTTTTTTTTTTACTTTGATCTTTGGTTTTGGATTCATGCAATGTAACCCTCAATTGGCCATTAACTCTTAATTTTCTTATATTTGACCCCTAATTTCATACAATTGACTTGGAAAAAAAATCAATTTGGTCTCTGAAAAATCCAATCTTTTTAATTGAACTCGAATTAGGCTCCCGAACTTGATTTTTCACCAATTACGCTCTTAATAATATTAATTTAATCAATTTAAAGTATAATTAGAGCAAGTCCAATGGTAGGAGGCATTTTTAAGAGCCAAATCTATAAAATGGCTCCTTGAATAGTGTTTATATGGTTTTTTTTGTTGATGTGTGCTCCAATGGTAAGAGCCATTTTGGAGAGCCATTTTTTTTATATTATTTTAATTATAGTGTAATTATTTTGTATGTAGTTTAATTATACAATTAATTATACAATTAACAGGAGTAAGTTATATAATTAAATAATTACTTTTGAAAAACCCTCCAATAATAAAATTATTATTTTTTTAATTATATTTAAATTAAAAATAATAATTTAAATATAATTAAAAGACCCGCAATATTTGAAATTTAAGTTACTTATTTTATGTTTTTCAAGTAATTGTACATTTTTTTTATGGTTATTGTATTTGAAGTTAATTAATGTTACTTATTGTCTGAGTGTTAGAAAAATTTTAAAAAACAAAATGAACACATTAACAAATAACCAATAAGTTCAAACACAATTAATTAAAATACATTTCATTACAAAAAAAATTGATCAAATTAATCACAAATTAATACCCCATATTTTTTATGCTAACTATTATTATAATAATTAAATAATAATAATTATATAATATACTAAATAATTAGTATAAAATCCCCCCACCCCACCACACACCCGTCCGTTCCCCTCAATCTCAAACTTAAAAAACCCTACCATCCTTCTCTTCTACGAAGAAAGAAGCCAAAAACCACCCACCCACGCAAACCAATTTATATACGAAGAAAGAAGCCAAAAACCAAACCAACACCTTAAAATCTCCGACTTCCTCAAATTTATCTACCATCCTTAATAAAATTCCCATTTCCTTAATAATATCTCACATGGGTATCCTTAAAATCCCTCAAACTCAAATGGGTTTGGTTTAAAATCATACAAAATGCATTGCTTCTCTACTGAACTGGGTTTTGCTGTTACATTTACTTATTCAGATGGTAGTCAAAGTTGTTTCTTCGTCATTTTCTTGCATTGCCACTCCACTTTCTTCTCCTTTTAAAATAAGGAGAGGCTCCCAGGTATCTTTTCTTGCTTTGTTTTTTTGAATTGTTTCAATTTTTCAGTTCATTGTTCGTCACTTTGTGTTGTTGTGTTCTCATTGTTCAGTTCATTGTTTACTTTTCAGTTCAACGGTACAATTCCAATGGTCATATTTCATTTTTGTCTCTCAGGAGAAATATGTAGGAATGGCTCTGCATATCAAGAAAAGCCATTTTGGCTGCCCATTTGGCTCTCCCGTTCGAGACCTAAAAAAGATAAAAAATAGTCAAAAATTCAAAATTTTAGCTTTGGCTGCCCATTTACCTCTTCCGTTGGACTTGCCCTTTACATCTTTGCATTTAATTAAATCCTTCAATTGGACTCTAAATTAATCTTTAAATATAATTATACTTTAAATTGGCCCATGATTAAATCAAATTGGCCTATAAAAAATATAATTTTTTCTTTTGACTTAATTTTTACACAGATTTATCCAATAATAAACTATTTTAGCATTGAATTTGCATTTTCTTTCATTTTGGGAACAAAAAAAGTATGATCGGACTCTCGAAACCATCCAAAATTTCCAGCCTGATATTTCTACCAATGACAACCCCTTTTATTTTATTTTATTATGGGTAGATTTTGGGAAATAACCTAGAAATGAGTTATTACACTTTTCATTGGTAAATTCGTTGTAGTGTATTTTTTTATGATATCTTGATATTTAGTAAGGGATAGATGAGCATATATGACTTCTAAGATAGGTAATCCAAGTGCTTACAAAGGAGTTTTTGTATGTTTATCTAATAATATATGACTTTTACATGAATAAAATTGTGTTTTTGGATATGTTGTTAGTACAAAAGACATATAAATGAACAAATTACACAAGAATGGTCTACACCTAACCAATCATAAAAATTAGAAGTTCTCATTGTTTAACTAGTTTTTAACTTAGGTTTGTTAAAAACTTTCATACAATAGCCAAAAATATAGACTAAATAATTAAGAAATTAATATGATTCAATGGAATGATAAACAAGAGAAAGCTTTTAACTAATTGACTAAACCATGAAAACTTTTAATTCTTGTGATTGATTAGGTATAGGTTATTGTTGTACATCCTTACATTAGCTTCATCCATTTATATGCCCTTTGTACTAATAACTTTTAATTAGGTTCAAGAACTAATTATACTTTTAATGGGTCAAATTAATTTTATTTTGGACTTAATTAATGAAAAATAAGTTTGAAAACCTAATTTAGGCTTAATTAGACAATTGAAATTTAAGATAACCATATCTAATGTTTACAAAGTCAATTGAGTAAAATCAAGGATAAGATTGCAGGAAATTAAAAGGGATAAGATTGCAAGAAATTAAAAGTTTGAAGGTCAATTAAAAATCAGATTGAAGAATGTCGAGACCAAGGATGACTTTATGAAATTCACATAACTTAGAGGGTGTGATTGAAGAAGGCCAAGGATAAATTACACAAATATTATGTCAATTTATACTCTGATAAATATATTTCACTCTAATTCAAAATTTCATCTCTAACGACATTAAAAATACTTGGAGATTAATTTTCAAAAATATTATTCAACAACCAACATATACATCCCTAGTTTTCAATACAAGCTTTTATACTTGGCTCTATTAAATGAATGAGATTTATTTTCCTACCATGACCAACAACCTTTTATTTTTTAGTTTTGACAGAAAGCCCTCATGTGAAAATACAAAAATACTTCAAAAAATAGAGCTTATGTTTTTTGTCTTTTCTAAAGTTAAAAATATACTTTCGTTGTACATAGATAATGAAAAAACTTGAAAAACTCTTGTCGTGGAGCTCAACATATTGTTTATCTTGGGAGCAAAGTAAGTGTTTTTAAAGAGAATTTTTTTATCATTAGTTTTAAATCTTGTTAATTCTAGGGTATTTTTATTTTTTCACTATGTAAAAAAAGAAGACACATACACTCTGAAATATTTTTTTAATAGCTAAGAGGTTAGTCTCAACGTCAAGGCAAATAAGTATTTTTAATGTTAAAAAATAATTTGACTGGAGCAATCCAAAATACATATAACAAAACTATCATGTGTTTTAACTTGGGAAGTTTAGCACTGTATTTTAAAAATATTTTTGAAAAAAAATTACTTTTAATTTTTACTTTAAATTAAAAAAAATATTTATAGATCATTTTATATAGTGATATAAAATAAAAAGTAACCAAAATAATTTTTAATTTATCCTAATCACCGTGGGGACAACACATGCTTTAGGGCAGGGGCTTTCTTTCTGTCAATGAAAATCGTTTTTTGAAATATAATCTCCATTTCATTTCATCTATTCTTTAAACACTACCCTCCCTCCTTGCTGCTCTGCTCGTCGATACCACTCTTTCTTTCTTTTTGTTTTTCGGTGGTGGTGGTGGTGGTAGTGGTTGTTTTCTTCAAAAAATATTATTTCCCTCTAATTTCTTTTTTCCCTTGGATGTTTTACTTCTTTCCTTGAATTCATCATTTGAACATTTGATTTGTTAGGGATCCAATATGATCTTATTATTTGTTTTTATGAATATATTATTTTGGTTTTTTTTTATGCAAATATATTTTATGAGTCCAAGTGAGCGAGTAAAATCCTGGTTGTCCCAGACTCTTACAAAGAATACACGCGCTCACATGAACTTGAGACCTATTTTATTGTTAACTTTATATATATACCAAAATAATTTTTAATTTATTTAGTTAAATACTTGTATTATTTTCTTAACTTACTCTTTAAATTTTTGAAGTTACAAATACATTAAAACAATCTACATATCTAATATTTTATTTTATTTTATTTTATAAAGCCCGTGGCATGCGTTAAATGGCCAGTCACACGTGCTCACACGAACTTGAGACCTACTTTATTGTTAACTTTATATATATACCAAAATAATTTTTAATTTATTTAGTTAAATACTTGTATTATTTTCTTAACTTACTCTTTAAATTTTTGAAGTTACAAATACATTAAAACAATCTACTACATATCTAATATTTTATTTTATTTTATTTTATAAAACCCCGTGGCATGCGTTAAATGGCCAGTCACCACCATCACATGAATGAAACCATTCTAAAGCAGCCAACCTCAAAATTCTCCCATTCTTTTCTCTCTCACGTGGCGTGGTTATGAGTTGTTTTGATTCAAGTAAATAACAAGCATGTAATTGTATCTTTTCAAATAATATAAAACTATTTTATGGAACCAGAAGAACGCCGTCAGGTATCTCTCGCTCGAATCTCTGAGTTTGCTTCGCTCTCAATATCTCGCCCCCCTCCCCGTGGAGTGCGTTATTTCTCTATCTGCACCGAAATACCCTTGTGGAGAACGGACTTTCGAGTTGTTTTGACAAAGTTTGTCTTTTTTGGTAAAAGTATTTTATTTATTTATCACTAGTGTTTCACAATAACCTAATCTTTGCTTCTGTTAACTGTATAGATTTATGTTCTTCGGGTTTTTGAGGCTATGAGAAGAGGATATTTCTTTTGCTGAGGTAAGAAATTTGGGTTTTGATTTGATTTAAATTACGATCTATTCACTTTTAGCTTCTTTGCTCTTCTTGGTTGATTTTGATGTGGGCTAGGGTTTTCTTACTTCTTCAACTTCGAGTTCTGTTTTTTCATTATAAGTGAATATGTGAAGTGGGTTTCGTTTAGATTAAAGTGATTGTGTGGATTTCTTTTCCCCGATTAAATGGCTTGGAGTTTGATAAAGGGTTGTTGTGCATCTAAGCTTTTGAGGGTGACTGACATCGATTCAGAAATTAAGAGAAAACAGCTGTCTTGGTGTGGTATGGGATGCTTGAGATTATGGAACTTAAACAAGTTTTAATAATTGGTAGGATTAAGGTATACTGTGGCTTGTTCCTTATAACTGTTACGTTTTTTTAAAGCATGTGTATTCTCGAACTTAAGCACCAGAGCTCTTTGTTATGCAATATGTAGCTGGCATTCATATTTAATAGTTGCATCTAGATTGATCTTGAACCTTTTTTCCGATAAGCTTTTGTTAAAGTTTGTTACAATTGTATATCTTTTGTGGCCACCATGAAGATTATGATGCTGTGTGCGTTCAATTTTTTTTTCTTTTCTCATTTAACTTCTGGATTAATTATTGCTGAAGATAGGAGATATTATTAAAGAAATGGCATTTAAGCGATAAAGAGGAAGTTATGTTTATGCTTAAATCTTTGCATTTGGTTGCTTTTGTGAGATCCCTTTATTCTATTTTATATTCGCATTTGGTTGTGTTAAAGATGGTATTTATTTCTTTCGATTATCATTTTACAAAAGTAGTTTGCCTAACTGATCTAGAGTTACTTGTAATGTTAATTATCACAGATTTCGTGTATCGTTGCCTATTTCTACAGACATGCATAATGATTGGCCTGGCTTTCATGCAGTTGATAAAATTATTCATACGATAGCTTCATATTCAGTCATACATTTAATTGTTTGAGGAGTAAGTTGTTTGGTTCAGTAGGTAGTTTTTTTTTTGTTAAGATCACAGTTTATGAATTTTCTTGACTTAACATCATTGTTGTGGACACTTGTTAATGTTGTTGGCCGAGATCTATAATTTGAATGGTTAGCTTGTAGTTGTATAACTTCAAAGAGAGCCATATTCACTTCCTTGACTATATAAATGATATTTAACATGCTAGTCTTATTATTATATCAGACATATAAAGAAGATAGGAATCCTAGTCTTTATATAGAGCCTTTTGTGTGGCTAAATCTATGAGCTAATACTGTTGATCCTTTTTTCTTCCTCAAGCATGATGCCCTGAATTGTCTAGTTTCATCACAGAAACTAGTCTGACTTTTGCTGTCCACTTTACAAATTTGTTTATCAAGGGCCATAACTGTATGCTGTTAATTATCATCTTCATTTCCTTTTTTTCTTTCCCTTTTACTAGGTGGAGACAATGATTTTAACAAAGCAATATCGTTGTATACACTCTTCGAGTTGTCAATGCTCAAAAGGGCATCTAAGTGAAGATGTGATTTTCTTAGTATTTCAACAGCTGAACTGGAACCCTAAGTTCATTGCTACTTTGTCCTGTGTATGCAAATGGTTTGATGATCTTGCCAAGCGAGTGTTATGGAAGGAGTTCTGCCGAACAAGGGCTCCAAAGATGATGATTGATCTGCAATCTAGTGGAAGTCACAGCGTGGATGGGAATTGGAGGGCACTTGGGAAACTGCTCATTTACTGTTCAGGATGTACAAAGGGTGGCCTGTTCAATAACATTAACATCCCTGGACATTTTGTGTATAGGACTCGGTTTTCAAGGACTTCAGGGAAGAGCTTTCTTTTGCCACAATGCAGGACGGATGTATTATATGTGTCTGATCCCTGTGAACATCTTGATCAGGGGGATGAAGGGGATGTGGGGTTTTTCCGAGGAATTTTCAAGTCATTTTCAATGTCAAAGGTTCGGAAAATGCTAATCAAAAGGAAGGCCCAGCTTCACCCAACAGAGGTGTGTCCATACTGTAAGGCAAAGTTGTGGAGTATGCAGCAAGCTGAAATGATACCACAGAGTGCCAGCTGCAGACTGGGTGCCTATGATGACTGCATAGAGTATTATGTGTGCCTCAATGGACATATGCTGGGAATATGCACTCTCCTACCTTTGTCTGATTCAGAAGAGGCTTCTGAGTTGGAATAAATGCAGGTATCCTCCTCAACTGAGCAATTTAGTTTTTGTTAGATAAAATTATGGGGAGATTTTGACTGGTCAAAGAGACATCTATTTGTCATAAACAATATGGTAATAATTTGTCACAGGATACAGTTTCTTTGTGGTCATGCAGGGTAGGAAGATGTATGTGTTTCCCTTTATGAAATTAGATGTACGTGCAGATCATTTAGTTCAATAACTAACAGTAAGGAATTGAACCAGAACTTCACTAACAAAGCATGCCTTCATGAATTTTGGTATTTCTACTCTCTTGGACTTCATGATAATGTGTCAGTTTCTTGTCTGATGTCTGTGGTGGATAATTCATTTGTGTTATGGTATGTCGTTAGTAGTGGAGTGATCTATGTTTGGTCTAGGATATGTAGAGCTACTTCATTCTATACTGTGCCTGTTACTGACGTGTAAGGTATTTCATGTGCTTTTCCATACCAGAAAAAAATGTATAGCTAACAGAATCTTCTTCCTTTTTTTTTTCCCCAACAGTTGTCTAGGCTTGGGTTTGTTTCTTGTTGCGGACAGAGCAAATCTGGATGGCAAGTGATAGGCTGCCTGATAGCCTTATTACCCTGGAGCTGAAACCAATAAACTTCGATTTTGCTTCCTGGTCCTGTTTAGGCCAATTGTTTCATAGAGAAGGGTTGGAGTCTATTGCTGACCGTGCTTTAATCATCCGTTATTTACTCTGAGCGTGTAATACTGTGGTATACATTTTATGTATTGCCCATATGTGTATTTGGATGGCAGATTGGTAAACTGCAATAATTCACAACCCCATGGTGTTATACCTGCTAGATTTTCTATGAAAATCTTAATATAATAATTTAGAAGGTTAATCAACTGTACATGGCCGCCGCAGAGAATCATGTTTTGCATGTGCGATCGGCAAGAGATGGAGTTACGTGACAGTTTTTTTTTTTTCTTGTTTATCTCACAATGGCACTAGAAATGCATGATAGGAAGTTAGCTTATCTTCTCATTTAAGGGCTCCCTTGCCCACCTCTTGTTGATTTTACGTGTTGCCATATGAAAAGCTATTTACTGTGTCATTTCAGTTTTTAATGAACAGACCGACGACCACGCAGTGGTGTTTATATTGAAAACAGAAGACCCCAGCTGGGCTTATGAAGAAATTTATGTTTTTCCCCGTGTCTTAGTCTTGAAATTCCTGAACCCATATTTTCCATGTTCTGGAGAAACTGGAATGCGAGGCCTTTTAATTGATTAGATATGATTGACGCACCCGATTTCTTTCAATTGGATGGTGGCATGTAAATAAATTGCGCTGAGAAAGTTGGTCCTGAGTTTTTCTTGTTGGGCACAAGATTAGCATAATTTGGATGGAAGGAGGTTGGAGTGAAAATGGTCTGTACACAGAAGAAGTTTGACTGATATCATCATAGGTGTAAGCCTGTGACGGCGAAATTTCCTAAAATTTTCTCGATATCAGTTAGCGATTATTATTATGTTTCTCAACTTTCTATCCTTGTGTGCTCGAGAATAGTCTCATACAAAGATCGATCTAGTCTATTCTTCATGAACTCTTCTTTGCTTCCACCAGAGCAGCTGTGATTACTACCGACAGAAAGGTAAAAAATTATTCCCTGGTCTGTAACGCAGTAATCCTATAAAGTTGAAAACCTTACAGAGCATTGCAGATGGTTCCTATGACGTTGAAAACCTTACAGAGCATTGCAGATGGTTCAGAATAACAGATAAATTTCATTTCGTATGCAGCAAGTTCCCCCAGATGTCTCCATGAGCTTATCTACATATGTTTTATGGAGATTTCATTATTTTCAGGTACCTGATTCTCTTTAGGAAGTCCCTCTTTAGGGGGGTCAATATTAGATGATTTGGATACAAGATTTGATATTTGTGTTGTGCTGAGGACTCTCCAAAGTACAATTATCTATTTATTGGAGTTTTTGATTTCTAGGATTTTTGTTTTTAGTGCCAATAAGTCTTTCACGTTTTAGGCGTGATATAGATTCATTTGTTGCCATGTTGACATTTTTTCCTTCAGAAATTTCAATTTATATAGAGAATTTGTAGCATGAATATGGGATTTAACTATCTTTTCACTACTAATAAAAACATCTGGTAATTGATTTGTAATATTTTGTAAATGAATTATCTTTTAAACTTTAAGTTCACATTGATTGTCATTGGATCAAAATGAGATAATTTTGGGTTATTCCAAGTAATTTCTTGTCGTGCATTTAGACATTGACTTTGCTTTCCCTAATGATGGTAAATATTCTCATTAAAATGACAATCATCAATGTGATTTAAAACATCAGCAGTCAAAGGTTCAAGGAATCTAATAATAGATGGAGGATCAAAACCAACATAAATTCATATTTTTTGTTGTGAACCCATTTTAGTCCTTTGTGGGGGTGCTACCAGCACACATATTGCACAAACAAAAATTCATAGATAAAATATATTAGGTGGTATACCATGAACAAGTTGTAAAGGAGAATAATTATAGTAAACACTTGGTCTAATTCAGTGATGCATCATCTAATATAGCATGTCCCTAGACAAATGTAGGCAATTTTGATTTCATAAGTAATGGTCTTGCAATTAATTGAAGTTGCTTTATTTGTGCTAGATCATTTTGAGTATGTACATGAGCAACAGGATATTCAACATCAATTCCAATAGAAGTGCAAAAACTATTAAATGCTTGAAAAGTAAACTCACTAGTATTGTCCAATCGAATTTTGTTGATAGAATAATTAGGAATTGAGCTTGTAGTATGATAAATTGTGCTATTAATATAGCAAATGCAATATTTCAACTCGAAATTAAACAAACATGTGACAATTTACTTGATGCATCAATCAATACCATAAAATATCTAAAGGGTCCACATGGTGGATGAATAGGACCACATATATCTCCTTGAATTCTTTCGAGAAAAGATGGTGATTCTATAAGAACCTTTGATAGAGATGGTTTGGTAATTAATTTACCTTGAGAGCGGGCAATACCTGAATTTTCACTTGGTAAAAGAATCTTCAGGTTCTTTAAAGGTTGCCCATATGAATTCTCAATAATTTATCTCATCATTATTGATCCTAGATGTTCAAGACAATCATGTCAAAGCATAAATTGTTTTGGATTGGAACACTTTTGGTGTAATGTTTGATTCAATAAATTTCTCAATCATATAATAAATTCTAGAAGAGAAGCAAATAGTTTTTCAAGTACAAGCTTCTGGCCTGAAATATGTGCATTAATATAAAGATATTCTTTTCTATCTTCATTTGTTGTTTTAATATGATAACCATTAGCACGTATATTCTTAAGACTAAGTAGTTTTTTTTTGGACTCAGGTGAATATAATGCATCTTTGATGCTTAGTCTTGTGTTATTTGGTAACACAATATTAGCTTTTTCAGAGCTTTTAATCATGTCTGTTGGACCTGATATTGTTGTGACATTAACTTTGGTTAATGTCAAATCTCAAAGTATTTATTTTTCTTAAGAATTGTGAGCGTTGTTGAAAGTCATGTCACTATTTAAAATATAATCAAAGTTCATTATTTAATTTGAGCCAAAGTGATAGTGTTTATTGTAAGCAGAATAATATAAATATTTTAATACAAATAAAAACTATTAATCATCTCTAATAATTCCACCAATAAGCATGTTTTCTGTCTTATCCGAGTTTTCAAAAAAATCAGAAACTTCAAGATAAGTATTAGCATCAACATATCTTTGGTTCTTTCTTGTCTTTGAATAAGTGTTTAGCTTTAAAAATACTAATTCTTCAGGAACTGTATTTAATTTATTTAATTCTCCAGGAACTTGTAATACTAGTTTTTCAAGAACTGTTTTTAATTTAATTAATTCTTCAAGAACTTATAATACTCGTTCTTTAGAAACTATAAATCTTTTTTCTATAATAAAAGTGAAAGAAAAGTTACCAAAAATAAGTTACAATAATGAAAAGAGAAAATATTAAAATTGATACAAGCCACATAATAATCGTGGTGATAACGTGTTATAAAAAGAATAACAAATTAACATATAAAGGCATAACTATTCAAAATATAATTAAAAGAGACGAGAGAAAGATCTTTCTTATAATGAATTTTTCTATTTTTCCAAAAGTAGTAAAAATACAAGACAAGTGATCTATTTATAAGAGAAAGAAATGAACTCAAGGGTTATGGAAATCCAAAAGACTAAACTCAAAAGTTATGGACATTCAATACACATAAATATGAATTTATAATATAATTTAAATAAAAATATTGTCAATTGATTTCGCTTGTATTATAATTCTGGTCTGTGAAATAAGTATTATGTCGCTCTCGTGCGCTTTAGACTACAAGATCACCCCAGCTTCACTAACCACAAAAGGGGAATGTATAAATATGTTGTTAGGAAGTCAAGGCACCTTTCCTCGAGACCGGTAGTTTTACTTATACAAGATGGTAAGAACTCATTTAGCATGAGTTATGAACCCTCTACCCAAAATGTATAGCGCTTGTTTAGTGTAGTGACGGTAAAAACATATAGGCAGTGTGTGGAAAAGCTCTACTTTCTGCAGCTGCTTCATCTTCACTAGTTTCCAGACGCTTGAAAACTAGCTTTTGCTGGGGGAGGTGGCCATTAGCAAATGCTGTAACCTGCGTGTCTATTAATACAGAATCCTCATCCTTCAATTCCCCTCTCAAGATACCCTTGGCAAGTTCGTTTTCAACATGCTGCTGAATCACCCTTTTGACTGGCCTGGCACCGTAGTTGGGATCGTACCTGAGCATCCCTAGAAGCTCTACAGTTGCATTGGTGACCAATAATTTAATCTTGCGGTCTGCAAGCCTTTGCTGGACACGTCTGAGCTTAAATGCACAGCCAAACATGGAATAAGCAGTCAGGAAAATGCATGAACACGGGACCAACATGCAATATGCTACATACAGTGTCAAAAGCATGGTGAAGTTAGCATTGAAATTCAAATCAAATCACTCCTTGATTATCAAATAAAGAGGTCATTTCCCATGAGTCTCCATGAAGAGTTGTAAGAGATACAGCACATCTTAGCACACATACATGTAAGCACCACCATTCAGAAGCATGCTAGGCAGGTTCAATTACCAAGTCTCAATCTTAATGTACTAGACTGCATGATGATTGCAGTCTGGATTCAAAAACACAATTATTAATTTGGGCAGTAGGATCTAGAATGAACCAAACAAGCTCTAACCATGTTTCTGTAATAGTAGTTTATAACACGTTGCAAAGACATTCACTCAAGAAAAATCATTATCAACCAAAACAAACTACATCAACATACCTGTAACCTGACAATACTGTTTATCTGATCATGATCCAGAGGCTGGAAAACTATGTACTCATCAACCCTATTCATGAACTCAGGCCGAAAGACTGATCTAGCAGCATCCATTACCCTCCTCTTAATTGTTTCATAGGCTACCTCCTTTGGCAAGTCATCATCTGTGTTGAGTATATATTGTGAACCCACGTTTGAAGTCATAATGATGACAGTGTTCGTAAAACTGACAGTGCGAGCTTGTGAATCAGTCACCCTGCCATCATCCAAAATCTGAAGGAAGATATTAAACACATCAGAGTGAGCCTTTTCTATCTCATCAAAGAGAATAACTGCATACGGCCTCCGGCGAACTGTCTCTGTCAACTGCCCCCCTTCCTCATACCCTACAAAACCAGGTGGGGCTCCTACTAATCGTGAAACTGAATGCTTTTCCATGTATTCACTCATATCAATTTGTACAAGGGCTTCTTCAGTGTTGAACATATAGGAAGCTAGGGCTTTAGCTAGTTCTGTTTTTCCAACACCAGTGGGGCCCATGAACATGAAACTAGCAATTGGACAGCAAGGATCTGAGAGACCAACACGAGATCGCTGAATGGCCTCAGCTAATGCTTTCACCGCAGGTTCCTGACCCACCACACGCTTATGTAGCTCATCTTCCAAATGTAATAGCTTCTCCCTCTCGGATTGTTTAAGCTTGGAAATTGGGATACCAGTCCACTTACTAACAATTTCAGCAATGTCATCACCTTTTACCTCTTCTCTCAGCATGGACTTTCCTGACTTTATATACTCATTCAACTCCTTTTCAGCACTTTTAAGGTGGCGTTGCAAGGAGTTCAGGCTCCCATATTTCAATTCAGCAGCCCAATATAGATCGTACTCTCGCTCAGCGTGCTGAATCTCAAGATTTACCCTGTCAATCTGTATAAAGTAAAGGAATAAATATTAGCTTTAATAATGTTACATCAGTATGCATTTTATTATTTTTGGCAAATTTGTTTTGATAATAGTTAAATTATACTGAAGGTCACACTCATAACTTCATTAGGTTTGTCTTTTTGAAACTAGCAAGTGGCAGTGTGCAACTGAACTGTCCTCACAGAGTTATCTAATGTATGCTGAAGAGAGTTTAACTTCTAATGAATATTCACGATGAGAATATACCTCTTCTTTAATTGATTGAATGCGTGTCATGACAGACTTCTCATGCTCCCATTGCTCTGTCAAGTCATCTTGTTTCATTTTTAGCAGAGATAACATTGTATCGAGGCGGCTCAACCTATCTTTTGAAGCTTTATCTGTATCATTCACAAGAGATAACCTCTCTATCTCTAGCTTTAATACTGAACGGTTGATTTCATCTAGGGAAGTAGGCTTTGAAGTAATTTCCATTTTCAGTTTTGCAGCTGCTTCATCAACTAGATCAATAGCTGCAATTTGAAAATACATGAGCACTTTGTGGAGCTTGTAGTTCTTCAAAAAAATAAACAGACACTTGGACATTGTAGGAGGAGCATGTGCAGATATGTGTGTGTGTGTGTGTGTGTGTGTGTGTGTGTGTGTGTGTTCATGCAAACCTTGCAAGTTTATGCTTTCCAAAAAATGAACCAAATATAGGACTAAATACAAATTTTATGCACAATTAATCTCTTCTACAAAATTTAGTATATGATCATGAGGTTTAACATTAACCATTGGATGCCAGCAAAATATTGAAAGAATGACAAACATGTACAGAATTGTCAAATTCAATCATCTAATACAAAAAAAAAATAAAAAAAATATCTCCCAGCCTTTTACGCTGTTATATATCTATGTGCATCAGTTTTACCTTTGTCCGGTAAAAATCTTCCACTGATGTAATGGTCAGACAGAACTGCAGCTTCCACAAGTGCACTGTCAGAAATACGGACTCCATGATGCAGCTCATATCTTTCACGTAGTCCACGGAGTATAGATATTGTATCCTCTACTGTATGTTGATCAACAAAAACTTGCTGGAAACGACGCTCCAAAGCACGATCTTTCTCAATATACTTACGATGCTCATCCAGTGTTGTTGCACCAATACAACGCAACTCTCCCCTGCCAAGCATGGGCTTCAAGATATTCCCCGCATCCATTGCCCCATCTGTGGCACCTGAGACAAGTATTAGCCGGTCATTATTGCTATCCAATGTACTATCAACAGTTTACAAACCTCATTTCACATATTAGAACATCCACTAGGTCTAGGCCACATTCAAGTTCTCTATTATCTTAAGAATCAACTCCTTCCAATCTAACTTCATCCAAATTACAGGTATGTTTCACTAAGTAATGGCATTCTCAAATAATTACATTATTCTAATTTGAGAAAATTCAATTCATAAAAATAAAAAAGGTCAAAGGAAAAGGATATAAAGTAAGAATATCTGGTATGCAGTTCACCAGCACCAACCACTGTGTGAATCTCATCAATGAAAAGGATTATCTGACCATCTGAATCCATGACTTCCTTAAGTACAGCCTTCAATCTATCCTCAAATTCTCCTCGATATTTTGCCCCAGCAATGAGGGAACCCATGTCAAGGGATATTAGCTGTAAAGCAACAGCTAAAAATCATCACCAGGTTATGGACATGACAACCCTTCCTCTGATATTATGGGAGAGGAAAAAGGAATAGTTCTAGGGAGTAGAACTTGAGATGTAAATAAAGAACACACCTTCCGGTTCATCAAAGCTTGAGGTACATCCCCTTCTACAATTCTCAATTCTGTGGGCAAGCCTGTCCAAAAGTAAAGTCAGAGCCATCTACACAGTACAGAAGTAGACCACCAAGATGTCGTGCAAACCTAATGTAGGCAGTCAAACTAGAAAACAATTATTTAACCAACCCCCTTACAAACTCCCTACTGCATCCAGAAACTCAAACCAGGTCCATAAAACAAACAATCCAGTAAGAGAGTGCTGGTCCCTGCACTTGGGAGTTGCACATACTTGAGTACTGTTTTCATTATCTTAATATGTTCTATGATAAAAGTAAAATGCTGACATAACAATGAGCAAGTTTGTTTAGGCTGCAAGTAAAAAAAAGAGTTCAGGAATAACAACTTATAAAGCCAATTGCTGGTTTAAAGTAAGCAAGAAAGTGGTCAGATCAAGAACCCAATTTATCAGAAATACCCAGCATCATGGTTGATCCTCCTCTAATGTGATATTGTCTCTATGAACAAACACTTAACTGCTTACCCTTCGGAAATTGCAGTTTTCCCCACACCTGGTTCAACAATAAGCACAGGATTGTTTTTCATTCTCCTGGATAGAATCTGGATGCATCTACGGATTTCCTCATCCCTTCCAATAACTGGGTCGAGCTTTCCTGCTTTCGCCATGGCTGTCAAATCTTTTCCATACTTCTCCAGTGCTTCATACTTTCCTTCGGGGTCTGCAACAAACTAACAACATTAGTGATATGCTTCACGCTGACTTTTAAAAATTGAGAGAAACAGAAAGGCAAAACAATAAACCATTCATCAACTAATATGCTATATGTTTCACGCTGAATTTTACAAAATTGAGAGAGAAAAAAAGGCAAAACAATAAGCTATTCATCAACTAATATGCTAAACCATTCATCAATTAATATGCAGTTAAATACATAGATGCATGAAAAACAACATTTTATGATCACCCATTTTATCATATTAAAAAATGGAGATATTTCCTTTTCCCGGGAACACTAGCTCAGCCCAACCCAGATGATTAACTATTTCCTGCCCCCCCCAGCCCCAATATGTTGCTGCATTAAAAGAACCCGAACCATTTCCCAGTTCAATCCCCCCACCCCACACACACATGCATACAAGCGCGCGCACAAAAAGCTCACATAGAAAGTATTCAACCATTGTCTATAACTGATTGGCGCCCCCTTATGGATTCTATTGCAGATTTCAGAATTTGCAAAGATATCTGGAAATCCTTGAAATAATTGCTTCCCAAACCGTTGATCCTGAGCAAATCCAAGAACCAAATGCTCAGCAGAAACAAATGAATCTCCATGCTCTTTCTTGTATTCCCTGGCTCGCTGGATCAGGGTCTCCAAGTTATGCCCCAACATTGAACCAGTAGATTTGCTATGAACCTAGCATAAATATACAAAGAGATTCGTAAAATGATA
Organism: Salix suchowensis; assembly: GCA_029030765.1. Lineage (NCBI taxonomy): Eukaryota > Viridiplantae > Streptophyta > Magnoliopsida > Malpighiales > Salicaceae > Salix > Salix suchowensis. The sequence goes on from CM054983.1 coordinate 9,062,276, forward strand.
ATATGGCCATTGTAAGAGCTTATGACACGAAATCCCAAAGTTGTCAAATTATAACTTCACTGAATTGACTGACCTAGTATATGATAGAATATCCAAATGATATGTAAGTGTATATACCAAAAATTGACCGTTATTCTCCCAGCTAAATTTTGTTTTTTCATTATCGTGCTATCTATATAACATAAGCTGCTTCTCGATTTCATGCTTTAGATTCATGAGGGTCAATTAACATATTGTAAGGTGTTTCAGCCTAATTTTTCCAGTACCGAAAACTGTCTTGAACACTGAGCTACTAAACAAGTGCTGGTCAGATTTCCAAAGACATCCAATCAACGCCTTACATTGTATTGAAACATTGGCCACCTAAAAAACACATTGCTAAGGAAGTTTTTGATAGTCAGGTGTCAAGTGATTAAGCAATAAAATGGCATTCCGGATTCCATCTTGGAGAATGATGCCAAAATCCTTACTTAAACTTGAAAAATATAGGAATTACTTTGGGTTGTCGTTGTATAAATCTGACTGTGGCTGCAAGAAGACGAGAATTATCAACCTCAACCCCGGAAAAGATGCGGCGAGCAAGGCCATTCTTTTGCTCCAAGAAGGCTTTCATCAAATGCTCCGTCTCCACTATCTGATGCTTGTTCTCTTTCGCCACATCTTGAGAAGATACAATTCCTTGCCATGCCATGTCTGTAAATTCTTGCTGCGTAATCTGTCAAATCTCCCAAACTCGTCACTCAAGAAGCTCTTGTTGAACATAATTTCAATACATAAATGATATGCCATCACTGCTACTTTAGGTTTTAACTTATGACATACTCTTACATTAGAAGAGGCATCACATCTAACAACTTTAGTCCTTGTCGAAAAGGTACCATATCTCTTGTTCAACTCAAGCGACTTCACAGAATTCCGCTTTACAGGGAAGCTTATAAGAGACTTTAGGGGTAACAAGGAATTCCTGATAGAAGCTGCATGGAAAGAAGGACACAAACTTAACGGCGGCGCCCTGGCGGTCGTGGTTTCCATAAGGCGGAGCAGAGATACGAAAGAAAATAATACAAGTGAGTTAGAGTGAAAGAAAAGAACTTTTTTAATATAATTTTTAAAAAAGAAGAAGAAGAGAAAGTTGGGTGCTACAGTGAATAGTACTGTACTATCATCGACTACGCGTTGATTTCTTCTTCAGAAGAAGGAGAAGATGGGAAAGGGATGGAGTGTTTTAAAATGTATAATTACTGAATTATACAACATCTTTTTATTTAAAATATATTTTTTAGCAATAGTATCTAAATTAAAATAACATATACATTAATATATCAAATTAATAATATTTTTATACTGTATTCCTAATATATTATATATTAGAAAATATTATATTTTAAAATATTTATTAATATTATTTTAAATTCGTGTGTGTATATATATATATATATATATTAGTCACTTACCTGCGCTTCGTCGCGGCCAGAATTATATTTTTTTTTAACATAAATTGTGTGAGATTAATTTATTATAATATAAATTTAGACAAAATAATAAATTCTTGCAGAATTTCTTTGGAGTACGAGTTTCCTATAAAATATATGAATTTTAAATTGATATAAATTTATTTGCTTAGTAGGTTTCAACTAAATTACCACAATAAAATTATCATCATCATTAAAAAAGCACGAAGATTCATATACCTGAATTATCAAATTCACTGTATTAGGATTAGCTCATTTTATAATCCAATTTAAATTAAAAACTATAAATAAATTATAAATTATGAAAAAACTACAATAACCAAATAACAAAAATAAATAGTTCATTTTTTATCTATAAAAAAAGGAAAACATTATTGAAAATTCATCCTTACGTTACCATTATTATCATGACTATAACATTTAAAATTATTATCAACATTACTGAACAAACAATTAAATCATTAAATTACCCCCCAAGAATAAAAAACATTTTTATAAAAAAAAAATCATAAAATTATCATTATTATTGTGCAAACAATGAAACTATAAAATCATCTGATCCGAAGAACAAATAAAAATAACAGAAAATACCATAAAAAATATCAAAGAAAAAAGGGAAGAAATATTAATTTTCAAATAATCAGCAAAATAAATTAAAATTTCATAACTAAAACGAATAAAAATAAAACCCTACAAAAATAAAACAAAAAAATCAAAAACAAAAATTTAAAGCATAAATGCATGAATATGGACAATAAATAAACAATGTCCAAGAAAGACTGAAAAAAACCCAAAACATTACTATTAAATAAAAATAAAATTAAAAGAATAAGAGTTGAAATGAAAGATAAAATATATAATTAATTTCAATTGAAGAATAAAATTGCAACAAATAAAAACCTTGGGATCAAAAGAAATAAAGAGATGTTAAATATATTTTTTTAAAAATAAAAATAAAATTATTTTAATATATTTTAAATAAAAAATACTTTGAAAAACAATTTTAATTACATTTTAAATCAGGCACCGACTAAATCAAGTTTAAATTAGATTTAACTAAATCAATTAAATTATCAATGAAATTAATTCAACAGGCAAGTCTAGCTATTCATATGCTAAACACCGGCCCATTTCTTTTTCTGAACATCAAACAGTTGACCTCGCTCAATCTATTCTAAACCATCTGATAATATTATTTTTTTTAAATTATTTTTATCAACATATTATTTTTTCTTTTTCTAGCCCTTTTATTTTGCATGTTTTCTTCAATTGCATTCTTATAAACGGGGTTAAATAGGATTCCAAGCTCATGATATTTTTAATTGCTTTTTTTTTCTCTTGTATGCAGCTTCAGCAACATCTACTGCTTCCTGACTCTTGCATCCCAAAAGGCCATTTGGGCGGCTTTTTTCTAGGTGGTGTGGATGCTAAACCAGAAATAAAAAGCAGCATATATAATTGAATAACAAAATTAAAATAAATTAAAATCTTTAGATTGAAAAAATTAAAGGAACAAAAAACAAACCAAAAAGAATAAGAATAAGAATTGAAATAGAAATCAATATATATATAATCAGTTTCAATTGAAGAGCACAATTGAAAACAATCAAAATTTTCATTGAAGAAATCAGAATAAAAATAAAATTAAAAAACAAAGATTGAAATAAAATAACCACCAACATCATGATGGATTGTCATGTATATTCCGAGTGCAGGAGAAAACAAAAGGGGGGAAACAAAAAATCATTCATCGACGATTGACCAATGATTTTCACACAAATGGCTGGTAGGAGGACTACAATTGGAACGTGAGCCTTAGGGAAGGCAAAGAAGAATAGATTAAATAGATTAGATAGTCGAAGGGAATCCTATTTTAGATCGTTAGCCCCATTAGAACCTTAGGGAGGTACAATAGAACCAATACGCTCTACAGTGTCAATTTGAAGGGATATAATAGAAACGAAACCGCAGGGTAAGGCAACTGGGCACTGGGAGGAAGATGACATGGTGGTGCTCCTGGTGACACGGTGACCTTACATTTTAAATCACATATAGACAGTGCACGCGCCGCCTTATAGGTGCATGTGCTTGAAAAACTGATGGCGTCTCCTTACAATGTGCCTGTAGTAAATTTGAAAAAAAATGCAGAATTAACTATACACCCCTCGACCCGATGATAACCATGAAAAAATTGTGCGTGAAAGTACCACAATGCCCTCAAGGTCAGGCCTTTGTTTTTGTCTTTTCTGAGGGTATTTGCGTAGTTTCACTATGCACGAATATGTGAAAAAAATCTAAAATACCCTCAGTTGACCCTCGTCTTTTTGTCAGCTCCTAGGGATAAATTGATAGTTTTCACTGTGCAAATTAAAACGAAAAATATTAGAAAACCCCAAACAATCTGAAAATACCACACATATCACCTGGAAATGTCCAAAATGCCCTAGGTTTTTAGGGTTAAATTTTTTAGTTTGAGAGGTAAAATAGTAATTTTATTGTTAAATTCACAGTAATCTGTTTTTAGGGACACAGTAAAATCATAATGCTTATATATATGAATGCACAAAGGTATGCAGATAGGATTTCACCTTCAGCTTCAACTTTTATATAAGAATAATAAGGGTGAGAAAAAAAGCAAACCATTTGATTAAACTAAGAAAACCAAAAAAAGAGTAATCGAAAAAACCAATTAAACCTATTATAAAATTCTAAAAAATATTTGGTTGTTCAATATCAATTTTGTAAGGCAAAACCCAATTAACTCAAACCCAAATGAACTGGTTTGATTAAAATAGGTAGTATAAATACAAACTTTAATATGTCTTTTCTAATTTGTAAATTCTAACCCTAGCAGTAGCAGCCCCTCTCCCTCCCTCTACAACTGCAAGTCTCCCTCGTAATCTCAAGTTAGTTTAATTATAGTCTTTTGCAAATTTCCCCCCTTTTTATCCTCTATGTTGTGCATTGGGTTTTTTATCAATAAATTTGGCAACTTGGTTGTTGTGCTGCCAGCAAGCCACTTGATCTTGCCCTTCCTTCCCTCTTATATGGTCTACTTAGGGTCTGTTTTCCATTCCTTTAAAATGCTTTTGAACTTTATTCCCCCCATCATTTCTCGATCTTCGAGGAGGCCTTGCCAAGACTGTTGTTTTCATTAGTGTGTTACCCTCTTACATCTTTGTTACCAATTTTATGCTCATTTATTGATTGAACAATGCATTTTTTTTTTAACTTTCTATTTTTTATGGTCAGTTTCCTCTATTTTTTAACATAAAAATTGAATCAAACCAAAAATGATCGGTTTTTATAAAGTTTGGTTTGGTTTGGTTTGATTCGGTTTATTTTTTTTATTGAATGCATAGAGGTACGTAGACAGGATTCAAAAACAAAAACCAATAACTCAAAATATAAGATAGAAACAAAAGAGAATGAAAAACAAAGAACGCCTCCTAGCCAACAGCGCACCGCTCGAGATCATTAAGGGTAAAACTATCAGTGCACTGTGAAGTCCACAATGAAATACCTCATAAGTAACAATATGCCAAATAGTAAAACACCTCATGCTTTATTTTTTAATTAATATATTTGTCTTTCAAGAAAAATATTTTTCAATTACAAAAGAAAAAAAAGGAGGTCGCATAGCGCTCCTCCATTCATGTAAATTATATGGTTCTCATAAGAGTGAGAAAAGTATTGCTTGCACCAGATAATATTTGTCTAATATTTTTTTTCTATACATATAATTAAAAAAAGTATAAATGCATTAAAATATTTGATTCAATATTATATTAATACACAATAAAATCATTGTAATAATATACACTCATACTTATATGTAAATCCTAACAACCTTTAGTTAAAAAAAAACTAATATTGGTGAAATTGTTTTTAAATAAATTTGTAAGGAGATATAATAATCTCATTTTTCTATTAAAAAAAAGTCTTTTAAATCACCTCAATCTATATATAATTTTATTGGCTCTTTTGTTTTACTATCAAAACTTTTAAAATAAGCCTAAACTAATAATATTGAAATTCAAAAATGATAGAATTATATAAAACTGAATTGATTTAAAAAAAAAGATATTTCTAGCTAGTGTTACATTTTGTTTTACTCAAAGGATATTAAAATCCATATATTCTTTTCAAAAATTATACTCATATTAAAGAAAAAATAATTTAATAAAAAGTACTCAAAATTCTTTTATTCATCTCATGTAACTCAAATTAAAAATCAATTCATAAAATCAAATTTATTATACATGATATAATGTTATTACCACTATAAATTATTATACAATAAAAATATGGTTTATATCATGCACCTTATTTATTCAAGCAACATGAATAAATTTTATTTGAACAAAAACCTACTCTAAACAAAGAATTCAAAAGTATTATTAATGATAAAATATATGGTAATTATTGTCTAACATCTAATTATAATTTAATAGTGTTACAAATCCATAAAATAAACAAACAATTACTCACAAAACTTGATACTCCTAAAGAAACATCTTAATAAAACCTCCCAAATAAACTCTAAAATATAGTGTTTGGTTCCCTAAACCAATTTCTTTTAAGATTCGTGTTTTTGATCAATCATAATATTTCTCTTCATTTTTTAAAAAAACTTTCTATTGTAAACACATACAAATATTACTATGTAAAATCATATTTACTTATTTTTTAAAGATTGTTTTTGCCTTCGAGCCCTCACTCCTTTTATTTCTTGAAGTGTGTATATGAGTCCTTAATCAACACAGATAGTATACTTTCAAGCTCTATCTCTACATCTTATTTGAGGGCGCTTTTAACCCTCAATCAATTAACATAACGTGTTTTTTTTTATCCCTATGTGTTTCCTTCTCTTTTGAGTGCGTATTTCAACCCTTAATCATTAACCTAGATAGGATGTTTTATAGCCCTATTTATCTTCTTATCTTTTGAGTGTGTTTTTCATCCATCATCTAACTTTGATAGTTCGCTTTCCAACTCTATCTCCTTTCTCATTTGAGTGTTTTTTTTTTCCAGCTTTTAACCACCAACTTAGATAATGCACTTTCTAGCCCTATCTCACTTCTTGTTTGAGTACGTTTTTACAGTCCTCAACCATCAACTTATGTAATGCATTTTTCTAGCCATATCTCTCTTCTTTTCATTTGGGTGCGCTTTATAGTTCTCAACTATAGACTCTAGATAGAATGCTTTCTAACCCTATCTTTCATTTCAGGAAATCTTCATTGCCATTTTTTTGTTTCAACATGGATACGTTACTCATTACAATGAGACCATCTTTACCATTTTCACTTGGGTAGGCCATCCATAACAATGAGATCATCTACATTACATTTTCCTAGGTAGGTTACTCATAACAATGAGATCATTTTTACCACTTTCACCTAGTTTGGTCACTCATTACATTGAGGCTATCTTCTAGTTAGGTCACCTATTACAACAAGATCATCTTTTAGGTAGGTCACCCATCATAATGAGACCATCTCCTGGACTTTTCTAAGCATATTTTCATAAAAATAAAATAAAAATGCATCTTTTCTCATCTTTTAAAATGAAAAATATGATATCATAACCAATTTATGATTATTTGTTAGATTTCAGCCAAAATATTAAAAACTTTCAACAACTGTTTTTTTTTTTTTTTCATTTTTTAGATGTAATATTTGTGGTGAAAAACTACATTATAAAGTACACTATTAGATATTAAAGTACAATAAATATAGTGCTAAAATTTAAACCTTAACATAGTTAGGTTTTCAACCCAATAAAGTAGAAACCTCCTCAGGAATAGAGATCCACTTCGAAACTTAGAAAAGACCAACAAATAAAAATCTAACCTAGAAAAACAATCAGATAACAATACAATTTACCTTAGGTAAAGTATACTAGGAGTGATGGGTCTTTCTCTTGAACGCAAGTCCCCTTACTCAGAACCTAAAATTGTGACTCCTGAAAATTATAATCTTAATTTTATGATTATAAAATACCTTTTTCCACACATCCCCCTTCTTCGAGGATAGGCGTGCGGAAAACAAAATTCACGACAAAATATCATAACTAGTCTTTAATTATCCATTAAGATTTGACCAAAATTTTAAAAATACCACAAAAACTAATTTATTTAATTAATGTATGAGGTATGAATTTTACAATGTAATGTATACTTTTTATGTTAAATTATATTAATTAATAGCAATAAACATTATAAATTGGTTGTAGACTTTATTAGTTGAGGGTATAGAATTATATTATAAAATATATTCTCAAGTATTAAAGATACATAATAGAAAATAAAATATGACGCTAATTCTGAACCCTAAAATGGTTAGAATTTTATCCAATAAGATAAATACTTTTGCATAAAGAGATATCTACCTTAACATTAGATAAGACCATCAAATGAAAACAAGACTTAGAATAACAATCAATCAACAATGAAATTTACCATAGATAGGGTGTCTCAGAGATGATACTTCTTTTTCCTTACACAACTAATTTCCTTACCCTGACTCTCGCATATCATTAGATTTTTTAGTGATCTTGATACTAGATAGAGACTCTTATAAAATCATAATTTTATAATTAAACTCAAAACCTCCTAAATCAAGGAGGAAAACTAAATATTCAACACAATACACATCGCGACATATAAAATGAGGTTACATATATTCTAACATAGAAAATAACAAATATACAAAACTTCTTGATTATATAAAAATAAATTTATTTATGGAATTTTAATTAGACACCACAAATTCTTGTCAAATGTGAAAAGCTAGATAACACTTTATTGATTTCAAGAGAATGTAACTAACTATAAGATGATGAAAAGTATTTGAACTATCAGTCCCTAATTTAATACATTCTTTTTAACAACCGTTATTTTCTTTCATATATTCATTAGAATTTTATTGTTCTTCTCACAATACTCCTTAATTAAAAATCCATTTCTTACGCATCTCAATCATTCATTTGTAATGCTACGAACATCCTTATTCATGTTATGAATTGACCACCTTCCTATAATCATCTCCTAATTCGTAGTCCAAAACCAAAATAGGTTTTCTCATCCCCGTATTTTAGTCTAATTATGGATCCATCCATATATCATATTTTAGTTTAATTATGGATCCATCAATCCATTTAACGTACGTGAATGTTCTTCTTCATCTAATTGGGTGTTTCTGATGTAGGGTTTTTGTGTCTGTCTCTTTTTCCCAGGCATTAATTTGTATTGCTCAGGTTAATCAAAACAAGAAAAATAAACATTTAAAGATTTTATATTTCTTCCTTGAATGAAAATCTCTAATTGAAAAGCTTAATTCGTTTCTTGACTGTGATTTTTTTTCAGTTTTACATGGATCATGGAAGATTTATTTTTTTCCTCTCATTTATATGATTTTTCATCGTATTATTTTATTCCCCGTCACTTTCTTGTGCCTAAAAATTATAAAGAACATAAATTGGCTAAGATTTTTTTTTAAAAAAAAATACATTAAGAAATGGGTCATGGCAGAGTTTTTATATATTATCGTGTGAAGGCATAACTGTGGTATATTTTGGACGGTCATTTAGCTCCATAGTTATAAAATAGTTTCTTTATTTTTAAATATTTCGAAAATAACATATTTTTTCTTTTATTTGACTCACTGTATTTTTTTTTAAAGAAATATACATGTCTAAATAAAATCTAGTTTTAATTATAAATCGTAGTTATTAAACACGTGTTAATTTGTAACCCATTTATTTCAAATCGATATGAAAATTAACTCATCAAACCAAACAAATCTAGTTGACTTGATCAAACATCACAATACCTAATCAAGCCAATTCCAAGGATTTGTTTTTTAATATTTGTCCAAAATATTGTCATTTTAGTTTTTTTAAAATAATGTTTTTTAATGTAGAAAAACAAAATAACATCATTTTCAGTTGAACAACTTTGCTGTAAACACTGGATAAGCTTCCAAAACAACATGAAACTTCATGATTGGAAATCCTCGAAGATCTTGATTCACAATTCCATTTCTCAACACAATACATAGAAATCAAGATCTTTCAAAGACTTCCAATCATGGTATATCCTTGTATTAATCTCTCATATTATAGTTCATATTAGTTTGTATGTTCACGCAATGTTGCCCAGGATCCAAATTTTTTTAAAACATAAAATGATTTTTTCGATCTTAAGAAACTCTTTGGCATTGTTCTTTAACTTGAAAATACAATCATTTTGATTATTTTTATTCTCATCAGTATAAGTTTTTCTATTAAAATATATCTTGTTTATCCTAGCCAACACTATAAAATCATTATTTCTTTTTTTTTAATACTTTGAGCCTGATTGGTATTGCGGTTGCCGTTGTGGTTGAGGTTTATTTTATTTTTTTATAAAAAGCATTTTTAGTTACGGTTCATAACTGAAATTGAAAAATGTGGTTGAGTTTGAGGTTTAATGATTGGTCACACACACACACACACACATATTCTGTTTTTTAAATATTATAGATTTAATAATCATGATACTAAAATATAATTAATAATTCAAGTAAAATAGATACTTGTTTTTTATTCTCTCATCAAATTACTTGCCATCATAAACTAAATCTACACGTGAAGGCCTCTACAATCCCTTGCTATTTGATTGAGGAACATTTGGTAAAATATCATCAGGAACAAAATCTGCAATCCACACTGAGTTTGAAGATCTCTATCTACATGTTGTAGAGATAGAATTCCAATACCAAATCCAGTTGCAAGATTACGACCCATAATTAATCGAAAAGCAATAGGGTTATGAAGTGAAACGAAGTCATACGTCTTTCCTTTTCATTAAGACTGATCTCTATCTACATATTTTTTTAAAAACATAATTTTTATATTTTTTTATAAAAATCAGGTTAGGCCTAACCCAACTACATGGGTCGACCCAGCCGAGTTGGGCCAAAAGACCCAACTCTGCTGGACTTGGACTGGGCTGAGAGTAGGTTCAGCCCAAGAGTTAAAAAAACAACACGGGATTCTACACTATCCACGTATTGCGTGAACAATGCAGAGTGAATTAATTTATCCATCCACTGTTCACGTAACACATGAACAGTACAAGAGTGGTCAGCCAATGGTGACAAGAAGCTCACCTACTGATGTTGCTGGGTAGAGGAGGCCGAAGTGGTTCTTCGTGTGATGGTGACGTCAAAAATAGTGGCCTATGGTAGTCAGAAGCAGTGTTAGAAGGTTGTTGTTTCTACTACGTGACACCAAAACTGTGGGAGAAGATTGGATGGTGCAGAGATTGCCGGTTAAGAGGAGCAGCCGGTGGTGCTCGCCGGTGACTATTGAGGAGAAAGAGCTGCATCCATGACTGTTTTTTAGAAAGAAAATTGCAATCGAGAGAGAGAGAGAGCTACTAGTGCTCCTGCCAGTGCCAAGGGTGGTTGTTGGTCAATGGTTATGCTATAAATTTTTCATGTTGTACCATCTTTTTCCTCTCTGTTATGTTATTTTGTTTTTTGCAAAATCATCTTCGCCTGTGTTAAGATTGTGTTCATTTGCGTTTTGCATGGTCTGTGTTCGGGCAAAAAGCATCTAAAAAGATGCTTTTCATAAACTACGGTTCACCGTAGTTTTTGGTATGACCCACAATACAAAACTATGATCCAAAAATTTAACCAATCTGTTTGGCTTTGCGGTAAGCCTCAACCTCATAAGTAACTACAGAGTCAAACACCCACTTTATGATGGTTAAAACAAGTTTACAAAAAATATCAAAATAGTATGTTGTCTATTAAATGTAATAAAATCATATTCAAAATTTATTTAAATATTGTAATAGTAAAAAAGGATTTCATTGGAATTTTCACAAACAATTTATCCGTATTATTATTTTCAAATCAGATACAAAATAGTTAAAAAAATATTAATGTATAATAATATTTAAAAGCCATATCAAAACTGAAAAGTGATTAAATATAATATTTTAAAAAAAAAGGCTTACCCACTAATAAAAATGCAAAACATGGCATGAAAGTATTAACAAAACACCAAAATCACATTAACCTAACCTCGAAGTTACATAATTTACCTTCCACCACCCTGAAGGGAAAAGTCAGGGTTACTCTCTCTGTTCTTTTCTTATTTTGACCCTTTAATAGTTGGCAGTTTGCCACCAAGCATCTAGAAAAGAAAGCTTAAGACTTGCATGCAAGCAAGCAAGACAAAACCAGCGAGTCAGCCATAAACATTCAGCGTAAAACTCAGGTATTGTCCCAGAGTGGGAAGGGAACATTTAGCAAGAAGGTTGCGAGAAAAGAGGTGGCTTGTATTTTAGATGATAGCTCCACTAAAATCTGTCAAGTCTTTTGGTGGCAATAAGCAGAGATCACAGCAGCATGGCAACATTACGAATTCTATACTGGAAAGGGCATTAGAATCTGGAGTCTTGCTTGGTATTTTGAGCACAGTAGCATCAAAAGCAATTAGTTAAGAGCAAGTTCCCAGGCACAATCTAATTACTGAATCCCCCCCCCAGATTTATTAGTAGCAGTCATGCATTATGATAATCTCTCCCAATATTTCTTCACATGTATTCCTACAGTTTCAACTTAAAATGCTTCAGCACAAAATAGAAGAAAGTTCATGCTCTCAAATCCACCACTTTCATATACTCTTACCGTAATGACCCCAATTCAGGTTTATAGTACAACCCAACAGAAAACAGACACACATACCTATTTAGATTAAGCAGGGAGATTCGCAAATCCTTCACACGAAGAGTGCATATATGGCTTCCTTCTTCAAAAAAGTCCGCTAAATAAGCAATATATTGATCTTCTTCTTCGTCAAGGAGCTCCATGTCATAGCAGTGTCCCTCAATGCGATAAGACTACCATGGAAGTCCAAAAGGCAATGCTCATAGACTACATTTTATGACCCCAATGATTCACCTGATCAGGAATGGCCATGAATTGTTTTGCATTCCAGAACACAGTAATGACCACAAACATGAATTGTTATACCCACTAAAACTGTTCGGCTATGAATGATACAAGACAAGGTGACACAAACTCAACACTCAAACTCTGGGATAGGTGCCAGTGAGAAATTTTCAACTAAATTGAGATTTAGTTGCATGAAAGCAAAGTTGAATCAACCTCAATACAATCATCGGATACCAAATGGGTTGGATCTGCAAACTGTATGGGGGAGGCTATGACCTGCACCTAAATATGATCTATGATAAAAGTTCACAATGCCATTGCCTCTCATCAAATCCTCAAGTTGCCAATTTCATCATCTTTACCAGCACCAAACTCTCTACCTATGAAAAAACAAATAAAACAAACACAAAATTAACTTAAAGAGCATGGTGTTTGTTGACTATGAAATGGATAATCATGTCTAAATTTACCTTGATGTAATTCCTGCTCTTGGAGGTGCCAATTATAATACAACACAAACGCATTTGCTTTGTTTTGGCTGGTTTGCCGCTTTCTTCTCTGCTTTGCCAAAAAGGGATACAAATTTTTATGACACTAGCAGCAGAATTGATTGTTCAAATGTTTACAAGCAACAGGAAAAGGCCAAAGTGATTAGGCGATCAGCTGTATAGTTGGCCAACGTATACTTTCCATTAGTATTGAAATGGTCAGTAATTGAGTTCAATAGACAACATATTCCGTTATAATTTAGAAGGTGATTGGGACCTCAATTAGATGCAATCTTTCTGCTGTCCCTGGCCTGTAAGTAATAAGGTATTCACGAGTATAGCGTTTATCTTACATGATGACCAGAAAAAGGGGAAAGAATGGAACAGGGTACCATTTTCAAAACCACAAACAAGGCTTTTTTCACAGGGAAAAAAAGCATATGAGAATCTAGAAAATTTCTACAAAAGAACAAAACATACCATGCTAGTTGCAAAGTGCTCGAACAAAACAAAAGAATTATTTCCAAGAGGCTCCAAGAAACAGTCAATGGAAAAATATATATTTAAAAGTTTTGGCCATCATTTTCAGATGATGGAAGAATACTCGTACCTTTCTCTACAGAAGATGCTTGAACAACAACATGAATGGTTGTAACACCACCAGGGATATCACACAGCGGGCTCCGGCATTCCCCTACAGTTCTGTTGTTTTCCAGTATTTTTCCTGCACTTATTAACTTGACATCCTTCATTGTCCTTGGACCATTCTCCTTTTCTGGTCAAATATTAACAAATATAAATACCTTGAATTATATTTCTCGGAAAGTACTTAAAACCATATAAAACATCAAAGTTCAGAAGGTAGAAATCTTGTGTTTATACTGGAGAATAAACACCAAGAAAATAAAGGACTTGAAGATGATCTAGCATGATGACATGACAAATCTGATGTTATGCTATCAAGTTTGACAGTGGTTCTTAAGTGCCTGTTTGGGAGTATGGTCGAGGTTGCTTTTGAAAGTGTTTTTCGTTCAAATATGCATCAAAATGATGTTTTTTTTTTTTGTTTTTTTAAATTATTTTTGACATCAGCACATGAAAATGATTTAAAAATACCAAAAAGTTTTAATTTAAAATAGAAAAAAAAATTCAAAAGCGTTTTTGAAACGCAGTGCCAAACAAATCCATAAATAAATTAATGTAATAACTAGCATCTGAAACTTAAATTGAACAAAAACAAAAAAACATGACTGGAGAAAGAAGAAGAGTATTAAACACTAGCATCTGAAATTTAATACAGAGATTCCTACTGGATTGCCAATGAACAAAAACAACCAAGCTCACTACCCAAACTAGAGTCTCAGTAAATTTCTAAATTACTTGACTGGAGAAAGAAGAAGAGTATTAAAATCCAAATACCAGCGACGATGAAGAAATGACTAAACATGTAACTAAATAATTTGTTACTTCAGTTTTGGTTTGAGGCAAACAGTGTTATATATATATCAGTTCGGATTTCAGAATTTTGTTACAAAGTTTCATGAATATTCATAAGAACAAAAACACATGCAGTTTATGTATCTGATAATTGTAACTGAAGAAATCAAGGATTTAGAACACAGATAAACAGAAATTGCACAAGAGAAAAGATAATAATTTGTTGCTGTTTATGAACGCAAGTAGTTTATGTGCAATAATGGATTGTGTGTGAATACTGATTCGGAGCAGAAGGCACAAGTATGGTTCTGCTTCATCATCTCGTCAAAGTTGTTGCTTGTGAATAGTCCACAGATAGACAGAAATTGCTCAAGAGGAACGATTATAATTTGAGATTTGAGTGGGGGGGAGGGGGCACTTTGAAGTTTATCTAACCTTTAGGCCATAGGGCAAGAACATTTTCCTTCAAGGTTGGAAAGGTTTTGGGACCAATATCTGATCCGTCCGTCAATCGAAACTTGATCTCTAACTGATCTTGCACCCCAGACATATTTAAAGATTCAGTCTTTCAAAATCAAGTCAACCACCTCTACTTGAACCTTTTATCTCGATTGATTTTTCTATCTCAAATTAAGCCCACTAAATTTCTTGATTTGGATCCTCACAAAGACAAATATTTCACCAAGATCCTGAATTCGATACTCTGCCAAATAAAAACGAAATCAAAATAAGAAAAAAGAAACAGAGAGCACATAAATAAGTTATGCATAACAAGTGAGTAATGCAAAAAAGAAACACTATTAGGGGAATGGTTTTGAATTGGGATTTCCAGCAATCAAATATAACCAGATGAATCTATCCAAAATTAGAGCAATGCTAACCACGCTATCTTGCAACAAAATGATGCGGGAGGCCACACAAATAGAAAGAAATCACAAGCACACATACATATAAGCATAACAAAATTTCTAACAACAAATCTTCTACAAAGCACAACAACCTTCAAGTAGTTATTCCTCAAACAAATCCTCAGAATCAAAAGGTTTGTTTCAGGAAACCTTTTGAGAAACAACCTAACATGCATGGACATAACAATATAAAAAAAATCACCAAAAGGATGCTTTGATAAAGTCAACCCAAATCCTCAAATGGGTCATCAAAACAACAAAACAAACATTCAACAAAAGGGGAAATCCTTGATGGGTTGGCTTACTTTCTTAAAACTGATCTGGGTCAATCTCTTAGCTAAAAAGCAATCCATACATGAATAAAAAAGAGAAGGAGAAGATGAAGAAACTGATGCGTGTATATATCAATACTGAACAGAAATAGGAGAAGAAGTCCCCTGAAAGGAGGCTGTTTCGAAGTTTTCAAAGTCTTCTAAATCTATGGTCAGTGCTTCCATCCTTGCCTTCTCCTAGCAATATCCTATAACTGAGGGAAATTGACAAGTTTCTCTCTTTATTATACTTGCGAAGACTTTTAGGCTTTGTTCCACAGCTCTACAATGTCACACGATGTTTTCTTGTAGATAATAACTAGTTAATTACCCGCATTATTTGAAGGTTTTGCTAGTTTATATATATATATATATATATATATAAGTTTGATATAATAAAATACATCAATAAATCTTATTATAACAGCAATAATATTAAAGGCTTAACATCTAAAAATATTATTATTATTATTAATACAATAAAAATTATTAAATTATTCCAAGAAGAAAAAAAAACTCGAAAACATTAACAAAATACGAAGCAAGAAAAAAAACTAAAAAAAGAATAAAAAATAATGGGAAAATAAGTTCAATAAAAGAATAAAAAGCCCAAAAAATATTAACAAAAGAGCAAACAAAAAAAAATATTAGCTAGAAAAAATCATTTCATGTGAAATTAAAAAAAAATAAATCAAAAGAACGAACAAAGGAAAAAATAAATAAGAAATATAATTTTCAAATGATCATAAATGCAAACTAAAATTTAAGAACAAAATTTTTGAAAAAAAATGATATCTCAACAAAAGAGAAATAATAAAATTAAAAATCAAAACTAAAGGCTTATGTATATAAACATTGACAAAAATATGGACTATTTAAGAACTATAAATTATTAAAGAAATTAAAATAAAAAATAAAAAGTACAAGGGCCAAAACAAAAACTAAATATATTATCATGCCAATCAGATGAAAATTTTGAAAAAATCAAATAAAGTATAACATCAATACATACAAGGTTTGATATAATGAAACACATCAACACACTCTATTATAACAATAGAAACATTGAAACCTTAACATCTAAAAATATCATTACTATTACTGCTAAAATAATAAAAATTATTAAATTACCCCGAGGAAAAAATTCAAAAACATTAACAAAAGAGAAAGCAAGAAAAAGAAACCAAAATTATTATTATTATTGCATTAATAATGGGGGGGGGGAAATTCAATCAAAGAAAAAAAAAAGGTCCAATAACTTTAACAAAAGAGCAAACAAAAAATGAAAAACAAATATAAATTATTAGCTAAAAAAATGAAAAAAATAAACATAAATTATTATCTAAAACAAATCATTTGATGTTAAAAAATAAAATAATAAAAAACAACCAAAAGAAAGAATAACGAAAAATAAACAGAAGTAACAAATTTCAAATGATCACAAACACAAACTAAAATTTAAGAACAAAATTTTTCAAAAAAATGTTACCTCAATAAAAGAGAAAATAATAGAAAATAAAAACCAAAACTAAAAGCAAGCAAGCAAGCGCACGCGCACACACACACACACATATATAAACATGAATAAAAATAGGGACTATTTAAGAAATATTAAAAAAATAAAAGAATTAAAATAAAAAATTAAAAGTATAAGGACTTAAATGAAAATCAAATATATTATTAATTTCAATTAAAGAACAAAATTGAAAGAAAAAAACTTTTGTACTGAAAATATTAAGGGATTTAAAAGCAATCCGGAAATTAAAAGAACAAGGAATGAAATGAAAATTTAATATATAATCAATTTTAATCGAAGGACACCATTGAAACAAATCAAAACTTAGTTAACAGAATTAAGAACCAGACAACTCAATTCAAATAGAAGAGACCGAAATGAAAAGGCAATAAAACCGGGTGGCTGACGTGTAGTTTAGGCTGAAGGAGAGAGAAACCGCCCATTGACTCATCTTTGGCCACCTTTGGATGCCAATTGCAACACCATCAGAAAGCGGACACGACAGCGCATCCACGAAGACACCGGATGGATATTTTCTGCCACCAGATGACACCGCATGCGTTGCGCGAAGAGGGCGTGAGGCCAAATGATGTCGCCCGCGTGTTCTACACGCACCAACAATATTCCGAGGAAAAAAAAACATGGTCAATTTTGTCTTATTTGGGGGCATATCCGTATTTAGCCATTTAAAAAAAATATTAAATTCTCGTGGCACCCCTCCCAACCAGAGCTGATTTTTGTCTTTTACAAGGGATAAAATAATTATTTTACCGTACAAAAAAATATAAAAAAACCAATAAACCGGTTACCCGAACCAGACCGAAAATGTGCAATTGCCGTGGAACCCCTCTCGGCAAGGCCTGGTTTTTTTTTCTAGGGACAAAATAGTTATTTTATTGTGCGAAAATAAAAGAAAAATCAGTAAGCTGACAAAGCGAACGAACTCAAACCGAACCGAAAACTGAATAACACTGTTGTAATCCACAGTAATTCTACACAACTGAACTGACCTCTTTAGTGTATTAGATAATAAATCCTATATTCCTCTATTATGATTGTGTCACATGCACACAAATTTATGTTTGTATATGCACTATCATCAGAGCCATTCGATCATAATCAAGATAGAAAAGAAAATCATGATCAAGATTCACTAATCATTCTGTATATTTTTCAAACTAAAAAAATAAAAAACTAAAGTCTCCCACATGCAACACTATTTATGCGATCCTAAATTTAAACTTTTTTTTTTTAATCTTTGTATATATCTTTTATCATTCAATGTTAGATAGATAAATAGATAAATAGGTGTGACTGCCAAATTAATTGTACTGGAAGTGATGATAGATAGGTGTGACTGCTAAATTAATTGTACTAGAAGTGATGAGTTATATAACTTATTGGTGGTGTCAAGTGACCTATTACAAAGTCAGGACAAAAAGACTTAAAGAAGGATTGAATAGGCTAGTTTGCTAGTTCAAAGCATGTGGAGTAAGATATGCCTAGAGGGACAAAGGACATCTATGAAACTTAAGGGATAATCTCTAATTCATCTAATCCAAATCTAAGAAAGGTCTCATTCAAGTTCTGAAAATGACTGAAATGTTAGGCCCTATGACAACTTGGTTTGGACTTATTTATTTTTTCTAATATGACATGGAGTTCAAGTCCAGATTCTTTCCTAAAGAATGAAGGATTTTTAGCATTAAAAAGAAGAAGTTTCCTAGTGTACGAAGGAAACATAAAAATCAACAACATTCAAGACCAAGTAAGTCTTTTATCTTATTTTTATGTGGGTACAATTTAAATTGTTTTATTTTAAATTTGTATTTTGTGTTTTAAGGTTAATAAATATCAATTGGACTTAGATACTTAGGGATTTGAATCTAATTGTAAGTGGATTTTGTACAAGTCCATATCTTTGGGTATTCTAGGATTTAACTTAGGTTAAAAACACATATGTAACCTAAGTTTCTGATCATGTTTTTTTGGTTAATAATATTTAGATTATGGCTATAACTTTGTATTCTTGTGATGTGAGAATTCTCTCTTTCTTCGTTCTTTAAAGGGCTGAAAATGATTTATTAAGATATAATTGACTTTGTGATGTCAGTGCATACTTCTCGTTCGCGAATTGTTATTCTTTTAAGTGAGGGTTCGAATCTAATAGTGTTTGTGCCAGAGTACAATTCATTTTTGTTGTCATAGTCCTATCAAACTTGATTTACTCTTTTTTTCTTAAACCAATGTTTTTGTATGTGGATTTATTGACTTTCATGATTAAGAGATTTGCATCGGAAAAAGACTTCATTCATTTTTCTTCGCTCACTTCAGACAAAGTAATAGGATGTTGTCGAATTTGATGCAGTGCACTAGGGGGTGTTTGTGAATGTGTTTGGAAAGCGTTTTTGATAAAAAAAAATTTAGGTGATTTTAAATCATTTTGATATACTGATATCAAAAATGATTTTTTTTTAAAAAAAACATTATTTTGATATATTTTTGAATGAAAATCACTTTAAAAAAAAATCAACCACATTCCCAAGCAGATACTAAACCTAAATCAGATACTAAACCTAAATCATTATTCTGCTAAGATTGCATGGTTAGTGGCAGAGTTATGACTTATTGCGGAGATAGATGTGTATCTATTTATGATACCTCCAACCTGAAATTAAAAAAGAGGGGTGGGTTTATAAATGTTCTGCACAGCCTGAAGCATGTAACCAGAAAATTGGAGGGATGCCACTGCCAAGCAGATACATTGATGGTATTATTACAATGATCGGCAGTGTAGTGTGTGAAAGGGTCTGCGAGGACCTTGTCAAGGAGGGTGGCAGCCATGAAGACATGGAAACATCAAATACAATTCCACTTCTTCTTTCAATGATGATAACTGGTAAGACCCATTTTATATTCATCTTCTTTTTCTTTTTTTCTTTTTTTTTTCAACGAACCGTTCAGGTTCTTCCCTTTAAAAACTTTGGAGGAATCAACTAATAGCTTAATTATTCTCACAAATGACACCAATCCAATCCCAATCACTTTTTGAGTACTAAATTGAATGACTTCGAGATGAGAACAGCAAAATTCCAAGGGGGGGTCTAAGATAATTGGGACGCGTTTGGCATAAGGAATCTGGGCCTTGAAAGATCAGAACTACCAGATTCGGTTTTCGGATGCTTAAAGAAAGTGAATCGTACAAGTACATGGATTTCTTGTCATCATCAACTTAGGAAGCCCCATTAACAACAAGAATCTTTTTTGTTTGCTAAAGAATTAGAGAAAGAGGTAATCCGCTGGATAAATACATTACTGGTTGTATGAGGATATTTGTGTCTTTTTCGGGTGTTTTTGCACATTCAAACTATGATGTTACCTCTACTAGCAGACAACAAACAACTAACAATCCAGGGGTATTTTCATTTTTTTACACTATTGTAAACAATAAATTAACCATATTATCTTCAAATAATAAAAAAAAACAAGAGTAGCCAGTGGGGGTGATTCTAGTATTTCAAATATTTCTAAATAGTGAAACTACGTTTATGCCCTCCAAAAAGATAAATCCAGGTGTTGGTTGCAAAGGTGTTTAGGTAATTGTAAGTTTTTTTTGTTTTTTTTTCTGGAAAAATCTACATGAGCGTTTGCTGGAAGCGCTTACGGTTTCCTTCCTTACGCACACTTCAGGCAGCGCGTGCAACATATTACGGTGGTTAAAAATGTCCATCCAGCATTTCACCTGATGCGTCATCATTTTCTATTCCACATGGTGGTGCGTGTATCATCTCATGAAGGTCAAGCAAGTGATGGTGGTCGGTTAATCGTTTGTGTCCGGTTTCCTCTCTCCTGCAACTGCAACATGCGGGTTGGTCATCTTGATTATGGTAATTTCATTTCAGTCCTTGATCTTTTTATTGTTTTTTTTTTCATCCTAATTTTTGTTATAACAGTTGTGATTTGTTTCAATTAATCATTCAATTGAAATTAATCATAAATATTATGTTTTATTTTGACCATTATTCTTTTAATTTGTTTTGTTTTTCATTCTTGATATTTTTTCGGTATTGAGGTTTTAATTATTTCAATTTTTTTCCTTCAATTAAAATTGACTATATATTCTATTATTCATTTCGGCCCTTATTTTTTTAATTTTTTTTATTTCTTTCAATTATTTAGTTTTTTATATATTAATTTTATTATAGATAAGGTGTTGAAAATAATTATAGCGATTATTTTTATAGTATTTTTCTTGAAAAATATGTTAAGTTAATTATATATTTTGATATTTATTTAAGATTAACACAATAAAATAAAATAAAAAAAAACATTTTTTTTTTATAAAATCTATTTAAAACTATACAAACACAACAACTAATTAAAAAAAAAATTATTTGTTATGTTTTATTTTGGCCCTTATTCTACTCTTTTTTTTTCATTCTTGTTATTTTTTCAGTGTCAAGGTTTTAATTGTTTCAATTTTGTTATTTGATTGAAATTGCTCATATATTATGCTATTCATTTTCGGCTTTTTATTTTTATTTTTTTATTCTTTCCTGTTTTTATAAATAATTAATTTATTATGGAAAGAGTGTTGAAAATAATGATAGCGATTGTTTTTATAATATTTTTTCCTGAAAAATATAGGCTAATTATATATTTTGATATTTGTTTAATATTAACATATTAAAATAATAATAATAAAATCTTTCTAAACATTATTTAAAAAATGAGTTTCTTATAATACAATGTTGATACAAGTAGCACCAATAAGAAAAAACTGAGCTAAAAGTTTTTTTATTTTTTAATCTCATATTAATTTAATGTTAGTGTTCTTAAGCCACATGTGAATAAAACAAGTGAAAAAGAACAGAAGGATAACAAATCACTCATAACACAACATTCACTATATATAAATACAATCAAAAAATAGAAATTATCCTAGAAGGACAAAAAAAATCGAAACCAAAAATTAAAAGAATAAGGGTCATAATGCAAAACAAAAAATAAATAAGACAATTTTTTTGTTTAATACTAATGTTAAGTGATACAATTTTAAAGAAATAAGATAAAGAAATTAAAGACAATATGAAGCCACATAACATTTTTAGATCATTAATCCGAGATATTAGATTTGAAACAATATATATAGAGAAATTGCAACACTTATTTTTTTAATAAATACAACATTAAATAATAAATTACTTGAATTATTATTCTTATTGTTTTTATTATGATTGAAGATAAAACAAAAAAAAATATTATTTGATCTAAAGAACATATGAAATAATTAAATGACAAAATAAAAGATATAAGGAAAATTATTTTATGAGTTATTATTACCATTATCACCATAACCATAAGAATCATAGCCATAATAAAGTTTATTATTTTGTGAGTTACTATTATTGATATTCTTAATATTATTTTATTAGTTGTTTTTTGTTACTATTAGTACCATATCTATAGTTATTAATATTATAAGCACTACAATCATCATAATAAATTTTATTTTTATCATTTTCTTTTTTCTTGAAGTTTTGTTTTTATTCAGTTTAATCCTGAAATTTAAATTTATGTTGGTCATCTTTTTAAAATTGATAGTTTTTTTTCTTTTTTTAGTTTGGTATTTGTTTTTGGTTATTTGTTCTTTGGATCATATAAGTTATTTTCTTTACTCATAGTATTTTGTCTGGTTTTAATTTTTAATTTTGTTTGCTCTTTATGTTCAAATTGATATATATATTTTTTTTCCCTTCACTTTGTTGCTTTTTTTTTCCTTATGTTCATATTTTTATTTATTCTTCAAATCAAATGATTTTTTAAATGCTAATAATATTTATTTCATTTTTCCATTTATTTTGGTTGTTTTTTATGTTAGAGTTTTTTTGTTTTGTTCTTCAGTATAGTTTTATAGTTTGAATTGTTTATGTAATGATAATGATCTTAGTAATTACTTTTTATAAATATATTTTTTTTTTTACTTCAGGACAATTTAATAATATTATTTTAATCCAAATGGTTGTAATAATTATATTCAAAAAGATAATAATATTTTTTTTTTCTTTTTTCCTCTAATTATATTAATTTATTATTCAAATCGAATAATACTTTGTTTACGCTGCTAATATTTTTTATTTTCAAAATTTTGACTTCAATCATAATACTAACAATAAAAAATTTGAATTTAAAAATTTACAACAATCAAAAAATAAAACAGTGGCATCATTGTTAGCAAAATGTCACCCAGTGAAAGCACGAGGATGCAAGGAACAAGACTTCGAAAGCACACAGGAATTTCTGCAGGTTTTAATGTTTCTCGTGAATTGTACATAACAAATACTAATAACCTATGAGTGTTCCCCAATTCAATAGGCCCTGTAACAAAGCAATCTCCATTACCTACTCCTAAGTTTCAACTTGATGATATCAAATTAAAGAGGTAAAAAATGAAGGGGAGAAGCATTTCTAGACCAATGCTGGAGCCCTCACTAGAGACCTGTCCTAGACTTCCTCTTCCCCGTACCAAGCAGTAGGATGCATTGGCATAATATGCACACTTTCTAAAATGTGTATCTTGCTTTATTCTAATCATATATGTGCCGGGAAATCAGGCTAGATAGACTCTCTGCTGGAAGCTCACTGATAGTATCCATTTTTCATGCAAGAAAAAAAAATGATGGATTGCTATGTTAAAGATTGGAAGAAAGAATCCTTTGCCCGTTCTGGTGATGCTGCCCTTTTCTTCAAAGGTATGTGGTATGACAGTGAATTCACACCTGAAACTCTGCCCCCTCCTGTATGATTTTCTACTTGCCTTCTTAAGTAGACCTTGAGAAAAACTTCAACCATGAAAAAACCTTACATGACACTTGGAATCACTTGTTTTTTCCTTTCCAATTATAGCTCTTGCCCCTATGGTTAATCAAACTGAATCCAGGATGTGGCAGTTCCTTATAAAATCATTTGAGTAATTCACATACTTGGTCCAAAATGGCCGTAGATGCTCAAAGCCAATTTCCAGCCACGGTTTAGACTGACCATTGTAGTGAATAACTGCAGCCTTCTTTACACTCTCGATATTTGTATTATTCTGATATCCCAGTCCAAGCATATGCCAGAATGGATCAATTGGTTGAACATGACCTTTAAATGCAATCAAAGCCGGTGGTAGGGTTCCAAGTTTCCACATCGTCAGGTTTGACTTCAGGTTCTGCACAAAATAACCCGGAATATTTGAGAAATGGTGGCAAAGCATTTCTTATTTGCCAACTGTTACATACAGATCATTATAAGTTCAAGCAGCCTCACCAACATCCAGTGCATACAAGAATAGCCCTATACAAAATATCAGTATTTGCTGTGTTTAATACTGATCAAAATTTAGATCCAGAGCGAGGTTGAATATTTGATTAATATTTTGCCAACCAACAATTATCAAACTATCAGTTAGAACAGACAGGAAATGTTAAGGAGAAACAACCCAAAGTGACCATGCTTGCAAATTAATTACGAGTGTATAGAACCCACAATATCACTTCTGGTGTACCCAGTCCTTGTGCGCGCGCACAGTCAGAAGCCCGCAGCCAAGCAAAAAAGGAACTTCATAAATGAAAAAAAGATGATGATGAAGGTTTGTTTACTAGCACAGTGCTTCTCATATATAGGATTTTTTTTTCAAAGAGTAATTCTGGAGCTTGCAATGCTTGTTTACTGGTGCACAGATCCATCAGATAAGAAATTTATTTTATTTGAGAATCAAGGTTATGTCTTAGCATGTAGTCACTTACCACATAAGATAGCAAATGCAACAACATGAACGTGTTAGTGAAAATCTTTGAGACACTAACACTATCCTGTTATTTTATTAGATCAAGAAAAGGTGGAGGCCTGAAGAAGGAACAGCAAAATTATTAGGACAAGAAAGAAACTACATAGTGTAGGGCTTACCTCTTTCATCCAGGAATGGTAGGTTTCTCTTATATTTGTGTCCCTCCATGCATGGAGATCAAAAATATTCATTCCATAAGCCCACGCACATTCATCAGGGTCCAAATTCTTTGCTATGAGGGGATGTGAAAAATTGAAGTAGTTCTTGAGATGCTTGGACATTACCCACTCATCTTCACCTTTACAAGTTTCTACAGCTCCATTGACCTTTCCCTTAAGGTCAATATCCCAAAGTGGAGACAAATCATGCTGAATTACAACATCATCATCTAAAAACACTACCTTGTCGAGGTTCGGAAAGAGCTGTTCAACATAACCAATCAGCAAGAAGATTTTGGGCCAGCAGGTAAAGAAAACAAAAATGCAAAATCATTGGCCAACTTCAAAGGTGGACTAATGACACACTAGTTCTTAGAAAGGAAAAAATAATGCAGAAGTTAGCAACAAAAGCAATGAAGAGATTATTGTTACTATTCCACAAGCATTGGATTATCAAACTGCTATTTCTTTCTTCATTTTTCTGAAAAAATTACCTAACTTCCTGTGATACATCATTTGTTATTCATATCCATCTTGGTTGTTCAATTTGTAAGTATCACACTTAATTCATATTTCAATATGTTAAAAATATTGGAAACTTCAGTAATTCACAGGGCTCAATGAATGTTGTCAATAATCCCAGATACTTGTAAATTTACTAAAGTTAGATCTGACTTCGTTTGGCTGGTGAAGGACTAAAATTTCCAGTGAGATCCAGTGAGTTTCTACCCCTGAGCAGATGAATTAATCCCTCAACAAAAATGCCTCATGCATTAGAGTTTTTTCACTTGCTTTTTATTCTTTTAACATCTTTAGTTCCCTAGTTCTTTTATAATAAACCATAGCCTCCAAGTATGACAGCATAAAAGGTAAATGTCGTATGAGATTACCTCGGGTATGTATATCCGAAGATGGTTAAGTAATGATATATACTTTGGACTTCTAGCCTGCAATTTAGAAGCAAATCTTCGTGGTGTTGTATCACTAAGATTTGCCCCTGCAATATGATTCCCATGGTAATAATCCCGGATAGCATTATGATTCTCCACAGCTTCAAGCACTGGAACATTCTCTCTAGTTAACCAGTCAAACTGGTGAACACCTTTCACTTCAACAATAGCAGGGGAGGCCGGGTTTAGTGCAAACCATGAATGCATACCCGCATAAGTTTTCTTGTCAGTGATGATGTGAAAAACTATCCTGTCAGGCTTTAAAGATGACTGTACAGTAGAAGTGACAACAACTGAGGCAGCCAAAATGTTATCAGTTGAGAGGACAAAGTGATGGTATGAACTGTCAGAGA
The DNA here is from genome assembly GCA_029030765.1 of Salix suchowensis. Taxonomy (NCBI): domain Eukaryota; kingdom Viridiplantae; phylum Streptophyta; class Magnoliopsida; order Malpighiales; family Salicaceae; genus Salix; species Salix suchowensis. Next base: position 9,088,655 of record CM054983.1, read on the forward strand.
GCAAAGGAAGGAACTCTGGAGAAGGCAACTGTGTACGTGCTTGAGCATTAGAAGAATATTCATCAGTCAGACGTAGAGAGAGACAGTGGATGCTTTTTGGGATGGAACTTGCAGCAAAGTGTTTGTTCATCAGCTCTGCAAATTTAGATTCCCTGATTTCTCTTTCCAATTTTTCCATCTGTGAAAGATAGAAAAAGAATGACATCAGCTAAAAATATTTTCTTAACATTCCATCATATTTTTTTACTTATTTTCTCTTGGTGGAGCACAGGTAACTGTACTCTCTAACATGAATTTATGCATATATGTGGATATAGGATAATAAGTGAAGAGACTAAATGCAAATGAAGTTGCTGGATCAATCAAGACAATAAAAAAGAAAGTAAATACAAATTTTACATCCACTTCAATGAGATAAAATATCATGAACATGTTGCAGTTAAAAGATCTAAACTTAAATATACAACAGTAGTAGTCCCATGACTGCAGCATTCCAGCTTCATAGTAGTTGAGTACTATAATTCAATTTATTTTTGAATAATGAAAGAGTCATATCCATAGCATGTTTTCCCAATAAATAGCTTAATTTTAAATACACACACACAAGAATAGCAGAGAAAGAACAGGAGGTAAGGAGTTTCTTCTGGAAAAGGGCCACAACCAGAAAAGATGCTGCCAACTAATTATTAGAGCACATCATTAAGAAACAATTCATGGTATCTCCACATTCAGCAATTTTACAACACCACAATTCATGACATTAGCCAGTTTACTACCAAACTATGTGAAAACTGCACTGTCTTTTTGCCTCTCAGAGACCAAAAATATTTATAGCATCTCAACCATGCTAGAATTATTACAATACCACAACCTAGAGAATAGAAATGTAAAGAAGTACTGTGGACACCTCCAGTGACAACCTGACCAGGAGGCCCAACAAGCATTAAATCAAAACTCAAAATCAGATGCTCACCAAAGAAAAAAGTCAGGTATAAAATAAGCAAAAAGTATAGTTGGTATAAAAAAGGTGTCAGACATGGCATGAAAGGTCTCAAAATTATGACCGCCACATTTATCACAATGTCGAAGAAGATAGTCAAATAGATAAGCAAATAGGTAAGTTTGAAGCTCGAATTAGTATAGCCTAAAAATGAAGAGATCAGATGATGCCAGCATAAACATATAACAACTTGAAATCCATCATCCAATGTTATTTTTAGGTTTACAATAATCTTCAATGGTTGGGAGATAGAGTCAGATAATTTGTTTGAGCATAGATTGAATTGGCATTTTAGTTCTAACTAAGTAGTGATGAATGAAACTGACAAATCATTTTCTAGCATGCAATAATTGGATAGCAATAGTTCTAATTCTTTTAGATCTTCTCTTCAGATAACTAAAAAAATTTAGCATGCAATAATTTAATGGAAATAGTTCATAGATCCATGCAGAGAACACTTCTGGAAAATCATTACTTGATAGAATAAAAAAGAACAAAATTTCAAGTATCATCTATTACCCATCCCCCTCTCTTTAGAACCCCTTTTCTTACTTTCATCGGTGAACCAAAAATAGAAACAGTTACTATTAGATGCGTCACCCAAATATCATATATTTCTCCACTTCAAAAATTTCCAAATGTTAAGATTAACATTCAACAGAAAACAAGAACAGCCAAAAAAGTTTAAAATCTAATTCCTTTCTAACAGCCCTCATTCAGGGATATAACAAGTTTAGAACAAGATTAATGACGTAGAAGCAAGTCTAGAGCCATGAAACTAAACATATTTGTCAAACCTGCTCTCATCCAAGAAGTTAAAAATAAGGAAATGAACCAAATCCAGAAGTAATTATGTATATGTTTGAATAACTTGCACATACCATAGCCCTCAACATAAGCGCAAATGTCCTTGCATCATACTGATTGTTCTTCATTTCAGAAACAAGGTGATTAAAAGAAGCAGGGAGCTTTACATGATCTGGGATTTCCTCATTTTTTACTTGATTGAGTATCTTGTAAAAGTCTTTAACAAGCCTCTGTTGCATCATCACCATCAGCATAAGCATTCAATTTGTAATAATACCATTAACAAAATTATCCTAAAGTAGGAGAGTAGGTAATATACTTAATCTGAAACTGTGAAGGACGAAGGAAAAAGCTTACTCACCCCTGAATCATCTACTCTTCCAAGAAGCCTTGGTCCTAACCGCCTACCTAAACAATCTGTAGAACAAATGCAAAGTAAGAACAAGAATCTAGTATCCACCACAAACACAGAAACATCATCATGGAAGGAAATCCTAGATCCAGATCCCAGGACATAATAGAGTGTAGACATGCTACATGCAGATCCAGACTGCTCTGTAACATTTAAATAATTTGAATTAGAAACACTGTGAACAAATTTCACATATATAAGGGGGATTAAAAAAAATGAAATGCCAGGAGAACCAAATAAATGATAACAAAAATTGTGGATTTTTGAACCACCATAAATTGTGATTAAGAAGTCATTATCTGCTTAAATTGTCAACCAATTGCTATTAATTTAGGTTCAAATCGACCAAGTAATCAAATTCTATTGTATATGACATTGGCATGCATGGACTAAAATTAATTCACATGTGCAAAAGTCCATCAAATCTTCATTTAACTCATATTCATCATAAATAATAATCAAAATCTAATCTCCCAGGATTTATAAATTAATGAATTTGAAACCTATCCACTATCAATTTACACGTGGAAAGCATACTTGTTTAAAACAAATGTGTAAGCATAGGTGAGGAATGAATGAAAATAGCAGAATCCAGGAATTAACCATGCTCGATCAAGAAATCCAAGGCTAAGTTAATCGAATGAAATATATTCACCTTAAGAAATTACTGTGGCAACAAATATAATATGCTACTGAATCAGAATAAGATCCATCAGTCTCAATCTCAACCACAAATGCAAAAATCATATTCAAATGAATACAATTAATACACACACAGAGAGAGAGAGAGAGAGAGAGAACGGGGTATTAGGATTGCAGAAAGAAGATGTAAACGAATTGAAATTATCAGCCATCAAATGTCCATACCATATACATAAGGCGCATTTACATATATATGCACCGGATGTCACAAAAAGACACAAATGCATTACATGTGAAAAACAACCTAACCCCAGATCAAATCAGGATCCAAACACACTACAGCAACCACAACCAAATGCATACACACAGAAGATGAGAAAATCATGAAATTAGAGAGCAATCGCTACCCAAATCGAATAATGATCCATCCACCTGGTCAAGGAACAATCACAATCAAAATAACCTAAATATATAAATAAATAAACACATCAGAAAAGCTTGAAAAGAAATGAAATAAATAACGAACCAAACTCACCAAATGAGGAGCACTTATTGACTCCTTCTAGCGTAACCACAGCAGTAAGAATGAATACAAAAGGTAACAAGAAAGCAAGAATGAGTATAGTATGAAAAAGGGTTCGATAAGAGATATGGCGAGCTGCGACTTTGATCTTCATTGAGTCAATAAATCCATTGCTGCTGCTCGAAGATATAGTGATGCTTCTCATGCTAGGAGAGATATGAAGCTGCATATTCCTTTCTTATGCAGCCCCACCACTACAAACCTAGCTGCGGCAACCACAAAAGTGACAAATTCTACCTCCTTCCCTCCCACTAATACCCCACCCACCATCAGATCCACACCTATCTTTAATAATTTCTTCTTTACAGCTAAATTTTTTTTTCTGGGTTTTCCTGTTGTTATATTTGCCTCTTTGTCCTTCCCTTGTTTGTGGTCTTCTCAAAGACCGCATTGGAGATTTAACAACAATAATGATATTATGGGTGTCTGTATCTAAACATACAAGCAAGAAAAAAAATCAAGAATTCGATGTTTAATCAATATATCTTTAATGGTTTTCTTTATTATTATTATTATTATCTCCTTCTAGCATGGATCGAGAGAGAGAGATGAAACACAGAGAATGAGAAAGGAGAGAGAAAATGGGGTTTGTTCTGTGTCTGTGTTTCTCTCTTTTTTTCTTTTTATTTTTTTCTCTTTTAATTAGTGGCATCGTGAGGTTTTTTTGTTTATTTTTGAAAAATAATAAATAAATTTAATAAAGTAATTAAGGTTATTTAAAAGTCAAAACCGTGCGTTTATTATTATTAAGTTGGGTTTAGAGAGAGAGAGAGAGAAGGGTGGGGTGTTTGACCTTCGAGAGCGCGTGTAGTGCTGTAATCTTCCGAGCTAAATTTAAATGTCTCTCTCCCTATGTTTATGGCCAACACTTGGATTTCATATCCTAGCATGAGTTTGGCTTTCTTTTTAATTTTAGTTCATATCTCATCAGGAAAAAAACTATATTTTCCATATTACTTTATTTATTAATAAAAAAAACTATATTTAATTTTGATCTTCCCTTTTCTGTTTTTGCTATGATAATATTTTCGATTTCAAGAATACATATCCCAAGTCATTTTCATACCATTCAAAACCGAAAATTCACTACTAATTTTAATATTTAAGCACTATTTAATGTTTGTCATTGTGTTTGGATGCTTTTCGAAAGTGTGTTCATTATGAAAAATAAAAATCAAACTAATATTTTTTTTGTGTTTTTGGATAGTTTAATATGTTGATGTTTAAAAAAAAATACATTTTAATATATTTCAAGTTAAAAACTTTAAAATAAATAAAAAAAATGATTTGTTTAAGATTCAAATACTTGAATAACATTTAGTAAGGGTTCTCCGTCTACTCTAGTAAATTCATACAATTTAAATCACTTTTAAAATAGAAACAATAATTTTAGGTTAAGGTTTATAGAAACAATAAAGAGGGGTGCAATTTGACTATGAATTGATCAAATTTAGTTGGATTAGGTGGTAAATATTGATGAAGCAAAACATAAGGTCCTTAAGAACCCAAGAGGCCGATCAAAGAGGAGCTCAAACTCATGTAATCAAGTGAAATTGTTGTGAATTAATGTATATTTATATGAGGAAATTGTTTACAAAAGAATTGAACTATAGTTTGAGATTTTGATTGAAATGTTTTCTGGGTAGTTGTTAACATGAACGTTACGCAAATTGACTTTAGATGCTTAAATAAATATTTAAATTAACATGAAAGGTTTAGAGGATTGAAATTAATACAGAAGACATTTCAGGAGTTATACTACAACAGAGAGGCACCTCGAAATCTTTGTTGGATTAATGTGCGATAAAGAGAAGAATAAATTAGTTCTAAAGATGGGAGTGAGGAAAAATTAACCTTTCGTGGTATTGGGATTAATGTTTAGTATTAAGAAATGGAAATTTAATTTTTGGATGTAAGAGTTTTACCTAATAAAAGGTATAGAATCTAAATTGTTTGAAAATAGAAATAACATTTACACCTCAGCGAACCAGGAATCCCCGATGTTCGATATTGTTAAAAAAAATCTTAATACAAAGATTTTAGTTTAGGGAAGATAAGGTATATTAGAAATTATGATAAATGAGAAACATTGATATGGAAAAATAGCTCATGTAAATTATAAAGAGATTGTGTAAATGTATTTGAATAAATGGGTGTTTGGCTCTGCTGTGGCTTATGCGGTTAAGGCTCACTACAGAGCCAAACTGTTTGGTAAATGAAAGAGCCATAATTTTGCAACTGTGAGTCCCACGTAAAACTGCGGTTGAACCGCAATTTATGAAAAGCATTTATGAGATGTTTTTTTAACCTCGGCCCACCACGCAAACCGCAGGCAAATCAGACACAGCAGGCACACCAACGAGACCGACGAGAGCAACAACCACATCCCAAAACACAGATGACACACACATAATTGAAGTTGCTTCATGCACGATGATCATCAAGGAGAAAAATAGAAAAAATTTGAGGGGGAGGAGATGTATGAGACGAGAGCAATAGTCATAGCTCCGACAACTCCCTCTCTCTCTCAAAAACAGCCACGCCAGCAACCCTCTCTCTCCTCCAGCAGCATCTATCATCGACAACCACCACCAGCTGCTCCTACGTAATAGCAGCACCTGCACCAGTCCAGTTTTCTCCCACAGTTCCGGTGTGGCACAGGTGCAACAACCTTTCAACTCTTCTCTTGGCCACCATAGGTCACCATTTCCGACACCCCCACTACAGGAAGAACCACCTCGGCCTCCTCTACCCATCAACATCAGCAGGTGAGTTTCTCGTCACCATCAGCTGACTACCCTGCTACTGTTCACGCGTTATGTGAACAATGCAAGAGTGAATTAATTCACTGTATATTGTTCACGCAATACGTGAATAGTGTTTTACCCTTTTTTAAAAAAAATCTTGGGCTGGACCTGCTCTTGGCCGAGCCCACATCTACCAGGTTTGGGTCTTTTTTGGCACGACTTGATTGGGTTGGCCCATTTGGTTGGGTCAAGCCTAATCCGATTTTTTTATAAAAAAAATAAAATCATATTTTAAAAAATAAAAAAATATGTAGTACAAATCAATCCTGATGAAAGGAAAAGACGCCTGACTTCGTTTTACTCCACAACCCCGTTGCTTTTTGATTGATTAGGGATCAGAAAGTTGAGAAGACCAGTAGAGTCCGAGATGAAATTCAGAATTTTACAACTAGATTTGGCCTTGGAATTATATATCTACAACATGTAGATAGAGATCATGAAACTCATTATGGATCACAAATATTGTTGTTGATGATATTTTACCAGATGTTGTTCCTCGATCAAATAGCAAGGGATTGGCAGAGGCCTTCACGTATGGATTTTAGTTCGTGATGGAATTGCAAGTAATTTGATGAGAGAAGAAAAACAAGTGTCTAATTAACTTGGAATTATTAATTATATTTTATTATTATATATGTATATGTGTGTGTGTCCTTTAAAGTAATTTCACAAGTTGACAGCAATATGAAAAACATAATAACCAAACACACGAAACTGTTTTTCATTGAACCTCAAATTCAACCATAATTTTAACCAACACTTCAATTTCAGTTATAAACCATAGCTAAAAGTGATTTTCATGAAATTTCTTTTTTTAAACCTCAATCAAGGCCTTAAAACTTATGATGAATTGTGTTCATATGTGTCAATAATTTTTTTTTATTTTTTAGATAAATTATTTTCACATACTAAATTTGATGTTTTTATATAAATTTATAGGCTCCTCTTAGCTTTGAGCAACATAATAAAGTTTTAAAGGTCTTTATTAATTTTGTAAAGGATCATAATAATTATTTTTTTTGTAACTAAATGCCAAGCTACCTTAAATTATGAATTTAAACTGAATATGCTATTAAATGATGTCAAACTTATAATTTTATTGTAATTTATATTAATAGTATATGATAATTCATGACTATAGATTTTGATTTGAATTTTGAATATTATTAATTAGGTGAAAATAGTAAACCGACAAGATTTTTTTTTAAATGAACATGATGACTTAAAAAATAAAACCTACAAAAATAAATTTGGACAAAATGAAGTCAACTTGAGGTAAATTGATAGACATATAACTGAAGTAAAAAAAAAGGCTAGTCAACTCAGATTAACTTGCAAAACTCGTGGCACATGTCATGAAATTGGGATAATTTGACGGAAAGAAATTAAAGAGAACCACAAAATTATTTTATAAAATACTAATATAAAACGATGAAATAAAAAAAGTCAATAGAAAGAGATCACCAACCCTTGTTAACTTTCATAACTTGTAACCTTGTAAGGACTATACATGGAAGAAAAAACAATTATCAACAAATTAAAGATTGAAGGATAGAATTGAAAAAAACTAATAATTATTAGAATAAAAAAAATTAGAGGCCAAAAAAAATTCTTCGATTAAATAATGAAATTGAATAGGGAAAAAACTTTTACAAAAGTATAAGGATTAAATTAAAAAAAATTACACACCATAAGTTTGGATTGATAGATGAAATTGAGAATAATTTGAAACTGCATAAAAGGGTTTAAAAAAAATCAAAACTGAAAAGAATAAGAACGAAAATAGAAAAAAAAAACATATGACAAATTAAAATTGAAGAATAAAAACCTTAGAGGAAGGTTAAGGCTAAAAATTAAAACCCAAAAATTAATGGATCAAATCTAAAGGCAAAATAAATTAAAGGGCAACTCTAAAAGTTTGGAGGGCTAGACATAAAAGCCTTAAATAATAGAGGAAAAAAAAGAGCTCACGGTGTGAAACTAAAAGTTTGTTTAAGATATGCATTGGCCTATCACAAAGGGGCATTGAGAGGAATTGGGCACCATCCTGGAAGCCTTCATTTTCCCTTTAGGTGACACTGCATGCTCCGCCCGAACCACAACAATCTATTATAGCTAGACACATGCAACACACTTGTCAATCTTTTTTTTTTTAATTCTCATTATAAATTAAAGTAAAAATATACCCTTACCCCACCTAAAAATAATAAACAATGTTAAAATGATGAAAATAACATTTGAACACAATTTGTTTTTATCTCAAAGCATTCCAGTAACTTAATTGTGCATTTGAAGTTGAAAAATACAAAAAGTCTATATATGGTAGGCCTAATGTTTTTTTATTTTAAGGGTTTTTGAATTTTTGTTGTTCAAGGATTAATAAAAAGACTCAAATACCCATATTGTCCCTGTTTTTTTTTATGTCAATTGATAAAAAAAATTAAATTTTTATATTATAATCCACAATGAAATTTGAGTCAACTACTACACTAAATGACATTGTTCTTAGCCTTTATCCTTTTAGTTTATACTAGATTATTGATATGTACTCCATTAAAGATCAAGGTAAATGTTTTTTGAATGTTGTAGAATACTCAAATGTTTCCAATGTTTTTAATTTGTTTTGGTGAGAAAAAAATCTTGTTGGGATGACTCGATTGGTTTTATTGGTACTAGACAACTCGAACACCTTGTAAAATATATATAATTGACTAAAGAGAAATCAAGATGACATGTTTTTTTTTATTATTATTCTAAGATAACAATATATTGGATTGACTTAGGTCAGCTCGAGTAAACATGTCAAATTTGTGACCCAAATCGTAATACTGATAACCCTATAGAAAAAACAATACAAAACAAATTAAAAAGACTAATTATTAATTAATCAAATATTGAAGGATAAAATTGAAAAAAATAAATAAATTAGAAAAGGACCTAAAAAATAACCAAGTTCACATGTCAAACCCACAACCCAAGTTATAAGACCAAAAGAACCTTATAAAAAAAAAAATCAAGGTAAATTACAAATTCAATTCACCAAACCCATGACCTAGTCATAAGACGGAGATAACCTAATAGAAAAATATTAATTTAACTAATCAGATTTTTCAACTCTTGCTGTGAGACTAAAAAATCCCATAAAAATCAATCAAAATAAATTGTCAATTTTAATCCCTAACTGACATTGTAGGACTTAATCTTGAATGATGGAGTTTGTAAGAAGTTTAATTACAAAAATGACCCTAAGTCAAATTGGATTAATATGTTAAGCATTATTCTTGGGTCATGAAGTTAGGATAACTTAATACAAAGCAAAACAAAATAAATCATGGAGCCCAACTCCCAATGAAACTCAATATCAAATAGTAAAAATGAAAAAATTAATTAAAAAAATAAATTAACTAGGTTAATCGGCTAAACCCATGATTCAGTTCATGAGACAAAGATAGCCCAATAAAAAAATTTCAATGTTAAAGAACCCATGACTAGGGTTCTAAGACTAAAATAACTTTTTAGAAAGAAAAAAAACCTAATTTAATTGAGTTAAAATGCTAAAATTCAAACCTGTGATCATGAGACTAAGATATTCATATAAAAAATCAAAATAGATTATGAAACTTAATTCCTAACTAACCCATATTGAATGATAAAATTGAAAAGAATTCAATTACAAAAAAATACCTTAGTTAGCTCAGATTAACCTATTAAACATTATTCTTTGGTCATAAGGTTGGAATAACTTAATTAAAAGTAAACAAAACAAATCATGAAGTCTAATTTTCAATTAACTGAATATTAAAAAATAGAATTGAAAAAAAAAAGTTATTAAAAAAATTTGAGTCAATCGGTTAACTTGTTAAACTCATGATATGTATTGATGAGGACCAGCCCAACACCAAACACAATCACACAATTGACTTATTAATGTTGTCAAATGGGCCTATTACAAGATCAAGTGGCATTGAATGTGCTCGTTTAAATCATATGAAGTAAGATGGACTCAGAAGAAAAAAGGACACATATAGAGCTTAAAAATGGACCTCTAATTCATCTAATTCAAGTCCAAGAAAGGTCCTATTCAAGTTCTGAAAAAAGTTGATGTGTTAAACCCCATGACAATCTTGATTTGAGCTTATTTTTTCTAATATAACATGGAGTCCAATTGAAATTATTTCCTAAAAAATGGAGGATTTTTAACATTTTAAAAGAAGTTTCATCGTCTAGTAAGGAAACTTTAAAAGTCAACAACATTTAAGACCAAATAAATCTTTTTTATCTTTTTTTTTATGTGGCCGCAACTTATATTTTTATTTAATTTTTTTGTGTGTTTTTGGGTTAATAAACATCAATTAGACTTAGATACTTAGGGATTTGGGTTTGATTGTAACTAGGTTTTATACAATTCCATATCCTTTAGGTATTCTTGAGTTTAACTTAGGTTAAAAACACATATGCTACCTAAGTTTCAACTTATATTTTTTTATGCTTAATGACATTGAGATTACAACAACTACTTTATGTGCTTATGAGGTGAGAATTCTCTCTTCCTTGGTTCTCTAAAGGATTGAAAATGACTTATCAAGGTTTAGTTGACTTTGTGATGTCAATTCATACTTCTTGTTCGCGAATTGTTATCCATTGGGTAGGGGTTTAAACCCAATAGTGTTGGTGCCTAGGTACAAGTTATTTTTGTGTCATACTTCTATGAAACCTGATTTACTTGGCTTTTGGGGAATTTGTGTATTTATGTGTGGGTTGCTTAACTACCTGATCAAGAGGTTTATATCACGTATCATGAGAGTAGTATATGATAAAAAAAAATAAGCGTAATTGATGCGAACCGGACCAGAAACTCTAGCAAAGACCCATTACATGTTTAGGGGCTTGATTCATGATTTTGAAGGTTTCACCCAAGTTATAAATGCAGGGACCATTGAAGTATCTATGTGTAGGAGGGGTCCAGCCCAACTTTATTTGGGCTATGAAGTGAGGACAACAAAGGAGCCAAAAGAATCCTACTACAACTTGGAAACATGGGATTGATGGGCTGGATGGAAGAGAATAAATAAACCTTATGGGCTTTATTTAAGTTAGTTAGCTACAACCCAAGGCTTGTTTGGGCTTAATTAAGACTTTGTTTTCAGCCAGGATCCAAGGCTTGCTTGGATTAAGTCATGGGCTTTTCAATTTAGGATTTTAGGTTAGTTTTTAGTGGACCTCTTTTAAGTCCATATAAGAGGTCCATTAGGGTTACTTTTTAAGAACTATTTAAACTCATGTAATCCCTAATTTCGGCAGCCATTGATTAATTTTGAATTATGAACTTTTCAGTTTATGTGTGAAAGTGATTCTTGCATTCTTTAGTTCTTAAAAGAACTGAATCCGACTTATCGAAGATTAACTGGCTTCGTGACATCATTCTACTCATTCCAATAGTGTTGGTGCCTTGAGACAGGTTTCCTTTGTGTCACACTCCTATTAGACCTATTTCGGCTTTCCGGGATCATATCTCATTCTTGGTTGTGGGTTGCGTGACCACGTGATCACGAGGTTCGCATCAGTAATATTTTAGGATAAAATTAATAATAAAAAATACTAAAGAAAAAAAAGATCAAAGTGAGACTTTAAACATTAGATCTATTGAAGAATGAGGATTCATAAATTTTTTGATACTTTTTTATGAATTTATTTCAATCTCATGACCTTGGTTTCATTTTCTAAGATCCTTTTTTGATTGAATATTTTTTTTTCTAACTTCACCATTTAACAGCTCAATTTTTTTTCTTTCAATGTTAGGTTGTTCGAGAATTATACTTTCACAATTGTTTTTTTCAATTTGCCTTTGTGGTGTATCACGAATTTAGTTTTTTTTCCTTATCTATTTCAAGATTTAACATTGGATTTCTTAGAATAGATTTTCATAATTTTTTATTAACTTTATTTTTTTTAATTATTTTGATCTTATGACCTAGATTGTAGGTTTTACATGTTAGCCTAATATGACTTAGATTGTATTTCTTTTGGTATTTTTTGAATTGGTTTTTTTTCATAATCCATCCCTCAATATTAGATTGGTTTGAAATTAAACTTTCCAGTCTTTTTTATTTGCTTTCGATAGAGTTTATCATGATCTTATGAATTGAGTAGTTTTTTCATACCCTATTTTAATTTAGTATTTTTTATTTTTACTTTAATTTATTGTCTATAAGGTTATCATAGGCCCACAGAGATTGAAGGATAACAAGTCTTCTTCAATAATGAAAAGGGACTGTTTGGTTTGTATTAACGATTTCAAATCATCTGCAAAGCTAGTGATATCTTCAAATACTTCTAATTAACCTTTATTATTTTATTTTTAAATAAAGAAATCATTTCTGTAATTTGAAGCCACCGAAAAAAGGCTGTAATAAATGAAAAAAATAGCTCAAAACGAGCGGTATACCCGCGCGATGCGGCGGGTTTTCTTTTATCTATGTAAAAAATTGATTGCTTTTATATGTATTGTATTTTATTATTTTAATATTTAGTTAGTATAATTATATTTAAGAATACTGATATGAATTTTTGTCCTTCAAAAAATCCAAAGTCATTTTTCCTCTCTCTTAATATATTTTTAGGCGATAATATTCAATAAATATCAGACATATTAGAAATAAAAATATTGTAATTTGTTTTTAAAACATAAACTTAATTTTTTTTGTGAGCTATAATTATTTATTTGCCATCTAAAAAGAACAGATTTATAGAAATGGAAAGTGACTTGTATATTTTTTAATTTGACTTGTAGATAATGCAGGTAAATTTGTCAATATTTTTTTTTGAGATGTTTTTTTTTTCCAGTAATATTAGATCTAAAATATTAAAAATAAAAACATTGTAAATTCTTGTAAGGAAATAAACTTAAATAAAAGAGCACAAAATTAAATTTTGAAGCCAATATTTTTTTTTATATAAGATTTATTAATCATATTATTATTTTAAATGTATTTAAGAATACTGATATGAATTTCTGTCCTTAAAAAAATCCTAGGTCATTTTTTCTCTCCCTCTATATATTTTTAGGAGATAATATTATTTTTATACTTTAATTTGACATAAATATACAAATATATAATTAATTTGATATACTTTCAATAATATTAACAGAAGAGTAAGCAAGAAAAACAATTATTATTATTATTATTATTATTATTATTATTATTATTATTATTATTATTATTGTGTTAAGTACAAAATTAAAATTTGAAGACAAATTTGTTTTTTTATGTTATCTGATTTATTCATTATATTATTATATTAAATATATTTAAGAACACTGATATTAATTTTTTTTTTCAAAAAATCCTAGATCATGTTTTCTTCTCCCTATATATATTCTTATGCGATAATATTCAATAAATATTAGAACATATAAAAATATGTTTTTATATGTATTGTATTTGTTTATTTTAATATTTAATTAGTAAAATTATATTTGATAAAATCTGTATAATCGAAATGGAAAGTGGTTCGTATATTTTGTAATTGTAGATAACATAGGTAATATTTTTTTCCTGCCTAAAATGAATAGTGTAATCGAAATGGGAAGTGGTTCGTATATTTTTAATTGTAGAAAACCAAGGTAAAAGTTGTCAATTATTTTTAGTTGCATTTCCCCCCCAGTAATATTAGATTTGACACATTAAAAAAACAATATTGTAATTACGTGCTATAATGACTTATTTACCGTCTAAAAGGAACAGTGCAATCCAAACGGTAAGTGAATTGCATATTTTTTAATTGTAGATAACCTAAGTAAATTTGTAATTTTTTTTTGTTTAAACCCCCCAAGTAATATTAGATTTTTTAAAAAAATGAAAATATTGTAAATTTGTTTTTAAGAAAAAAACTTAAACAAAAGAGTTTTAAAATTTACATTCAAAGGCAAATATTTTTTTATAAGATTTATTAATCATATTATTATATTAAATGTATTTAAGAATATTGATATTAATTTTTTTTAGAAAAAAAATCTCAGGTCAATTTTTTCTCTCTCTCTATATATATTTTAAGGGGATAATATTCAATAAATATTAAAACATATAATTAGTTTAACATACTCAATAGAGTAATCGAAAATGGGAAGTTGTTCGTATACTTTTTAATTGTAGATAACCTAGGTAAATCTGTCATTTTTATTTTGATGAGTTGCTTTTGTTCCCAAGTAATATTAGATCTGACGCATTATAAATAAAAATATTGTAATTTGTTTTTAAAAATAAACATAAATTTTTTGCGTGCAATAATTATTTTTTGCCGTCTAAAAACAACAGTTTAATCAAAACGGGAAGTTACTCGTATATTTTTTAATTGTAGATAACATAGGTAAATTTGTCAAAAAAAAATTGAGTTGCCTTTTTTCCCCAGTAATATTAGATCTGACACATTGCAAGTAAAAATATTGTAATATGTTTTTAGAAAAAAAAATTGCGTGCTATAATCACTTATTTGTCGTCTAAAAAGAACAGTATAATTGAAACGGGAAGTGACTCGTATATTTTTGAAATCTAGGTAAATGTGTCAAATTTTTTGTTTGAATTGTATGTTTTGCCTAGTAATAGTAGATCTGAAATATTAAAAACCAAAATATTGTAATTTGTTTTAAGAAATAAAGTTATGAAAAAGAGGACAAAATTAAAATCCGAAGCCAATTTTTTTTTTATGCTATCCGATTTATTCATTATATTATTATATTAAATGTATTTAAGAATACTTATATTATTTTTTTTCTTCAAAACATCCTAGGTCATGTTTTCTTCTCTCTCTATATATTCCTAGGCGATAATATTCAATAAATATCAGAACATATAATTAGTTTAGCATATTTTAATTTGACATAAATATATAAATATATAATAAATTTGACATACTTTAAATAATATATTTAATTTCTTGAATAAAACTGAAGAAAATGAAAGCATTAAAATTAAATAATTTAAAAAAAACCTAGAATTAAAAGATTTGGGACCGAAATGAAACTGAAATCTATAATTAACTTACATAGAAGGATAAAATTGAAAGAAATCAAACTTTGATACTGAAAATATTAAGGATTTATACTAAATTTGCATGGAAGGATGAAATTGAAATCAATGAAAACTTTGATACCAAAAATAATCCGAATTCCAGCCCAATCCGCTAAATTAAAAGACTGAGGACCTAATTGGAACTCCAATATATAATCAATTTCAATTGAGGGATGAAATTAAAAGAAATGAAAACCTATATAATAGCATTAACGACAATAATAACAAATTAAAACGTTCAGGGACTAAAATGAACTTTGACAAAAAACAACTTTGCTGATGTCATCTGGTGCAGGCATGAGAGAGAAATTGGGGGGCGGGGGATTCAAACGACCATTGACACGTCTCCAGATATCATAGTGCCACACGTGCCTCCCCAGGGGGAAGAGAACATGCCTGAAAAGCATTGTAGACGTCGGTTGGACATTTTTGGACGCCGCATGAAGCCGCACGTGCCGCCCTGAAAAATGCGTGAGCGTTGAAACGGACGGCGCATCAGGCGACGCGCCGACAGTCGCGAGCGAAAAAAAAGTAAGAAATAGCTAATTACCGTAATGACCCTGACCCGCAAGCCTGATTTTTGTCTTTTTCGCGAGGGCGAAATCGTTAATGCACTGTTCATTTTAAGATTTAAAAAAAATAAAAAAACCGGCCGGACAAACCAGAACGGACCAGACTGGACCGGTCAATGACCTTCCAGCCCCTGGAAAAGGCGGTGTTTTTTTTGTCTTTTTCGGGGGGTAATTTCGTGCATACACTGTTCAAAAATGAAAAAAAAGGAGGGCATACACCCGCGAAGCACCGGGTGAAACTGCAAATGAATAGTGACAATGAGTCACGGTGAACAATGCTTTATCACTGTTGAAAACCTCGTTTTATTTTAGAGTATTTAGTAATATGGATGGAAGTGGAGCCGTGGAGGTGATCACTCTTTGTTAGTGAATTCCATTGCACATTATTATTATTATAAAAAAACACTAAAAAGCTATTTTTATTTATTTTATAAGTATATTGTCCACACACTTATAAAATACCATCGATTTACAAATTATTTTTTATTAATTTATTTGGTCCAAAAAATTCTATTTTGAGTAATTTATTATAATTGAAGGCCAATTATTTTTTACTTTTTAGGCAATGATGAAATTGGAAAAAAAAATCAAAATACAAATGATGTTAAATAAGGGTGGGTGATTTCATACAAAACACACTTCCCAGATCTATAAAATTAACATAGAGCCTCGATATATATATATATATATATATATATATATATATATATATATATATATATATATATATATATATATATATATATATAAACCATCTAATTGCCGTGGGAAAAATACTGTGCAAAACATTGTGGACTGTGTCTTATTTCACTATGGATTGCGGCAGTGTGCGCCCGATTTTAGCCTTCATCCTTGCGGCAAAATGAGCTGGTCAAATGGGGTCATTTTCGGTTTTTCCTTTTTCTGTCTTTTTTTTTTAAATAATCAGTTGTGAACAGTGTATTAACGATTTCGTCCCCTATAATCAAGACAAAACAACGCACCACAACTTTTAATATTTTCTGAAATGGCTAAATACGGTTATAGCCCTTAATAAGACAAAAACATTAAATTGGGTACAGGGGTATAATGGTAATTGACCCTGTTTTATTAATTTTTAATTCGGTGTCTGTCAAGGCATGAGACGCACGCGCCAGACGGTTTTTCGCCTCACGCCCTGTTTAGGTGGCACGTGCGCCGTCATACGGTGACCGGAAATTAGCTTCCAGAGTCTTTATCGATGCGCCGCCGCGTGGTCTTCCTCCCGCGGTGGCGCGTGTAACCTAAAAATATCTGTGGGAGCGGTGGAGGCCGGTTAAAGCCGCCGCCACGTTTCTCTCTCTCCTGCACGTAAATGTGCACAAGAGACCCCATTGTTTGTTACTTTTCACTTCGGTCCCTCTACTTTTAATTTGGTTTTTGATCCTGATTTCTGTTATATAAGTTTTGATTTAGTTTGACTGGGTCCTCTGATTTTAATTAATTGAATGTGAAAGTTTCATTTCGGTCCTGCTACTTTTAATTTCCGGATTGACTGTAAATAACTCAATGAATTCGGTACACAAGTTCTGATTTTTGCAATTTTGTCCTCTAATTTAGATTGACAATAAATGTAATTTGCATTTCAGTCCTTTGACTTTTAATTTTTTAATTTAATCCCTTTATATTTGATTTTCATTTCAGCCCTTATACTTTTATCTTTTCTTATATTTCTAGAATAATCCCTACTTTTGTCCATAAATATATAAGTATATTTAACACAATAATAATAATAATAATAATAATAATAATAATAATAATAATAATAATAATAATAATAATAATAATAATAATAATTTAATTATTTTTTCGTTCTTACTCTTCTGTTACTTTTTTTTCTCCCGATAATTTTATAATATTTTTGTTTTGCCAGTAATAGCAATAATAATTTTTTTTTGTTATTTTTTTTTATCTTTTGTTAAAGTTTCTTGGATATTTTAAGTCTTTCATTTATTTTTGTTTCTTTCATTATTAACATAATAATAATAATAATAATAATAATAATAATAATAATAATAATAATAATAATAATAATAATAATAATAATTTAATTGTTTTTCTTGCTTGCTCTTTTTTTAATGTTTTTTTTTCCCTCCGGATAATTTGATAATTTTTATTATTTTGACAGCAATAACAATAATAGTTTTTTTTTTAATCTTTTGTTAAAGTTTCTAGGATATTTTTCTTTCATTTATTTTTGTTTCTTTCATTATTAACATAATAATAATAATAATAATAATAATAATAATAATAATAATAATAATAATAATAATAATAATAATAATAATAATAATAATTTAATTGTTTCTCTTACTTATTCTTTTGTTAATATTTTTGAGTTTTTTTTTTCCAGGATAATTTAATAATTTTTATTGTTTTAATAGTAAAAGCAATGATAATTTTAGATTTTAAGGCTTTGATTTTGCTATTGTTATGATAAGGTGTGTTGAGCTATTTTATTATATTAAATTTTTGCATATATACATATTGTATTTTAATTTTGATCCAGCAAATTCTATAAAATTGTTCGCTCAACCCGCAACATATAAAATATTTAAAAATTTCAGATTAAATGATTTTTTTCAGCTAATAATTTTTATTTTTGTTTTATCATGAATTATAATTTTTAATTGTTTTTCTTTCTTAATCTTTTGTTAATGTTTTTGAAGATTTTTTCCTTGGGATAATTTGATAATTTTTATTGTTTTAGCAATGATAGCAACGATAATTTTTGTTTCTGTTTTATTCTTTTGTTTAATCTTTTGTTGAAGTTTTTAGGATTTTTTTCTCTCTTCCATTTTTTCCCTTTCATTATTAACACAAAAATAAAATAAATAAATGATGATGATAATAATAATAATAATAATAATAATAATAATAATAATAATAATAATAATAATAATAATAATTTAATTATTTTTCTTGCTTACTATTTTGTTGATGTTTTTGAGGATTTGTTTCCCTTAGAACAATTTGATATTTTTTATTGTGTTCAAAAGTGATAATAATGATAATTTTAAGTTTTTATTGTATTTTTTGTTTTATCTTTTTTTTTAACATTTTTTTAATATTTCATTCATTTATTTATTCTTTCATAATAATAATAATAATAATAATAATAATAATAATAATAATAATAATAATAATAATAATGATAATAATATTTTAATTGTTTTTCTTGCTTACTATTTTGTTCATGTTTTTTATTTTTTTCCCTCGGTATAATTTGATAATTTTTATTATTTTTATACTAACGACAATAATAATTTTAGATGTTAAGACTCTGATGTTGCTATTGTTATAATATTTTAAATTAATATTGCTTCCTTTTCCCCTTTATTTTTTATTTTTATTTTTATTTCCTCTTTGTATTAAATGATTTTTATAATTTTACTATCTGCACAATAATGATTTCAATAATTATTTTTTTTCTGATAAAAATATTTTGGTCTTTTTTTTAATGTTAGTTCGCACTCTTTTGTGATCGTTTATGACGCAATACCTATATTCTAAAAGATGTAATTTATGCTTGCGTAACAAACTAAACTCAAAATTTTCATACATTTTATCTCGTAATCTATAACTTTTATTTACTTATATCATATAAATTTATCGTTGTAGATTTAATTATGTTAAATTATATAAACAAGAATACCTGCGGCAACGCGCGGGGGCAATTAGCTAGTGTGTGTGTGTATATATATATATATATATATATATATATATATATATATATATATATATATATATATATATATATATAATTGAGATTGAGTTAATGATTTGAATTACAAGTTTGATGACTTAAATGACAACACCCAAACTATAATTTTTTCTTTTTCTAATTTATCATTTAAAAAAAATAATATATATTTTTAATGTCTTTTTAATTAGTCTTTTCAATTAATTTACATTATTTGTGTTTTGTTTGTTGCTTATTTAACCTTTTTTGGATAGAGAATTGTTTTTTATTATGCAATTTTTAAATTTTTAAAGAGGTTATTCTAATTTATCTATAATTTTTTTAATCTTTTGTATAGATCAATTTTATTTTTAAAAATAAAAAAATATTTATTTTCCTATAACATTTCTAGTATGTACAACCTTGTATAATATGTTTCTTTTTTTTTCCAATTAATTTAACGTGTTTCTATTTTAATTGAATTAAAAAAAAATATTTTAATAAAACAATTCAGCAAATACTTTATTTTTAGTTGCCGTTAGTTACATAAACAATTCAGCAAATACAATCCATACGGTTATAACTTAAACATTCATAATAATCCAAGAACTTAATTCTCTAATATTTTTTAATTAAATCTTAATTCCTTTAATTATGAAATCGGTTTCGAAGACTAGACATTAGATAAGGTATTAATTCTATTATTTAAGAGCTGATTTTAGTAGTTGTTCAATCAACATGATACAAATTCTATTAACCATGCATGATCTAATTTCAATATTTGTCGACAAGGTATAAGTTCCATTATCTAAGAACTATTTTCAGCAATTGTCCATTCGACACACAATGAAACCAGTAATCAATTCCAATATTTGCCCATTCAATATGACATTATCTCCATTATTCATGAACTAGTTTCAGCACCTATTCATTTGACAAGGCACCGGTTCCATTCATCAGGAATTACTTTCATCATCTTCCCATTTGACTAGACACTAGTTCTGTTAACTAGAACTAGTTTCACCGTTTAAAAATATATCAATATAATCAAATTATAAAGAGAGGGATCTAAGACTTATTTCGACTTTAAGATTATTTAAAGAGTAAATTTATAGTTCTAAGGTTTTAAATGCTTACATGCTATTAGACACAACCCAACTCCTTGTGATCGAGATCTTGCTAAATGACCTCTTTTGAATCAATAAGATTTGATGCGATCAAACTATCAAAGTATTCATTAGAGGTTTCAATTGGTCTAATTACTAGGTTTATGGATAAGAAGTTCAGAGAAATCTTCAATGAACTTCTTCAAGATACATGGCTCAAGATGATTTTCAAGAGGATTAGTAATAATACAAAGCAAACCCTGATTAATCTGATTCATGTTCCAGAGACCATTGCACAAGGAATGAGAGAAGAAGACTAGATTTAGGTAGTTTGACATTTTGTTACTCTTTTAGTCTACACTAGAGCTACAAATTGAATTTTGTTGTGATTTTAGTTGTTCTAGAAACTAGACTTCCATCCTTTTCCAACGGTGTACAACTTGTCTTCTAATTAATTAATTAGAGGGCTATAAAACTTTATTTATTTGAGAGGAGATATTTTGTTTGGGTTTTAACCTTGTTTATTTTAATTAGTTTTAGCTAGTTTTAGCTTGGGTTGATTATTAATTTAAATTGGGTTTATGTGAGATCCATTGGGGTATTAGGGTTTTGGCTTGGAGTTGAAATATTGTTTATGGAATAATTTTAGCAGACTTTATAGGATAATTTTAGCATTGTAGTCGAATTTTGATTGCTCAATCTTGGTTCTTGATTGAACTTTTTAACTCTTCAAGGAATTGATCATTCTTTGTTGTGAATTTATACTTCCTCTGCTCGTCTCCAAGTGTAGGCGTTGTGATCGAGTTGATTTATAGTCTTATTGCCTTGGAGCAAGTCTTTCATTGTAATAAGCTCATTCAAATCTCAACAAAATTTGGATTAGATTACTCTTGGGGTCGCGAATTCAATTAAATTTTGCTAAGGTTCTCATTAGATGGTATTAGAGTAGATTTAATCATATGTTATATCCTTCAAATTTGAGTCTTTATTGTTTCTTGTTTGATTCTTGACAGATTTGACCACCTATATATATATATATATATATATATATATATATATATATATATATATATAGAGAGAGAGAGAGAGAGAGAGAGAGAGAGAGAGAGAGAGAGAGACTTAATCATAAATTAATGTTCTTTTGATGTTTCCATGATCAAAATCGACATACACACCTAAATTCTTGATTAGTAAGATCTCTAATTATATATATACATAAATGAGGTTTGATCTTGCAATCTTAATTGCTACCAAATTTGGGTAGTTTAGTTGATTTCTTGAGATTCTAGATTTTTCTTGAATTAAATCCTTAGTTCTTTATAATAAATAATTGTTTAGTCTTTTCTAATTGTTTTTTGTTTCGTGTCTTCAAATCATCATATTATTCGCATAGATTTGCATTGTTATTTGTGATTTTTTTCATTGAGTTTTGTTTTGTTTATTCGTGTTTGTAAATTCATTGCGTAGTTGGTTATTTTTCTTAAATTGTTGCTAAGTGATTTTAAGAATTAAAGAAAGACAATTTTGAGTGAAAAGCCTATATTTTTGTGTGAGACACAAGTGTGCGAGGCATTATTTTTTTTCGCTAACAATATCATGTAGGTATTTATAAAATAAAGGAGATAATATCTTCTAGGAATGTGCCACCAAAGAAAAGATGAGTTCTAAAAGATGGGCTATCTAAAATGCTAAAACAAATGGAGTTCATGTGTCGGAGAGATGATTAATAGGTTTGAAGATAGGTTTGAAAATTAGAGACTAAGGTCGAAAGTAGGCAAGGAAAAGGGTTATGGAAATGAATTGTATGAGACTTGGCCAATGAGGGGTAGAATCCAGCCAAAAAAGGGATTCTAGGCATAGACAGGGTTTTGATGATCTAGGTGACATAGATCAAAACTTGGGTAGTATTAAGTTGAAAATCCCAATATTTAAGCGAAAAAACTAACCTAGAAACTTACTTAAATTGTGAAAAATAGGTGTAGATGATTTCTCACATCTATAGGTACTCTGAAGAAAAGAAAGTTGAGTTAATTGTAGTGGAGTTTACTGATTATATCATGGTGTTAGAAAGAAAAAGGAATATAGAAAGATCAGTTAGCATAAGGGGGAGTTGAAGACAATAATGAAGAAGAGGTATGTTCCTAAACACTATTATAGGGAGTTGTTTAATCATTTATAAATGATTACATAGGGTAGTAAGAGAGTGTGGAGGAGTATCAGAAAGAATTAATGGTGAATATGATTAGAGCTAATGTTAATGAGGATGAGGATGAGGAAGTTACTATGTCTAGGTTTCTAAATGACTTGAACAAAGATATAACTAATATTGTGGAGTTGCAATCATATGTTGATTTGGAGGAGATAATGCACTTAACTATTAAGATTGAAGGATATTTGAAAAGGAGAGGCAATACACGATCTACATCCTATACGGGATCTTCTTCGGGTTGGAGAATGAGTTCTAAAAGAGAGGGCTATGCATCAATGAAGCATTGGTGACTTTCAAAAATATCAAACCTACCTCCATTAAGAAGCAAGTTTTATACAATGATAAAAAAATTTAAGGGAGAAGTCCAACCCAAGCGTAATCGTGATATTAAGTTTTTCGAGTGTTAAGGATTGAGACACCATGCATCATAGTGTGCCTATCATCAAGTTATGATTCCAAGGGATGATAAAGAGATTGCGTCCACTAGTAAAAAGTCTGATTGCGATGACATTCCACCACTTAAGGATGTTAGGGATTTAGAATATGTTGCTCGTGATAAAGTTTTGGTGATTAGGAGGTAGCTTAGTGATCAAACTAAGGAGGATAATGTTGAGAAACAAAGGGAGAACATCTTTAATACTAGATGTGTAATCAATGATAAGATATGTAGTATGATAATTAATAGTGATAATTGTACTAATATTGCTAGTGTTACTTTGGTTAGAAATTTAGGATTGAATACCATAAAGCATGAGAAACCTTATCAGCTTCAATGGTAAAATGAATGTGGTGGTGTTAGGTTAAATAGGCAAGTGATGATTTTCTTTTTAGTAGGCAAATATTAAAAATAAAGTGTTATGTGATATTGGGTCTATGCATGCTACTCATCTGTTACTAGAAAGGCCTTAACAATTTGATAGAAAAGCCAAACACGATGGGTTTAAGAACAAATATTAATTGGGAAAGGATATAAGGATTTATACACTTGCCTCACTCACACCAAAGAAAGTGTATGAATATCAAATTGAAGAAGGGCTATGAGGAAAAGCAACATGTTTCGACCAAAGTAGGGGAACAAAATATTCAGCCAAAATGAAAAGGCAAGTTGAACAACATGGTGAGGATGTGAACAAGAGAGAAAAGAAAGTGAGCCATGAATTGAAAGAAAAAAGGGAACAAATTTTATGCCCTTAGGACATAGGTGGAGACTCATGACCAAGAACAAAAATCAAAATAGAGTGGAAAGAAAATGAGTGGAGAGAAGAAAGAAAAAGTGAGAAAACAAGTATGTGTAGAAAAAATAGGGAAACACCTTAACCTTTTTGCAAAATCTAATGATCTTAAACATGCCTATCTTTCTAACTTGCCTATGATTGTACTTGTGTATAAGGAGGCATTCTTTAACTAATATGATTTAGATTCTTGTGCTCTTAGTGCTCTTAAAGTTCTGTTGCACGAATTTGTGGATGTCTTTCCAGATGACATACCTAGTGGTTTGCTGCCAATTAGAGGTAATAAGCATAAAATTGACTTTGTTCAGAAGCATATGTACCAAATAGGTCAGCTAATAGGAGCAATCTTGAAGAGACCAAGGAGCTTCAAAGACAAGTGGGGTGTTGATGTCGAAAGGATACATCGACAAAGCATGAGCCCTTGTGCAGTTCCTAATGCAAACCTTGTGATCACGTGGTCATGCAATCCACAACCAAGAATGAGATTTGATCCCGGAAAACCAAAATAGATCTGATAGGAGTGTGACACAATGAAAACCTACTCCAAGGCACCAACACTATTGGAATGAACAGAATGATGCCACAAAGCCAGCTAATATTTGATAAGTCAAATTTAGTTTGTTCAAGAACTAAAGAATGCAAGAATCACTCTCACAGATAAAATTGAAAAAGTTCATAATTAATATTCATCAATGGTTGTTGAAATTTAAGTTACATGAGTTTAAATATGTTAGTGCATATGGCAAGAATATCAATAGTATATGGCAAGAATATCAACAGTATATGGCAACTCAATTGTAACAGAAAATCTTGTATTTATTATGGACTAAAAATCAGGGGTTATAGACTGTAAAGCAGGGATTATTACATGTATTTAGAGAACTGAATTCGTCCTCTGTAAACCAATGAAATACATAACAAATTTACATAAAAATTTGATATTTGTGACATGGTATCAGAGCCAATCATTCTGATCTAGACCTTTGATTTTTTTTTCAGTTTACAAACTGAATTCGTTAGTATTTGGTGATTTTTTTGGGTTCCTAGTATGTCTGAAGAAGCTTTTTTTACTCGATTCAATGGCAAAAACTATGTCAGTTAGGAGTTTTAGTTTCAAATGTTTGTTAAAGGGAAGGAATTATGTGGTCATCTTTATGGATCTTCACCAGCACCAACTGATCTACAGGAGCTGAGTGTATGGACTGCCAAGGATGCAAAAATTGTCTCTTGGATACCGGGATCTATTGAACACTATATGATCAACAACCTTGATCATTTGGCACAAGGAAGGAGATTTGAGACTACTTCCAATGCATCTATTCCCAGAACATTTCGTCTTAAAAATTTAAAGTAGAAATGGATATTGCTAATTACAAATAAGGTAATATCTCAATTGAACAATTCTATGCTGGGATTCTGAACCTATGGAGTGAATATACTGGCATAATTTACTCTAAAATACCGAAGGAAAGTGTAGAGGCACTATACCTTGTTCATGCTGAGAGCTAGAGGGACCAATTTTTGATGAAGCTCCGACCAGAATTTGAGGCCATGAGAACTAGCTTGATCAACCGAAGTCCAGTACCCACTTTGGATGAATGTTTGGGGGGATGTTATGGGAAGAATAACAACTCGCCACTCAACACGAGTTGACTCAGGACACTATCATAAAGATGAATGTGACTTACATGGCTCAAGGAAGGGGACGACAAAGGAGTGTGGCTGTATAGTGTTTTAATTGCAAGGAATTACGGTACATTGCTAGAAATTGCAACAAGAAATTCTGTAATTATTGTAAGAAGAAGTGCATGTAATTAATGAATATCTTCTGTGACCACATAATCGACAAGGGTTTTTTGTTTAGTTGAAATTGGGGGCTGCTTCTATGGTTGCAGTCGTGTCATCACCGTCAGCACTAGAATCCTCATCGTCGGTGAGCTCTTCGTCGCCAATACTTACTCCAAAGATGGTGCAGTAGATGATAATATTTGCCTTCTCTACACTTGGGATTTTAGGTAAGAAATATAAACTTAATCTTCCCTTGGATTTGGCACATAATAAACAATGGTTAATGGATTCGACAACATTGAATCACATGACCAGCAGTGAAAATGGGTTGCATAATGTGTGAAAATACATGGGTAATTAGCATATACAGGTAGCAAATGGGGATAATCTTTTGATTTTGTCAATTGGTAATTTGGGGTCTCATTTCAAAAATAATTTTGTGTCACCGAAATTATCCACAAGTTTAATCTTTGTTGGGAAAATGGTAAAAAATAACTGTAAAATTCAATTTGATCGTAATGGTTGTTGTGTGCATGATCAATTATCGGGGAAGGTGACCGTGAAGAGCCTAAAGTGAGACATTTATTTCCAATATAATTTCTGTTTCTAGTATTAATTCCTCTGTTTATTCTACTGTCATTAATAATCCTAAGTTTTGGCATAAGAAATTATGGCATCCCATTTCTATTGTATTGACTCATCTTATAAAAGATGGATATTTGGGGAATAAAAATTCTTTTTTAACAGAATTTTTGGATTGTAGTTCTTGCAAATTAGGTAAAAGCAAAGCATTATCATTTCCTTCACATGGTAGTCATGCTTCTAAATGTTTTGACATTATTCATACTGATGTGTGGGGCGTGAGCCCTGATCTCTCTCATGCTCAATATAAATATTTTCACATTTTCAGTCGTTTCACTTGGATATATTTTCTTCGATCTAAGATTGATGTGTTCTCAACATTTCAGCCTTTCGTTGCATTTGTTGAAAATCAATTTTCTGCTCATTAAAATTCTACGATCTGACTCTTGGGGGGAATATGTGTCCAAAGAATTTTAGGAATATCTCAAAAACAAAGGGATTCTCTCTCAAAAATCTTGTCCTTACACTCCTCAGCAAAATGGAGTTATTGAGTATAAGAATCGTCATCTTTTAAATGTTGTTTGCACCTCATTAATTTGATTCTTTAGTACCTACTCGATTTTGGATAGAAGCTCTATTGACAACCATTCATCTAATTAATCATTTGCCTTCCCAGGTTCTAAAATTTGCATCTCCATACTCTATTTTATTTGGTGTTATTATTTACTATGATTCTCTACATGTTTATGGGTGTGTTTGTTTTGTTCACTTATCATTTATTAAACATGATAAACTTACAGCCCAAGCTGCTCGCTGTGCTTTTCTAGGATACAATAATTCCCATAAAGGTTTTGTGTGTTATGATGCAAATGCTCATAAAATTCATATCTCTCGAAATATGATTTTCTTTGAAAATTAGATTTTTTCCCTTCTTGTCCCTCAATAGAATCCATTCTTATCCAGCTTCCTACTTTTGATGATGATAGTCCATTGTATGCTTTTAAATGTTTTAATCCAAGAATTGTATATCAAAGATGTTATCCACCATCCACTTTGCCCCTTCCAGACCGGAACCAACATCTAATTATACCCCTCAACTAAGACGATCAACTCGAGTTTCACATGCCCCAAACAAGTATGGATATTCAACAAATATTATTGATAGTGCTTTTGTGTCTAAGACTTATGCTCATCCTTCTACCCAAGACTGTTGGCAACAGGCCATGATAGAGGAACTTCAGGCTCTTCAGGATAATTACACATGGGATATTGTTTCTTGTCCTCCTGGAATCAAACTGATTGGTAGCAAATGGATATACACTATTAAATTCCAACCTGATTGGTTTGTGAAATGGTATGAAGCACGGTTGGTGGCTCTTGAAAATTGTTAGGCATATGGTATTAATTACGAGGAGACATTTGCACATGTGGCTAAAATGATTATCATACGAACCCTTATGGCAATTGTTGTATCCAAGACAAAAGATGGCCACTTCGTCAAATGGATGTAAAAATGCATTTTTACATGGAGATCTGAAAGAGAATATTTTTATGACTCCTCTTGGTATGTTTACTCACTCATCTGATAAAGTCTGCTGGTTGAAACGGTCTTTGTATGGTCTAAAATAGGCACCCCGAGCATGGTTTGAAAATTTTCACACTACTCTTTTGAAACTTAAATTTATTTAGAGCCAATATGATTCCTCTCTGTTTCTTTGGCAAACTGCTACAGGTATTGTTGGTCTTCTGATATATGTAGATGATATTATCATTACAGGATCTGACATTCCACTCATTGAGGATTTACAGTGTTCTCTTAACAGTGAATTTCATATGAAGGATCTAAGACACCTTCAATATTTCCTTGGTCTATAGGTGCACTCTATGCCTAATGGGATTTTTCTATATCAGCATAAAATTGGGGAATAATGTTCTTATACCTCTCAAGATTAATTTAAAACTTTGCTAAAATGATGGTGACCTGTTACCTGATTCCTCCATATACAGGCAATTGGTGGGAAATTCAAATTATCTAACCATTACTCAACAAAATATTTTTTGCAGTACAACAAGTCAATTGGTTTTTACAGGCTCCTCATTAATCTCATTTGGCCACTATCTGAAGAATTATTTTCTATCTTAAGGGTACATCTGGGCGAGGATTACTTTTTCCTGTTGATAATTCATTACAATTAACAGGTTATAGTGATGCAGGTTGGACAGGGTGCATGGGTACACGTCGATCTGTTACTACGTGGTGTATGTTTCTTGGAAATGCTTTAATTTTATGGAAGAGTAAAAAGAAAGAGTGAATCTCAAAATCTTACACAGAATCTGAGTATTGAGCTATGTCCTTCGCATGTTCTAAAATTATGTGGCTCCAGGGTTAGCTATGTGAACTTGGTTTTCCTCAGCATACTCCTACACCTCTTCATGCTGATAACACAAGTGTTATTCAGATTGCTACTACTCTCATGTTTCTTGAACACACCAAACATATTGAAGTTGATTGTCACTACATTCATGAAGCTCTTGATCATAATATTCTTACACTCTCTTAAATTTGCACCAAGCATCAAACGATTGATGTCTTTTCAAAGGCTTTGTCTCGGCCTTGACATCAACTTATGATTGATAAATTGATGCTTCTTGATCAGCCAACATCAATTTGAGGGGGGATGTCAGTGTATATGACAAGAATATCAACAATATATGGCAAGAATATCAACAATATATGGAAACTCAATTGTAATAGAAAATCTTGTATTTATTATGAACTACAAATTAAAGATTATAGACTATAAATTAGGGATTATTACATATATTTAGATGGCTGAATTCCTCCTTTGTAAATCAATGAAATACATAACAAATTTACATAGAAATTTGATATTTGTGACAAAATAGTTCTTGAAAAAGTAATCCCTAATGGACCCCTTCTGTGGACTTAATAGAGGTCCACTCATAACGGACCTAAAACGCTAAACTTAAAAGCCCATAACTTAATCCAAACACATTGGATCCTAGCTGAAAACAAAGTACTAATTAAGCCCAAACAAGCCTTTGGCTATAGCTAACAAAATTAAATAAAGCCCATAATATTATATCCATGTTTTGACGAGAAGAGTAAAATATTATAGAACTGATATAAGACTTATTTATAGCCTTCCATCCAGCCCCTTTGTAACAGCCCGTAATTTTTTTTTTGTCGTTGCTCAACGACCCATATCCATTCACTTTGGTAAATACCATCCATACAATAAACATTCCATTAAAGATAAATAAATTTATCATAAGAGTACAATACTACAGTTTTCACAACTAAAGATTTAGATTAGAAATATACATACATGGATATGAGTTTACATTCTTAACCTACTAGTGGTATTTACAAACATTCACAAAAGGGTCTGATAACAAATTAAGCATTCAGTACATTGCTTCAACCCAAACACATCTTAAATTAGGATGCAATCTATATGGTTCTTTGCAAAAGTAGGTTCCTTTGTATTAGGTTCCCTAGCCCTCTCGTGGCTGTGACGTCTCTGCAACAGTACAAATATTTAATGAACTGCAATTACTTAATGATGGTATTAAAAAAATATGTTGACCAAATGATCTATCGATTAAAAGATACACTGGCAAGTTGAAATTTCTGCATATACATAAAGCAATTTGATTGTAGAAATATAGGTACTCCATTTCTCTTTTTCGAGCAACAATATCATTACTCCGAATATTCATATAAGGCACTCATATCTGAGGTCTACTATTCTTTCCCCCCCCCCTCATGGTCCTTCTTTCTGGACGTCGTTAAATGAAACTAACATTCTTTTGTTCCGACCATCCTTTCGGATGTCATTAGCCAGAGCTAATCACTCGTTTATCCCGGCCATCCTTCCGGATGCCATTAGCCGAAGCTAATCAATCGTTTATCCCGGCCATCCGATCCTTTCGGATGCCATTAGCCGAAGCTAATCAAGCGTTTATCCCGGCCATCCTTCCGGATGCCATTAGCCGAAGCTAATCAATCGTTTATCCCGGCCATCCTTTCGGATGCCATTAGCTGAAGCTAATCAATCGTTTTATCCACATTCAAGCATTCAACAATCTAATATATATACCCCCATCGTATTTGTATAATATTCAATTTAAAATACCTATTACATGTCATATAAAAAGGAGAGGTGTAAATCACCTACCTGCTCCACCTGTGGGTTGTTCCTGTCTTGATAATGGTCCAATCCCGGTCGCACCGCCTGTGACATTAAGGGTTATAAATCAGCACATTTTCTATATTTGAATCACATTCATCACCACACTCATTACAAGAGTTCATGCGTTCACACTCAAGTGTTCCACATTTTACAACATCATACCCTGAAATTATTATTAGCATTTTAGTCAATTCTATATAGTAGACTTATTGTAGGAATCGGCAGCAACCGCACACCAATTCCAGAAGAAAACTCACATCGATTTCAACAGAAAACACACATCAATTCTAGCCGAAAACTCACATCAATTTCAGTAGAAAACACACATCAATTCCAGCCGAAAACTCACATTAATTTCAGTAGAAAACACACATCAATTCCAACCGAAAACTCACAACTGAAATCATTTATTTCGGCATACAAAATCCTTCAATAATTTCAGACGAAACACTCATGCAATTCTTAGCAAAATACACATCAATTTGGCAACAAACGCACACCACACATGTTGTAACAACCCCACCGAAACAATTTAATATGCCTTTATATTTGTTATTCTTTTATAACTTTTGACATTAAAAATATCATTATAAACACCCATTTTCAAAACATAACTTGTTTCTTTTCCTTTAATACATCCCACTACATCGTTTTGCGACCTCCCACCTCTTTTTCCCTTTTTTTTTCAAAACTGTCAGCAGAGGTTGGATTTCGACCTCTTCCCAGATTTTTCCCCATAACTGGAGTTACAGAACTCCTTTTTGTACAAAATTTATCTTGTTAGAAAGATAACATATAAGGCTACAACTCTTATGAAGGAAATAGAACCCAGTTCTGTCCCCAAAATTTACGAAAATGCATCTCAAATGTGACAGACATGCTGATTCTGCAGAATCCATCCTGCACAGTCACGTTTGGTGGCTCATAACTAGAGTTTTAAAATTCCAAATTAAGTGAAGTTTCCTTGGATAGTAGACATCCATAGCTACAATGCATATGAAGGAACCCGACCCTAATTCCTTTGTTTTACCACTCAAATTCTCTCTCAAAGTCACAACATGAATCTGTCAAGTTGTTAATTTCTGCAACACATGCATTTGGCCGAAAATTGGCCTTCGGAAACAAGACTTCCCTCATTCTTTTCATGCTCAACCATCCATTACACAACATTCACATCCTATTTCATGCCACATCCATCAATTATACACAATTTCACATTTCCCCCAAATTTTATTCAAGAACCCTAACCCAAAATTCATAAAGAAAAATCATGCAACTTAACCATAAAGTAATAAAGTAAAGAATCTTTTAAATGCATAAAAGAAACATCATACCAAGAGGGGTTCAAGATCCTAATAGCTTGTGGAATCAAAATATCCTCCTCTCCTCTCTTTCTTCCTTCAAGTGTCGGCCAAACACTCCTTCTTTTCTTCCACTTTCTTCTTCCAATAATGCTCCCAATCCTTGTTTTTTTTTTTTTTATGTTTGAAGGTTTTAGTAACCCTCAATCTCACTTTATTTCAAAATTCTTCTTTAATTTAGCAAGAAAATCTCACAATCTCCTTCTCTTTCTCCCTCACCATTGCTGGAAATGAGAAAAAGAGGGGTATTTATACTCCTCAATTTCTCTTATTGCACTAAGGCCCCCCAAAATCTTTAAATGTTTTCTTTTTACCCCACCACTTCTCTTCTTATAATTTAAATCATAAACATTTCATTTATTCAATTTCACCCCTCTCCCAACTTGTTTTATTCATCTTTTAATTCATTCCTTGAGTTTTTATAAGTTCATCTCGTTGCAAATTAATTACGGAATATTGACGTTGGTCGTATCCCTTTATAATTTTCTGCCTCGTCACGAAATCGGCAGCGACAAACTAAGTCAGCCTTTAATATATATATATATTTTCTTGGGTGTTTACAATATGAATATCTTTTCTCTTGGGTGTTTACACCCTTAATCCTAAAAACAAAAGGACAAGGGAGTCACCCATATTGTTTCCTAGTTGTAGTAGGATTCTTTTGTGTCCTTTGTTGTCTTCACTTCGTGGCCTAAAGAAGGTTGTATTGGACCCCTATTACACATGGATAAGATGTATTAGGGCCTTCTCTTGATACTCCAATGGTCCTTGCAATTCTGACTTGGTTGAAACCTTCAAAACCATGAATCAAGCTCCTGAACATGTAATGTGTCCTTGTTGGTGTTTCCGGGCTGGTCTGCATCAGTTCTTGTGCTTGTTCTAAAACTGGACAAAACTTGGTGAATGTTTGTAGACTGTCGAGTTATCAATAAAATCATTATAAATTATCGACATCCCATTCCTAGATTAGATGATATGTTGGATAAATTACATGGTTCTAAATTGTTTAATTGACTTGAAAAAATATTTATCATCAAATAAGGAAGAACAAATGGGAGGAATGTAAAACTACTAAAAACTAAATTTGATTTGAATAAGTGGTTGGTTATGCCTTTTGGACTTACTAATACAATTATTACTTTTATGAGACTGATGAATCATGTATTATGTGCTTTTATTACTAAGTTTTTAGTTGTTTACTTTGATGATATCTTGATTTATAATATGGAGATTGATGAACATATAGGTAAATTTGAGCAAGTTCTTGATGTGCTTAGAAAAAAGTTCTTACATGGTAATTTGAAAAGGTGTGACTTTTACATAGATAAGGTTGTTTTTCTCGGATATGTTGTTAACACAAAAGGTTTAGAAATGGATGGGTCTAAGGTTAAGGCTATTTGAGAATAGTTTACATGAAAATCCATAATAAACTCTAGGAGTTTTCATGGTTTGACTAGTTCTTATAGGAGATTTGTTAAAGATTTTAGTACGATAACCTCTCTACTAACTGAAATTGTTAAGAGAGTCATGGGTTTCAAGTGGGAAGAAGATAAAGAAAATGTTTTTAGCTTGTTAAAATCAAAGTTGATTTTCAAAACCTTTACTATCTTTAATTGATTTTAATGAAAGCTTTCGAGATTGAATGTGATGCTTCAGAAAATAGTTATTAGAGTTGTTCTAATGCAAGAAAAATAACCCATTGCTTATTTTAATCAAAAACTAAATAGTGCAACTCTTAACTATCCCATATATGATAAAGAGTGGTATGTAGTTATGAGGGCTTTGGAGACTTGGCAACATTATCTATGGCCCTTGGAGTTTGTCATAATATTGATAATCAATCGTTGAAATATTTGAAGGGTCAAGGTAAGTTAAATAGGAGACATGTTAAGTGGGTTGAGTTTATTGAAACCTTTTCATATGTAGTTAAATATAAGCAAGTCAGGAAAATATGGTCGTCGATGCCTCGTCGCGAAGGTATGTTCTTTTATAACACTCTTAATACTAAATTGCTAAGATTTGAGTATATTGAGTTGTATCTTGATGATCATGATTTTATGCTATATATGACACATGCAAGGTTTTGGACAAGGATAAATATTTTAGGCATAATGGATTTTGGTTAAGGAAAATAAATTATATGTGTCAATTGTCCTTTAACTACTTTTGAGGGAAGGATATGGGGAAGATTTAATATGACACTTTGGAATTATTAAAACTTTAGAGGTTCTGCATGAGCACTTTTATTGGGCCTAATATGAAAACAGATGTGCAAAGAATATATGATTGGTGCATAACATGTAGATAATGTAAGTTTAGGGGAATGTCTCCTAGACTATACACACCTCTGCCTGTTCCTAAGGAACTTGGGGTTGATATTTCTGTGAATTTCATTTTGGGTCTACCTAGATCTAGGAAAAATGAGAGATTATTTGTTGTTGTGGATAGATTTTCTAATATGATACATTTCATTGTTTGACATTACACTGATGATACAACAAATATAGTTGATTTATTCTTTAGAGAGGTCATTCAGTTACATGATCTTTCTAGGAACATTGTATTTCGATCAAGGCGTTAACTTTTTGAGGTGTTTTTGGAAGGTTTTGTGGGTTAAGTTAGGAACTAAACTTTTATATCATACTACCTATCATCCATAAACAGATGGCCAAACTGAAGTTGTCAATCAAACTTTCATTCAATTGTTAAGGGTATCATTAAAAAGAATCTTAAAATTAGGTAGATTGTTTGTCATTCATTGAATTTGGATATAATCATAGTTTGCATTTTACTACTTATTATTAACCATTTGAGATTGTTTATGGTTTTAACCCTTTAACACCATTAAATTTGATTCTTTTTCCCTTTGATGAAAGGGTTAGTCTTGGTAATCAAAAAGCACAACCGGTGAAATATCTTCATGCAAAAATTCGACAAGAAAAGAAGAATGAACAATACGCAAACAAAACCAATAGGGGATGAAAATCGGTGAGATTTGAAGCAGGTGATTGAGTTTGAGTGTATATGAGGAATGAAAGGTTTTCTAAACAAAAAAAATCAAAGTTGATGCCTGGAGGAGATTGTCCTTATCAAATTTTCATAAGAATTAATAATAATGTCTACAAAAAGGATATGTTAGGTGAGTATGGTATTAGTGCTATATTTAATATTTCTCATCTTTCTTTATTTGATGTAGGTATATGACTAGATTTGACTAGATTTAGACAATTTGACCTTTCATTACTTGTTTGATCATAATTGAATCTAAAGATCAAATTATGTTGTGATTCTAGTTGTTTTGAAAACAATACTTACATCTATTTCCAACGATATATAACTTGCCTTCTAATTCATTAAGACAAAAGAGAATCATCTGTTTTAAGTTGGGATTTCTTGTTGCTGCTACATAGAGTACAAAAACGACAAACTTGTCTTATTTAATTAGTTGTGCTATTAAACTTTATTTATTTGAGAGGAGACATTTTGTTTGGGTTTTAGCCTTGTTTATTTTAATTAGTTTGAGATAATTTTAGCTTGGGTTGATTATTATTTAAATTGGGTTCATGTGAGATCCATTAGGGGAACTATAGTTTTGGCTTAGAGTTGAAATACTCTTTAGAAAATAATTTCAGTAGACTTTTTATATAATTTTAGCATTGTAGCTAAATTTGTTTGCTCATTCTTGGCTCTTGATTGAACTTTTTAACTCTTAAAAGAATTAACCATTCATTGTTATGAATTTATACTTCATTTGCTCATCTCCAGGTATAGACGTTGTGATTGAATTGGTTTATAATATTGTTACCTTGAAGCAAGTCTTTCATTTTGATAAGCTCATTTAAATATTGACAAGCTTGGATTAGATTGATCTAGGATCACAAATTTTATTCAATCCCATCAGGATTCACATCAAAATTTGACCACATTATTAACCTGTCAATAACACTAATGTGACTAGAGTCAAAGGGCACATAAGAAAAACTCTTTAATTTGATTAAATATACAATTCTTTTTTATTCAATCACCAAATCATTCTCAAAATCTTATCGCTTTATTCTATTTTTTTCAAAAAAAAAATTCCTACATAGTTTCATATGTTAGTGTACTCAAGACAACTTTTCATAAACATAACATGATTAAACTCTCACCATGAATAACTAATATTTATTTATTTTCATCCTCTTATAATTATTTACATTTTCATATGCTCTAAAATGTTTTTATTTTCATAAGAAAATCATTCATATTTTTTTTTTATGACCCATACATAGCATTTTAGTTTAAACTCCTAAAATTATCATCATTCTCGTATACCTTTCCCCTTTTATAATCAAATCCCAAACCTAACACCCCATTCTCAACCCTATGCATCCCAGTAAAATCCTAATATTTCAAATAACTTAGTTGGCCAAACTTTTCCATCTCATTTCCCCTGACACCCATAAAAGTCCCCCTCCAGCTTTCCAGTCCAGAAAACACACCAAAAGAAACAGGCACCCACAACAAGATGAGCCACAAGGAGGCCAAGCCAGCAGCAGCATATAGCTGGAGTAGCTGATCACCACAGCACAAACAATGTCATACCAGCAACAGTACATGACCAACAGGATCACAGGAGGCCAAAGCTACAATGGGCACACCTGGGCATAATTTCTGCCAGGGTTCAGCAGTCAGGAACTACTGATCTCCATAGCAGTCTACACCAAGACCAGCCGAACTACAGCATGACTAGCAAGTCCACGTGAAACAAAAACCACAAGGAATGAGCTTCAGCAAGACCAGCCAGCAAAGCAAGCAGCCAGGAACCAGGGGCCAGCAGAACACAGTGGAGTAGAGCCACAAACCACCGGCAGGAGGGGTATCCAAGCCAGTGACCAGAACTGGAAAATAGACAAAACAGGAAATAAATCTGCGAAAATAAAGCAACAAGATATGATCAAATATAATTTGATCTTACTTAACTAAAACATAAACTCTTAAATTAAAACATGATAAAAACAATAAAGGAAAATACTTGATGATCTTCGCAGCTCCAGTTCTTCATTTCAGCAGACTTGGAATTAGTTGACTTTGGTTGACTTTGATCCTGAATTTTTCAACACTCCCCCTTGATTCCAATCTGCTCATGCCGCACATTCCAATCATCCTTAGGTTGCAGATTATAGTATGGACTCCCAAACATTCTCAAGTATACTATGTTAGGTTTGTATCCATGCCATATTTTATAAGGTGTCTTCTCTCCCAAACCCTTAGTAACCATTTGATTTAGGAAGAAAACTGTCTCTGCCCAAATTTTCAGAGGTACTTTCTTCTCATACAAATGGCATCTAGTCATCTCCACTAGAGTTTTATTTCTCCTTTCACTAACACTATTGTGTTGAGGTGTGTATGGTACTATAAGCTGATGCTTAATCCCCTCTCTTTCTAAATGTCCCTCAAGTTTATGAGTAGTGACCTCACTCCCATCATCAGAATTCAAACCTTTCATCTTGGTTCTAGCTTCCCTCTCGGCTGCAACTTTGACTTTGTCAAAGGTATCAGCCATTCCCCCTTTTGTCTTAAGGTAACACACCCAATAATATCTACTGAAGTTGTCAACAAATGACAGAAATATACTTAGCACTATTTAGGGATTTGTTTCTCATAGATCCACATACATCAGTATATAATACTTGTAGCTTGCAAGTGGTTCTAAATGTATTATCAATAAAGGCAATCCTAGTTTGTTTGCCTAACTGACATGCTTCACATAGTTTCTTTTGCTCTTGGATTTCAGGTAGACCAACCACCATTTCTAGGTCTGCCATTCTCTTCAAGGTGGTATCATTAGAATGCCCCAATACATTGTGCCCCAATACTGGATTTGTACTGTCAGTGATGTTCATGTTCTGATATTCATACTTTAAGCTAAGATTAAAGTTTTGATTGGTCATTTAGAAGAAAACAACATGACCCCTTTAACATCTCTAATTGTGCACATGCCATCAATAAAGGATAAAGAGTAACCATTTTCAAGCAATTGTCCAACACTCACTAAGTTTTGTTTAATTTCAGGCACATACAACACTTTATCAAAAGTTCTCATACCTGCCATAGTTTCAATGTCAACATCTCCTCTGCCTTCCACATTAACATACTGACCATTAGCCAATTTTACTCTAGATTCATAACTTGAATCTAAGGTATTAAACCTCCTCACATCTGCAGTCATATGATTAGTGCATCCACTATCAACAAGCCAATCTGAACTTTTTTCCTATGTGTTGTTGCAAATTTGTTCTGTCACAGCCATGAACAATTGTTCATCTTCCACATCTGAGTTCTCTGCAATGTATGCTTGCTTTCCAGTTTCAGCTTCAGCGTTTGATTTGCAGAACTTTTGAATGTGTCCATACTGCTTGCACCTTCTGCATTGAGCATTCTTGAGACAACACCTTGACTCAAGATGATTAGTTTTGAGGCAGTATTTGCACGCAGGAAATTGATCCATTCTCTCCTCTCTTGCATTGAATTCGTTGGGATAATTCTGGCTTTGTTGCCAGTTTTTGTTTTGCGAATTCCTTCCAATTTCTCTTCTGTCACCATGACCATCTGTTGGAAAATTCTGATTTCGAGATCTTCCTCTGAATCCTGCAACAAAAGCTTCTTCACTTGAGCTTTCTTGTCTAAAGCTTGCCTCTGCTCTACTGCCTGAAGAGCATTGATTAGCTCTTGAAGGCTTAACTGAGTGCAGTCCTTTGAATCCTCAAGAGAACAGATTTTGTTCTCAAATTTTTCAGGCAAACTCACAAGGACTTTTTCTACAACTCTCGATTCTTGAACATCTTCACCCAAAGTCTCATTTGATTGACTAGTTTGGAGATGTTAGATGAGAACTCTTTGATTGTTTCTGTCTCCCTCATTTTCAGCCCTTCAAATTGCCTTTTTAAATTTAAAATCTGCATTCTTCTTGATTTTTCGTCACCTTGAAATTCTGCTTTAAGCTTATCCCAAGCCTCTTTAGCAGTTTCACAAGCCATTATTCTTGTGAATATCTCTTCACTCACTGCATTATGGATGCAGGAGAGAGCCTTGAATCTCTTTGCCTTCTCTTCATTGTGAAACTTGATTTGATTCAAGGTGGGATTGTTGTTCAAGGGATTTGGCTCCCTGTTGTGCTCAACGACTTCCCACAAGTCAAAAGCTCTGAGGTAAGTTCCTATCTTCACTGCCCATACGCCATAGTTGGTGCCTGTGAAGAGAGGTGCTTTTAAAAAATTTCCAGAATCCATGAAGAAGAAGAAAATCCTGACGATCTGATTGTTACTCTTTTGATTCTACAGAAACTGATAACAGTTGCTGTTTTGAGTAGGTTTGATCGTAATAAAGAACTGGAGGGGTAATTGGCTGTATGTAGTCAATTACGTATCAAGCAAACACAAAATCAAGATGATTTTCTTGATTTGAAATTCCTCACTCGTGTTTCACTCCCCTTCCCTTCAAAGTTAATAACTTTGAAAAAAATCTCAGAATTCTCTCGTGTTTCTCACAACCCTTCTAAGATCTAGCCAACAATAAACAACAGAGGTATGAGCATCACAACATTCATAGCAAGACATGGCCAACAGAACCAGCAAGACCACGAGAGGTCGAAGCCACAAGGGACAAGCCTCAGCAAGTCCAGTTGGTAACAGGTAGCAGCCAGCTGCAACAAAACAAAACCAACATCACAAAAAACTAGGGCAAGAGG
Source organism: Salix suchowensis (assembly GCA_029030765.1). Classification (NCBI taxonomy): domain Eukaryota; kingdom Viridiplantae; phylum Streptophyta; class Magnoliopsida; order Malpighiales; family Salicaceae; genus Salix; species Salix suchowensis. The sequence continues at coordinate 9,128,470 of CM054983.1, forward strand.
AGGGTGCCAGACATCCTTCGCCTTGCATGCTTTGCAGCGGCGAACTTGGTTGGTTCTAGGCATTTGGAAAGAGGGCTAGGGTTTCGGCCAACCATGCTCCAGCTAGAACAAATCCAATATGCCACAGGGTTGGAAGAATCTCATTGACAATCAGATAATAACACGCTCACTGCTGCCGGCAAGCAGACTGAAGGGACCCTCACATCGATGAGCTTTGCCACGAGTCACAGCTGAACAGTAAGGCTGTGAGTTCCAACTGAGTAAACTGAGCACAAGAGATGCCACTGTTGCATAGTGAGGGAAAGTAGACGCACAGAGGAGCGTCTCTCTCTCACTACAACCGAGAGTTTCTCTCCCTATGTACCCGAGAAGAAGGGATCTCGCGCCGATGAATGTCATGCGATTATGAGTATGATTATGAATTGATTAAGTGTTAAGGATTTTGAGAGAGTAATCGAAATTGAAAAGAAAAATTCAAATTTATCATTTGTTGGTATTTTTGATATAATATGCTAATTTTCTTTTGGATTTTCTTATTATTCTAATTTTTCAGTATAGTTTTCATTCATTTGCGTGATGTGTACATATCTTCATCTCTAACACATAATTGTTAGTAAGAACAAGTCCAATGGTAGGAGCCATTTTTAAGAGCCAAATCTCTAAAATGGCTCCTTAAATAGTTTTTATATGGCTTTTTTGTTGATGTGTGCTCCAATGGTAAGAGCCATTTTGAAGAGCCATTTTTTTTATATTATTTTAAATATAGTGCAATTATTTTGTATGTAGTTTAATTATGCAATTAATTATACAATTAATAGGAGTAAGTTATATAATTAAATAATTGCTTTTGAAAAACCCTCCAACAATAAAATTATTATTTTTTATTTATATTTAAATAAAAAAAATGAATTTAATTATAATTAAACAATTTGTTCAGACTCACTTATTTACGAATAAATGCACAACAGTTCTAAACACAAAATTTAAACAGTTTATAAATCTAACGGTAAATTTAAAATATATAATTAAGCTAACTGATTAAGAAATTTCTAATTTACCAATTTTGTATAATTATTTTTTAATGCTAAATATTATTATTAATTACCCCTTATTTTTTCCTCTAAATATTATCATTAATTACCCCCTTATTTTTTTTCCTTAAATATTATCATTAATTACCCCCTTATTTTTTTCCCCCAAATATTATTATTAATTACCCTCCCACCCACCCACCCACACACACACACACACTCACCCGAAACCCTACCCCTTTTATCACTATGGCCGCCCCCTCACTCTCACTTGGCCGCTCCCTCTCACTCTCACTGAGCTCTCTCTCCTCCCATGGTCGTCCCTCTCTCACTGAGCTCCCTCTCCTTCCATGGCTGCCCCTTCTCACTCTCACTCGGTTCCCTCTCCTCCCATGGCCGCCCCTTCTCACTCTCACTCGGCTCCCTCTCCTTCCATGGCTGCATTCCCACCTCTCATGCTCACTCTCACTCTCACTCTGCTCCCCCCTCCCCTTTCATATTTTATATTTTCGATCTTTGCCACAAATCAATTGTTTGTAGTTGATATGAACTGAAGATGTAGTCTGTTCGTTGGATTTTGATGAAGTTATTTTCTGTGATTTTTCTTGTTCGGATTGGCTGGAAAATATAATGTGTTTTTTCAATTGTTTCAATTATTGAATTCATTGTGTTTGTGTTCGGATTGGCTGGTGGTCAAAAAAATTGGCAACAGTCGGATTTTGGGTTTTGGCCGGGGGAATGCCTCCCGAAAATGGAAGAGGCATTTTGCCTCTTCATTTGGCTCTCCTCGTTGGAGTGATAAATTTAACCAAAAGAGCCATTTTTTTTAAAAATATGGCTTTGCCTCCTCTGATGGCTAGTCCCGTTGGACTTGCCCTAACAATTTTTGTTTTTTACGTTTTAGCTGAACTAGCGGTAAAGGAACAAAATCTATAAATGATTTAATGAAATACATGGAAAATCCAAAAATTGTGGACTAATCTTGCTTTGTACAGCTAGAATTATTGCCAACCACACGAAGTTGGGTTTGTAATTAAGAACATTTGCTTTCTTTTTTATTATTTTAGATGAATGCTTAAAAAAATATATTTTTTAAATATCTCTGGTTGGGATGCGTTTATAGAGGATGTTTGGCATGATTGTTACTATTATAGTTGAGATTGAAAAAAAAAAACAGTTTCATGAAAAATGTTTTTAGCTGCGGTTCAAAACTGAAATTGAAGTGTTTGGTTAAAATTGTGGTTAAGTTTGAGATTTAAAAAACAGTTTCGAGTAATTAGTTGTCATGCTTTTCATGTCAACTTGTGAAATTACTTTAAAGGACATGCACATATATTTTTTTAAAATATTGTAGATTTAATTATCATAATAATAAAATATAATTAATAATTCAAGTAAATTATACACTCGTTTTTATTCTTATATAAAACTACTTGCAATTCCATCACGAACTAAATTCATACGATACGTCAAGGCCTCTGCGATCCCTTGCTATTTGATCGATGAACAATATCTGGTAAAATAGCATCACGAACAACATCTAAGATCCATAAATAGTGTTGTTTCAGGATCTCTATCTACATGTTATAGAGATATAATTCCAAGGAAAAATTCAGTTGTAAGTTTCTGATCCATAATCAAATGAAAAGCAACGGGGTTGTGGAGTAAAATGAAGTGACGAACCTTTCCCTTTCATCAGGGTTGATCTCTATCTATACTATTTTTTTTATAAAAAAATCAGACTAGGTTTGCCCCAAACTACACGTGCCGGCCCAGCCGAGTTGGGTCAAAAAGGCCCAACTCTGCTGGACTTGGGTTGGGCCGATAGTAGATCCAGCCCAGCCCAACCCATCCCAAGAGTTAAAAAAAACACAAAACAGTGTGTTGCAGCTTTCGTTTAGAATTGTTCACGTAACACGTGAACAGTAACATAGCCGATTGTGACGAGAGGGTCAACGGCCAATACCGACGAGTATAAGAGGCCGAGGTGTTTTTTCTTATGGTGACGACATCAGAAATGATGCTGTGTGGTGGCCGGTAGGAGCGTTAGAAGATTGCATTTTATGTTGCTAATGTCGGGGCTTGCTGTGGCTGTTGGAATCACGACAGAGCTTGTGGCATGGAGGAGAAGTTGACGATGATGAGGGGGATGATGGTGGTGCCGAGAGATGCCGGTGACTATGGAGAGAGAGGGCAGTATGGTGACTATATATATATATAGAGAGAGAGAGATCATCGGTTGTGTTGAGGAAGGAAGAGAGAGAGAGAAGGATTGCAGATTTCTTCCAGCTTGGTTTGTTCAAAAAAATTTCATGCACTCATTGCCTTCCTGTGTGTTAATGGGATGCATGAATGTTGCGACTGAGTTTTTCAAAAAACATCTCACAAATAATTTTCGTTACCTGCGGCTGGAACATATTTTTAGATGGGACCCATTGTTAAAAAATGGGGTCCTGTTTGGTTAAAATCATATTTGGCTCTGCGGTGAGCCTCAACCGCAGAGCCAAATAGCCACATAAATTGTTTAGGAAAGGAATTAGTGTCAATTATCAAAATAAACTTATTATAATAAAAAAAAACTTGTAACTTTTAGAGCAACTCCAGTGGAAAAAGTATTTTAGAGAGCTAAAATGATAAAATAGTTTTTTAAATAATATAAATATATTTTTTATATTTATGTGTCTTCTAATGGTAAAAATTATTTAGAAAAACTATTTTTTGTATATCATTTTAAATATAGTGCAATTATTTTGTATATAATATAATTATACAATTAATATGAGTAATTTATATAATTAAATAATTGTTTTTAAAAAAATCATTATCATTATAATTATTATTTTTTTTAATTTTATTTAAATTAAAAAATCGGTAACTGCAAATAACATTATAATTATTTACAATTGTTGCATTGTCCAAACTCCAAACACAACACAACACCAACTTTCCAAAAGAGAACCAAATCCTTCTCACCATTGAAAGGGAAGCTAGGTCATCGGTAGCTGCCTCTGGCTATTGAAGGAAGGAAAGTGGCAGCCAGGGAGGAGTAATTCCCTCCTACAATCACCAGGTTCAAGTGCGGAAGTTATGAGTTTTTTTGTTCCAAGTTGATACAAAGAACAAAATAACTATTTTAGCTATTTACAGGCATTGAAAATAAGCAAATTAAATAAAAATACTAAAAACATATGTCTGTCTTATATAGCACAAATATTAGAGGTGCTCTTACCTCTCAAATGCCATAGACTGAGAGTAAGATTTCAATTATTGTAAATGAATTAATTCTTAAGAAATAGTCTAGTGTTTAAAAAACAATTCTTTGAATTTTAGAATTAGTAATCGAATAATAATATTTTATTTGCTTACATCAAACTGATGTAAAACATATATCCTTGAAATTATTTTAAATTTTTTTGATGGACGTGCAATCATTTTGAGATATACATTAAAAACGAAAAAATTGAAACAAAGGAGAAAATGAAGGTTTTGACGGCTTTGGTGTTGAGAAAACAAGTCAGTAGTCGTTGGCGTTTGGCCAAGTAGGATTATGGAAATTGCCGCTTTGTCATGTACACAGTTGGCACCAACAAAAAAGAATTAATTTATATATATAATGATCTTGTATATAATTACATTCAAATGTTAATTTTATAGAATTATAATAATTCATTTTACAAGAAAAAATATTTTTAAATTTTCTAATGTTTTAAGGTCCTCAAACATAATTCTAAATGATAAGAGACTACACGCTTGTTATTTTTTTCAAGGTCAAAAGTATATCCCACTTCCAAACGGGAAATAATTTAAGGCAACTCAAACCAAGATTGCCAATATTATTTTGTCCGGACAATTGTAAGTGTATATATATATTAATTTAAAAAAAAATACATTATAAGAAAAAAAAATTGTTGTGTTGATTTTATAAAAAAATAAAAATTATATTTATTTATTTTGCTTTTTAATTTTTTTCATATATATAATGAATTCTTTATATATAAAGAGTATAAACCTGAAACGAAATGACGAAACGCTCCAAAATCAAAATGTTCCATACCAATAGAAAAAGTGAAACGCCCATCAAAACAATATTGATAACCTTGACTCAAACAACAGTTTTGCCCATTTCATATTTTTAGAAACACTCCAAAATCAAAATATTCCATACCAATAGAAAAAATAAAATGCCCATCAAAACAATATTGATAACCTTGACTCAAACAACAGTTTTGCCCATTTCATATTTTTAGTGTACCATCCAAGATGCGACAGCTTCCCTCTCAAAAACTTACACGTAATTTCAATAAGTAATATTCCAAGATATCATTTTTCCACTATACTATGTGTCGCACGTCACCACGCGACGTCCCGGGAGGGATCCTGGCTCTCGCCAATGGAGTTGAGAAGGAGTCGCCACCTGGCTGTTGAGGGTCGTTAGGAACACCCGATTTATACTGGTTTGTTCAGAGATTCAACACGGGAGGCCTGCAAAACACAAACCAAAACAAGCACAAAATTAAACCATCAACACCTCAGCTTGCGCGTTTCTTTCAAATTGGTCCTTGATTTCCAAATTTATGTGATTTGACCCTGGATTGACTGTTAAACTCTCAATTTATTCAATTTTGCCCCTGTAACAAGATATTTTTGGATTTTTGTCTTTTTTCTATTTTTTTTCTTTTTCTTCTGAAACATAAAAATAAGTTGGTCAAAATTTGGGTAGCAACAGATGCCCCCTCTTTACAATGCTTATGACTAAAGTCTTGTAAAAAACTTTAAATAGTAAGTGTTGTAAGGAAAAATAGAATGGTGTAGATGGTCTCATTATGACGGGTGACCTACCCGGATGAGATTGGTGATGAGGTGAAAGAGTCTCATTTTTCTGGGTGACCTACCTGGGTTAGTAGTGCTAGGAGGGTCTTATTTTTCTGGGTGACCTACCCGGGTTAGAAATGTTAGAAGGGTCTCATTTTTCTGGGTGACCTATCCGGGTTAGCGGTTAGAAGGGTCTCATTTTTCTAGGTGACCTACCCGTGTTAGCAGTTAGAAGGGTTTCATTTTTCTGGGTGACCTACCCCAGTTAGCAGTTAGAAGGGTCTCATTTTTCTGGGTGACCTACCCGAACGGAATGAAGAGGGTCTCATTTTTAAGGGTGACCTACCCGAATGGAAGATGGAGAGGGTCTCATTTTTAAGGGTGACCTACCCTGATGAAAGATGACGAAGAGGGTCTCATTATTACGGGTGACCTACCCGGATGAAAGATGGAAGGGTCTCATTTTTCATTTTTCTAGGTGACCTACCCGGATGGAAGATGGAAGGGTCTCATTATTCTGGGTGACCTACCCGGATTGACTTGATGGTGAGGGTCTCATTATTACGGGCGACCTGCCCGGATGAAAGATGAAGAAGAGGGTCTCATTATTATGGGTGACCTACCTAGATGAAAGATGAAGAAGAGGGTCTCATTATTACGGGTGACCTACCCGGATGAAAGATGGAAGGGTCTCATTTTTCTAGGTGACCTACCCGGATGGAAGATGGAAGGGTCTCATTTTTCTGGGTGACCTACCCGGATTGACTTGATGATGAGGGTCTCATTATTACGGGCAACCTGCCCGGATGAAAGATGAAGAAGAGGGTCTCATTATTACGGGTGACCTACCCAGATGAAAGATGGAGGTGAGGGTCTCATTACAACGGGTGACCTACCCAATTGAAAAATGATGAATATGGGGATGCAATGCATGATGATGCATGTATACTTATCTAAGAAATATAGATCCCCTTTCTTTGATGCTTCATTGTCGTAGGATGCCTTTGCCTAGTCTTCAAAGCCATGTTGTCATTCATTCACCCAATCTTAAGCGCATTGCTTATTCTGGGTTATCTGTGATTATCTCTACTTCATTGGTTATCAAGTTTAACATTGCTCCCAAGTGTGGTTTTGCTTGATTCATCGTGAAAGAGCTTAACAAGACATCAACTTTCTTGGAATCTCTCAACAACAGCTCTTTGGTTTGCGTGTGTTTGCTAACAATCATTGCAAGGATTGCTAATACTGACCTCATCTTCGGTTGTCGATCAATCACGGAGTTTTCATCAATCGAATTGTATTTATTCCAGCATATGTCATCATTACTCTTCATGAAATTGTCAAGTCATCCATAAATGTATCCAAAACTCATCGGTGCATGCTCTGTATTATCATTAATAAATTTCTCTCAGCTCGTGAGAAGAGATGCAATGTTATCATCACCCTACATTCATTTGATGAATTGCACCTTGAACTGATGCAATTGTTCGGCCATGCAATCTGAAACTCTTCGTCGTAGACTCAATTTCTTCTAAGCAAATTCTTCTTGTCTGTGCAAAGAATTATGATGTTGTAATTAACGAGGCTTTATTTGTCTCCCATATTCATGTGGTGAACCGAACCTTGAGTCGATTGGCTTCAAAGCAAATTATTCCTCAATCAATCTTGGTGGCTTGCATACTCTTCAATATTTATCAAAGTACACCCATGCGACAATATCTTTGGAGACAAACAAATCTGCGAGTAAGCCGATATTCCAAAAATTTGAAGCTGCCCTTCATTTACCGTTGTTGGAACTTGCTACACAATCATTCTCTACTAAGCAATTCTGCCTTGAGTTGATCTGTTGGTGCTCATTGGTGAATTTATCTAAATCATCATTTGCTTGTGCTTCTTTGCCCCCAGGATAATGTGAAATTATTTGCATTCCTATCAAGATCCACATTCTGGCCTCTGACTGATGAGCTTTCCAATCAAGGATTCTGTAAAATCTAGTCACTGTCTTATTTGTTTGTAAATCTTTTTGTTATGAAATTACATCACCAATTTAAAAAATCATGTGCATCCAAAGTCTAATCCTTGTAATAAAATCAAAGAGATGTCATTTGCTGAAAATCAAATTCATTTGGTCAAATATCCAAATACACGATATTCAATGCATGCAAACCTGTAATTATCTCGTTTTTTTTTTTGAAAACAGTAATTGACCCATTATGAGATTGAAATCATCTTTTTATGAATTTTTTTTTCTAATCTCTGATTTTGGGGTATGTCCTTTGAGGGTACATGATGAAGTGATAATTTGTGGTTTTCAAACAATTAGAGCTGAGTAAAAACTTGAGGTTCAGTTGAAAAATTTGTCTCATTTTTCAGTATTTACCTTATCAATATGCATAACAGCTTGCAACTTTTTCATGAAATTATAACCCTTATGGAAAAACTCTAGCAAATTTAAGAGCGCCACTTATCAGTTAAAATTGCTTGCTTGATCAAGGACTTTTACAAGCATGTAATGAGGCTATGGTTCATGGCTATAAAAGAAAGGGATATTCATAGGCTCAAAAAGGTATTTAAGGGTTTCAAAGACTTAGGATCACCATCATCTAGTCATTAACTCCTTTTCTCTTGTTGTTTTTGTAGAAGAGACCACATCAAAATACGTTAATTATCTTAACGTGATTTTTTATCAATCAGCCAATTCTCTAAGAATCTCTACAACCATGTCGTTCCTTTCATTGACAATTTCAAACTTAAAACGGGAATACTAAAACTTGAATCATCATTTGTCATCTAATGTTATTTCATCTCTTGTTGCACTCAATATAGTCTAACTAAACAATTCTGCAAGATCTTCATTTGATGGAAAATTATCTTGAAGACTCGATAATCTTAATAACATTTCTTCCCATGTGAGGATTGACCACAGATACCAACGAACATTGTATAGTTCAATATTCTCTTTTTTCTTCTTTTTTTTCAATTTTTTTTTTTTTTTTTTTGAACTTATCCTTAGCATTGACTCTTGGTTTTTTTTCATGTCCTACCTCAACTTGATTGTTCCCAATGTTGGGTTTTCATTCTTGAGCATCCCCTCTTCTGTTGATTCTAATGTTGCCACTGTATCCTCAAACTACAAATCTCTTATTTGCCCCTCCTATATTTGCCCCCAGTGTGAGGGTGTGATCCATGTCGGGTGTTTTCAAAGAAATATAACATCAGGCTCAAATTGGGGTTAACAAGGGATAAATATTTCAAGAATAGTGAAGGAAATAAACAAAGATAGCCTTTTGTCATTTCAAGCAAAGTTGGTTTTTAACTGATAAATTTTGACCTCGTCCAATGTAATGATTTGGACGTGCAAGAGTCATGATTTCGCAGGTCCATAACTACCGAATCCATTACATGTCAATATGCATACCAATAAAGCTTAGTTCTATGATGTGGTTCAAAAACTCGGTGTATGGGCTCAAAAAAAATGTTTGGTCACCTGGTATCGGTCATCATGTCTTTTAACAAAAGTTGGGTCAATTATGCAATCAAAATACTTTTAATTTTCAAAAATGATAAAATTTAAATTTTACATGTTGGAGATTGATCAAAATATTTTGTCAAAAATAAGCATGTTAGACATTTCTTGATTTCAAAAAAAAAAAAAGACAAGGAAAACACATGATTCGATGAAATGATGATTTAACCCCAAAACAAAGTGATAGCCGATGAGATTCCATGAGAGAATTATTGACGATGCGACAGTTTTCTCAGACTTTCAAAACACTCATTTCTGTATTGTCATTGCTCATTGATCTCTCTTATGTTCGCGATGATTTATTGCTGACACTGCCGACGATAACATCCTCCACAAAACTTGACTTGCCTTTTGTTGATTAACTTTCACACTTGATTACTGAAATTCTTGCAACTATTCATCTCTCTCATCTAGATTATGTCGCAAAAGCAAGCCTTTTTTTTTGCGCTCCACCGCACTTCTCATTGGACATAAAAAGTGAATCAAGCTTGGAAGAACTCTTGCAGTGCGCAAATCATGAACAAATTCATTACCCGATGAAAATAGTCTTTTTACGGCAAATTTGCTTCTTCGAGCAATGTAATCTTGTAGTGCACATGCTTTGACTTCTCATACACCGGAACAAATTCAAAAGTATCATATCATATCTTCTCACTCAAGATATTTGTCCTTGCTTTAACAGACAAAATTGTGCACCAAATAAAATAATCTTCTGTGCGTGGCGGCATAAAACTTCTTGATTTGATAGTGCCGCAATAACTCCACATGGCCAGGAGAGAAATCAATTGATACTGAAATGGACTAACAACTTCTTTGACTGATACTTGCTTTTTGGAAATGGACTCATATATGGACTACCCGCACCCCTTCAAAGGAAACACGAATTTCTATAATCTGCATTGATGAATGCATTAACACTTTGCAGATGATATTTGAGCATATGTCTCGGCTGATTTCACTAGAGAGCAGAGAACTCCTGTTGAGTTGCAGAAGAAACATGAATGATGGCTCTGTGTCAATGCCAGTTCTTCATAACATTGTCAAATGTCCATGACTCTTGACCCTTCGGAGGATGACAAATTGAGGGACTCCTATTTCAAAACTATGGGAATGCATGTTGAAATGCATATGCATGTTTTTTGGTTTTTTTTGTTTTTTTTTTTTTTTTTTGACAAACTTGCCCTTTAAAGAGCGACACGTGGTCGTAACGACTAAATACTAACAAAACTGTGAGAATGCATGTTGAAATGTATATGCATGTTTTTATTTTTTTTATTTTTTACGGACTCGTCGTTCGAGGAGTGACACGTGGTCGTAACGACTGCATGCTAAACAAAAATTGTGAGAATGCATGTTGAAACGCATATGCATTTTTTTTTACGGACTTGAACTTCGAGGAGGGACACGTGATCGTAACAATTGCATGATAAACAAAAACTTTGGGAATGCATGTTCAAATAAATATGCATATTTTTGGTGTTTTTTCTTACCATTTCGAGGAGTGACATATGCTTGTAACAATTGTATGATACACAAAAACTATGGGAATGCATGTTAAAATGCATATGCAAGTTTTTTACAGACTCGTCTTTCGAGGAAGTGACACATGACTGTAGCAATTGTATGATAAACAAAAATTGAATTTTTGCTTAAAACCCTGCAATGCAAATTTCCTAAGCGATGGCTACTGTGTCACCCAAAATTCTTGAATTCAAAATGCCTCGAGAAGAGTTTGTCTTAATGCAAAACAAAATGAAATGAGCATACCGCCTAATGATTGGTTCTAATCTTTGCACAACAAATGATGAATTTGCTACTTTGGTCTCTAAATAGGGTCTCTTGTTGTCCCAGTGATAACCCTCGTAAAGGCAATATGGGGGCTTAGCAGATAATGAGATGACACGTATACCAATCACTACCATTTAAGCTCTCAGCGAAGAGTTGGGGTTTACACAAACTTCAACCTTGACTCAAGTCATAGGTAAGCTGTTAGTCCCCCACATAACTTAATGTTGCAAACCACAATGACGTAATTCAAATAAATTAACAATGCATGAACATATGTACATATGCACGAATTAAAAATGCTAAAAACTTGCAAAAAATAAACACACATAAAATTCAAACAAATTGAAAAAAATAAATCACATCAAAATATTCAAAGCTTAGTCCAATATTTTTCAGAAAAAATATCATCCCCAGTGGAGTCGCTATTCTGTCGCACGTCGTCGCGCGGCGTCCCCGGAGGGATCCTGACTCTCGCCAATGGAGTTGAGGAGTCGCCACCTGGATGTTGAGGGTCGCTAGGAACACCCGATTTATACTAGTTTGTTCAGAGATTGAAGGGTAGGGGACTGGTTGCGTAAAGGGAAGATATTAGCACCCCTAGTACGCCTTACTTGAGGTAAGCTGCATTGTCTATTTCGATGTGATTTTGAATGCTTCAATAAGTTATATTTATTCACACAAAAAATATTTCGATTGAAAAAGAAATCGATCACCGCTTAGAATAATCCTGTGAATTTTATTGATTATTATCATTCCCACCAAATATTTTAGATATTAACCTCTTAGAATTTATTTATCCAAACACCGAAAAGTGAATAACAGCATACTATTCCCGCCAAATATTTTGGATAAGATTTATTTATCCAAACACCGAACAGTGAATAATAGCATACTATTCCCCCAAATGTTTTGGATACTAACCCCTTAAGATTTATTTATCCGAATAGCGACAGTGAATAATAAATTCCTAAAAAGTAAGATTTTTATATTTTTGAAATATTAGCCAATACCCTTTTGATTTCTATCAAAGAAAACACATTTTTTTGTTTCATTTTATATTCCTTTCTTTTCTTTATCAAAACAAACATAAAATTGAATAAATAAAACACAACACACACACACACATTATCTTTTTTTCATTTTTCTCATTACATTTCACAAATAATAATTAAAATACAATAAGTTCAAATAAAACACATAAACATAAGGAAAAATAAAAAGGACTTCAGGAACAGTGCCGGAATAGTGGCAGCAGTGCAGGGAGGACTGGTGGCGCGTCTGCCAATGCGCCACCGTCACTGGCGACGCGTGGGACCACGCGCCGCCGCAGATGAACAGTAAACGGGGGTAACAAATCTTCCTCCTCTTCCTCTCGCCGGTGGTGGAGCTCACGGGAGGCCTGCAAAACACAAACCAGAACAAGTACAAAATTAAGCCATCAACACCTCAGCTTTCTCTTCCCTCCAGATCTGTATTTTTCCTCTTGGTTTATTTTCTTCTTTGTCTAAAGATTGTTGAAGGGCGCTGTGGAGGAGGCTGTCACCGGTCAGAGCTGGTGGTGGCTGCTGGGGCCGTGTAGATCTTCCCTTTTCTTTTTCTCTCGCCGGAGATGGTCTTCCGGTGACCTGCAAAACAACAACGAGCAGCAACAAAACACACACAGAAATCAAAAAAATCTCTTCAGACCTCCATTCTGCCCTTCTCAGTTTATTCTTCTTCTTCTTCTTCTTCTTCTTCTCCTTTTTCGCCGGCAAGGGCGTTTCACCATGACCTGCACATACACAACACACAGCAAACACACAAATATAAAAGGCACAAAATCAATTTGTTCTCGGGTCTGTCAAATCTCAATATTGTTCTCCTCCTTCTCGGCTTCTTCTTTAGATTGCTACTGTGGTTAGGACGGGAGTAAGAGAAAGAGATCTTGGGGCTGCTGGTGGCTGGAGTGAGGTCGTGGGTACTGCTGTGGGTTCAGTCGAATGGGATGGTGGCTGAGGCAGGCTAGTCGAGGAGAGAGGGAGAGGGAAAGGGAAAGGGAAAAGAGTGGGGCTGAAGGCAAAGCTGAAAATGACAGAGGAAGGGCTGTGTGTAGGAGGGTGGCCTTCAAAGGCTAGGGAAGAGAGGAGAGTCAATGAGCGAGTGGGGGACTGCCCTGTGGTGTTGGTCGGAGAAGAAGAGAGCAAAGGGAAGGAGAGATTGTGGAGAGGCTACAGCTGTCAAGGGAGAGGGCTGGTAGCTGCAGCCCCTTTTTTGGGAGAAAAAGATAGGGTTTTTTCTAGTCTAGGGTTTTTTGGATGTCTCTTTGTTTTTGGTCCCTTCAATTGTGGATGATACGTCTCTATTTATAGAGATTTTCAGAGGCAAAAATAAAAATCAGTCTTCAGCTTGCGCATTTCTTTCAATTTGGTCCTTGATTTCCAATTTATGCGATTTGACCCTGCATTGACTGTTAAACTCTCAATTTATTCAATTTTGCCCCTATAACAAGATATTTTTGGATTTTTGTCTTTTTTCTATTTTTTTTTCTTTGTCTTACGAAACATAAAAATAAGTAGGTCAAAATTTGGGTAGCAACACTATATGTCGCGACGATGATTTTATTTCCACGCTTCACGCTCCGCCATTCCCTAGATTTGGGTAGCAACGACGCGCGGTGAAAATAGAGGTATGTTTTATAGTCATAAAAATTATGACTATAAATATCTGAAGTCGCCACCTATATAAGATCACTAGAAACCTATTGGTCTACAAGAGTCTTGGGTAAGGGACTTGTTATGCAAGGGGAAGACACATCACCCCTAGTGCACCCTACCTAATGTAAATTGTATTGTTGTTTGATTGTTTTTACTAAGTGTAATTTTTTTGATGTCTTTTCTAAAGTTTGACGTAGATCTCTATTCGTGAGAGAATCTCTACCTCGCTAGGAGTTGAAAGACTAACCAAAAGAATTTTATACTGCATTTTCAGAAAAACATTTTTTTGTCCGCGGGTGTACTTTACAATGTAATTTTACACTGCAATAAAAGAAAATCCTTTTTTAGTATCTACAGGTGTACTTTACAATGAAATTTTACACCGAGATAGCTAAAACAAAAATAATTTTTATTTATTTTTATATTTTGGACAAATTCCAATGGATAATCATAAACTGGTTATGATACCCAATTTTGTTTTAAAATATGAGAAAGATGCAACCTATTTTTTTACAAAAAAATATGATAGAAAAGTCTTGGAATCCGGCCGGATACACGAAGATAGCACATTTTTTTAAATAATAATAAAATATCCGGGTTGGGCCTGACCCAACCAAATGGGCCGCCCAACAAAGTTGGGCCAAAGGTCCAACTCAGTTGGGTTGGGCTGGACCCGGCCCAACCAACTAGGGTGGGCCGCGAGCATCCCGACCCAAGGAAATCACACGCCCAGCCCAGCCAAAAACACGTTGCATGAATAAATTCATGCACGTGTACAGTAAAATTGTGGTTGGCCGACCACCAAGAGAGGCTCACCGCCACTACAGCCGGGTAGAGGAGATTGAGGTGGTTCTCCCTGTCATGGTGGTGTCGAAAATTATGGTCTGTGGTGGTCGGAGTATACATCGGAAGGGTTGGTTTGTTGCTGCCTTGCCCTTGTTGCTTCTTGTTGTTGCTGCTACGAAGGTCACCAGATCTGGAGAAGAAGGCTTGGTGGCTGGCGACGGAGCTGAGGAGGAAGACCAAGTGGTGGTCGTCGGCTGCACTGGTGGAGGAGAGGAGGACCTGCTACTTGTTGATGTTTTTTAGAGAGAGAAGGGCATCGTCGGGGAGAGAGAGAGAGAACGGAGAAGATGGAGGAGCTGCGATGGGCTGTGAGGGAGATGGTGCTGCCGAAGTGGCCTCGCCGGCGATGGAGATGATGGGCTGCTGTTTCCAAGGGAGGTGAGAGGGGGCTTTTTTTTTTATTACATATGGGTTACTTGTGCCTGTTACATAAATTTCCCCAGTTTTTTTCACCTCGTTTATGTGTTCAATCCTTCCCCGTGACTGTCCCTAGTTTCAGTATTTTCTCTCTTTTTCAGTTTTCCCTAATTTTCAGCCCCGTTTTCTCCATCCCCCCCATTTCTGTCGATTCTCCCCCTTTCAGTGTTTTCTCCTTTTATTTATAGGCAAAGAAAGCATGGTGCACGGCTTGGGGGAAGTGTCCCCAGTTATTTCTCTCTTTTTTTTCTTTTTTTTTAATTTGAAATAAATAGGTTGTGACAAAAAAAGATTTTTTTCAATTGGAAAAACAAGGAAGAACGATGTTTTATCTTTAATTTTGGCTTCCAATTTCATCCAAAAAGTTTTATCACCGAAAATTCTGATCGTCTCAATTTAACCCAAATTAAGCTTCCAAACTTAACTTCCCACCAATTAAGCCCTTAATAAAATTAATTTGACCCATTTGAAGTATAATTAAGCTTTGCACTTAATTAAATCCTTCAATTGGGCTCTTAATTAATTTTGAAGCATAATTGCATTTTAAATCGGCCGATGATTAAATCAAATTGGCCCATAAAAATATAATTATGTCTTTTGACTTAACTTTTACGCAGATTTATCCAATAATAAATTATTTTAGCCTTGAATTTGCACTTTCCTTCATTTATGGGCAAAAAAAGGTACGATTAGGCTATCGAAAACATGCAAAATTTCCACATTAATTTTCCTACCGACACCAGCCCTTTTTATTTTATTTTTGTTATTTTTGGGTAAAATTGGGGAATAACCCAAAATTGGGTTATGACAATTGCCCCCCTATTTACAATGCTTACGACTAAAGTTTTGTAAAATACTTTAGATAGTAAGCGTTGTAAAGAAACAGAAAAGTGGATTTACCAGACCAAGAACTGGTTAATCCATCAGAAAGTGAAAATGAGGGTTATAAAGCGCACTCAGAAGGGAATGGTAAGATAGGGCTAGAAAGCGCAGTAACTAAGAATTGAGTCCTAAATAGGACACTCAAATGATGGAAGAGGATGATGTTTGTGAATGGCACAAGAAAATTGTCTCATTGTAATGGGTGACCTACTCGGGTCATTGTAATGGGTGACCTTCCCAAGTGAGAAAGTGAAGATGAAGATTTCATGGGATGGAAAATAGTGCTAGAAAGCAAACTATTTTTATTGATGGTCGAGGGTTGGAAAACAAGCTCGAAGATGAAGGAAAAATAGGACTAGAAAGCTCACTATTTTAATTAATGGTCGAGGGTTAGAAAACGCATTCAAAGAGGAGGGAAAATAGGGCTAGAAAGTGCATTATTTTAATTGATGGTCGAGGGTTGGAAAACGCAATCACTTGTATAAAATATATGAATTTTAAATTGATATAAATTTATTTGTCTAGTAAGTTTCAACGAAATCACCAGTATAAAATTATCATCATTTTATAATGCTCTTTAAAAAAAGCAAGAAGATTTGAATATCTGAATTATCGAATTCATTATATTATGATTAGTTCATTTTATAACTCAATTTAAATTAAATACAACAAACAAAATATAAATTGTGAAACCCCTATAATGATCAAATAACAAAAACTAGTAGTTAATTTTCTATTTACAAAAACATCATTGAAAAACCATCCCTACGTTATTGTCATTATTATGACCATAATAGTTAAAATTATTATCAACATTATTTTTCAAACAATTAACATTATTAAATTGCGTCAAAGAATAAACAAAGCAAAATATTTTTACAAAAAAAAACACTAAAATTATCATTATTATTGCACAAATAATAAAAATATTAAATTATCTAATATGAAAAACAGAAAAAAATAACAGAAAACACAAAAAAAAAATATTAATTTAAAATTATCACCAACATAAATTAAAATTTCAGGACTAAACCGAATAAATATAAAACCCTAATAAAAATAAAATGAAAAAACATTTAAAAAAAACAAATTAAAAGCATAGATGCATAAATATGGGTACAAAAATAAACATTGTCTAAGAAGGACTAAAAAAACAAAAGGAATTGATACCAAATAAAAAAAATCAAAGAATAAGGGCCGAAATGAAAAATAAAATATATAATTAATTCCAATTGAAGGACAGAATTAAAAGAAATAAAAAACCTGGGACTGAAACAAATAAAGACTTTTTTAAAAAATAATTGCAGTGTAATTTTGTTTAAAACTTAAAAGAATAAGGACCGAAATGAAAAGTAGCATATATGACCAATTTCAATTGGAGGACAAAATTAAAGCAAATTAAAACCTACATACCAAAAAAATTAAAGGAACAAAAAAAAGAAAAAAAAAGAATAAAGACTGAAATGAAAACCGACATATATAAGTTGTTTCAATTGAAGAGCACAATTGAAAAAAATCATTTTTTTTTTTGAAAAAATGAGTAAAATCAAAATCAATAGAATAGAGACTATAATAAAATAATCACAAATATGAAGGACTTACATGTAATTTTCATCATAAGAGAGAGAAAAGGAAGAAGAAAAAAAACCCGTCCATCGACGATTCACCGACCATCATAGACCAACGACCACTTCAGGAGGCAGAGGAACATGGTGGCGCATCAGGTTACATAGTGGATGGCAGTTTCGACTTCCGAAGGACGCCACATGCTTACAAAATAACTCAAAAGATTGTCCGAAAATTGTCTTTGGCTTTGATTTCTGTATCTTATATAAAGATTACAAGGATGTATACATGGAAAGTAAAACAACATGATTCTAGTCCTATATATGTAAACTATAAGCTGCCATATATACAGAATAGAAAATATATTGGAGAGGGAAATAGTTGTGGATTTGTAAAATAGGAAAGCTTGCTACTGACACATACGCCACCTGAAAGTCGCGTGCGTATAAAACACTGTCGATGTGTCTATACAACGTGTATGTAGTGTTTCCAGAAAAAAATATAAAAAATGGCAAGTTACTTATACACCCCTGGACCTAGCTATAGCCACGAAAAAACCAGGGATGAAAGTACCACAATGCCCCCATCTTCAGACATACAGTTTTGTTTTTTTCAAGGGGTATTTGCATAATTTCACTGTGCACGAATATGTGAAAAACAGAAATCACCCCCAACTGTTCCACGTCTTTTTGTCAGCTCACAGAAGTAAAATAATAATTTCATTGTGCAATTTGAAATGGAAAATACCAGAAAACCCAAGGGAATTTGAAAATACTATATATATATATATATATATATATATATATATATATATATATATATATATATATATATCCCCCTGGAATTGTCTAAATTATCTCTAGTTTCAAGGGTTAAAATGATAATTTTACTGTCACAATCCACAGTAATCTGTGTCTATGTGTACAGTAAAATATCGACGTCATTTATTGTTTTTTAATTTAATCAGAGAGTACACAAACAAAATCCATCAGCATTGTCATTGTTACACTTGTCAAGAAAGCTATCTCCACAGGTCGTGCCAATAAAATGTACTATGGTACAATTGATGGTTCATCCTACTTAATTCTCATGTAATTCTACTAGCCCTATAAGGCAAATCCCGAAGACAAATGTTGTCTAAACACTCAAGGACACTGATCTCTCTTCCACTTGAGCTAGCCAATTTCTTAAAAATCAAGGTTGCAATCGGTTCTTCCATGAAAAGAAGCTGCACCAATTGGTTTGACATACAAATTCCTTATCTGCAAAACTTTAAGGTCAAAAGACGCACTTCAACTATACTCTTCAGTTCTTGTGCTGACTGTAGCTTTGGATTATCTTAAGATTATCATTAGCAACCTAACTATTTTATCCATTTGATTTAGATAGCATGTTACCAATTCACAGTTCCAACCTCAATCAGACTGTGGGCGGGTGCTTT
Organism: Salix suchowensis; assembly: GCA_029030765.1. Taxonomy (NCBI): domain Eukaryota; kingdom Viridiplantae; phylum Streptophyta; class Magnoliopsida; order Malpighiales; family Salicaceae; genus Salix; species Salix suchowensis. The sequence continues at coordinate 9,147,472 of CM054983.1, forward strand.
TCTTAATCCGATGTCATCCATCCTGTGTCTCACATTTTCCGCATCTTCCCACCTTCCCAGTGCAGCATAAAGTTTCGCCAGCAGCACATAGTTTCCTGTGTTATCTGGCTCGAGCTCAAAAAGCCATTTTGCTGCAACCTCTCCCAATTCAACATTTTCATGTATAACACAAGCACCAAGCAATGCACCCCAAACAGCATGGCCTGGAATAAATGGCATTGTCTTTATCAGATCATAAGCTTCATCCATTCGACCAGCACGACCAAGCATATCAACCATGCATGTGTAATGATCATCATTGGGCGTTGTTTGGTGATCCTTGAGCATGAATTTGAACAAATAAAAACCATCATCCACCAAGCCAGCATGGCTGCAAGATTGCAATACTGAGGTAAAAGTAACATCATTTGGCTTCACCCCAGCCTGAACCATTTGTTTGAAAAGTGAAACAGCAGTCTCACCATGTCCATGCATTCCATAACCAGCTATAATTATACTCCACACAAAAATGTCCTGGAAATCTACAGGGATAGTATTAAAAATCTTGTGAGCAGATTCTAAACTTCCACTCTTAGAATATATATCAATCAGAGATGTAGCAACTTGAATATTTGAAACAAACCCAGACCTCATTAGATAACTGTTTATATTGTTTACAGGCTGCAGATCAGCAATAATGCCATATGCAGGAAGGAGACTGTTGCATGTTGCAACATTTATTTCCACTCCTTCAACTAGCATTTTCTTGAAAAGTCCTATTGCTTCAGTTGCAAGTTTATTATGAACACAACCAGAGAGCATTGCATTCCATGGAACTGTTTTCTTTCTCGAAGTTCTAGTAAACACTGAGAAACTTAGGCTAAGACAATTGCATTTTGCATACATGTCAATCAATGAAGTCTCTATAGCAACTTCTGAATCAAGCCTTTGCTTCATCACCCAACCATGCACGCAACGACCATCCTTCAAATTATTCAAACTAGCACAAGCCCAAAGAATCAAGGTTATTGTCACTGAACTAGGTCGTAACCCTTCAATCTGCATAATCTTAAAAAGTGATAATGCACTTTTCGTATCACCATTCAAAATGTACCCATTAATCATTGAAGTCCAACTCACTACATCCCTTTCGACCATGTTATCAAAAACCAACCTTGCTTCATCCAGACCACCACACTTAGCATACATATCCACCAATGCATTGCTCACTATCTTTTTACCTAAAACCTTCTCTTCCACTAATCCATGAACCCTTCTCCCCGCTTCCAATTCCTTCAAAAACCCACAAGCCGGCAACACGGAAACCACACTAGCACCATCAATCTCAACCCCAGAACCCACCATTTGGTTAAAAACCGCCAGAGCGGTATTTGCAAACCCATTCTTGAAATACCCATTTATCATAGTATTCCAAGAAACCACACTCTTTTCTTTCATTGCATCAAAAACCTTTCTTGCCTCCTCCACCTCCCCACAATTCATATACATTGCCAATAAAGAATTCAGCACAAACAAGTGCGAACCAAAATTTGACACTAACGTCAGCCCATGAAGCACTCTACCATATTCAATCAATAACAATTCACTACTGGCTTTAATAACAAACGGATAAGTATAACTGTCCGGGCAGCAGCCTTTTGATCGAAGCATTTCAAGAAACACCTTCATCGCTTCAAAGCAAGCCCCCTTAGCTATATACATTTTAATCATGAAATTATATAAGAGCGTGCCTCGTTGAGGCAATTCATCGAACAGTTTGCGTGCATTATGTACGCACCCACAATTCGCATAGGTTACGACGAGGACTGGCCGTATATCGGTGGAGAGAAGGCCAGAGGTAACGAGGTGGGCATGGAGTCGTTTTGTTCTGGTGAGGGATTGAGTGGCTCCATAGTGTTTCAAGAGAGACTGGTATGGGGCCGTTTTAGGGGCGAGCAAGAGCTTGGTTATTTTGGATATAATAGTCTTTGTTGGGCCATTCATGAATTTCTACGGCTACCTGTTGGGGTTTGACAGGAAATTAGGCAAATGTAACAGGTAACCTGCCGATTACGGGTTGGGGCTAGGATGACAATGGATCGGGTTGGGGTGATTTTTTTCATGCATCTGTATTTAATTCGCTAAATATATAACTAGGGTTGTTTAAAATAGTAGCTGCTCATGTATAATATTTGTATTATTTATTTTATTTTATGTGTGTCAAAATAAAATAATATAGATATTATAAATGATAATGAGTAAATAAATTTTAAAATAGATATTATGAGTTAGGTCAAAAATTTTAAAACTCGGTCAATTTGTTCCAATCCATACCCCATCACAATACATTGTCCCATCCTTTTGATTTTTGCAATTAATTTTTCCATTTGAGTCCATTGATTTTGTTGATATATCAAGCCTAAATAGTTTTTTATAAATCATTAGTCCAACTAATGAAATCCAACCAATAAAAATTAGCAATATAAAACCAATCCATGAGTATCCATAAAAACCTTATTCCAACTAGATGTATCTATCTCGCTTGGGTTCAAAAATATTGAATGAATCAAGCTTACAATTTATAGAATATCAAAAGTCTAGTTTGATACAATTATGGATCCAAATCTCACTCAATTAGATCCATGAATACCTTTATCTATAACTTTCATAAGTTGAATGGAAGGTTCTTTTTACTCGGGTATTGGTCAAACTTGAATTTTTATATTTAAGAAAAAAATTTAAAGCATCTCCTAAATTACATTCTAATAAATTAGTATGAAGAATTTTATATACTTAATAATCTTAATTTTCTAATTCATTTAAAATATTGATTCTAGATATGGTTTTTAAAAAAAAACATACTTGTATAAACATCACTAATAACATGCATTAATCACTAAGTTTTTCGTTATTAGCATAGTTATACACATATAAATAACTCAAGATATCCGTATCTCTCTCGTGATTAGAAATAATATACATTTTTTTTTGCATGTGTAATGATGCATGATAATTTTTAAAATCAAGTCTTATTTTCTTTTATTATAACAAAAATATATAATTATAAGTGTCATAATTTAATTTCATGTTTCCCCCAAAACTATTTTTTCTTTTGAAAAAAATAAAATAAAATGAACAACAAGAACAAGACTAATAACTTGGCAAAAGCAAGTTCAGAAGGATTTCAAATATATGGAGAAACCAAGATGAAGTTTTGGACAAAATTAATAGTACAATCATACCCTATTATACCCAAATAATATGAACAAACAAGATCAAGTTTGGATTTTGCTGTAAAACTTTTTATTGTCCAATTTCATGCTATTGAGCATAACTCCATATCAAGCTGTTGAATCAAGTTGAAACTTTAATAGAAGATTTTAAAGATATTTTCTATGTTGGGGTAAAATTACAAGTCAATCAAGGCATGAAAAAACTTTGCTGACAAACTGTTTGAATTTTTTTATTTACTTCTTTTTAACTCGTGTACTTTCTATTTGGCAAATATCCTTTTTTGACAAGGATGTGATAACTTGTTTTAGGGATTTTCTACGATTAAAGTTCAACATTGAATTTTTTATGGTGATTATTCGGTTATATGTTTGAGATTGATTGTTGATATGTTTCAATATAAAGTTCAACTTGGTTTTTTCATGACGAGTTCTTACATACGGATGCAATAAATTTGATTGAGGTTCCTATGGATGATATTAAGTAAAGAGCTAAAACAACTCGGATTTCCACTGTGCACGCTGACTGTAAACTACTGTGGACTCGTAATTTGTCTCCCTGCTTCGCGCGAGTTTGTGCTCCTTTTTTTTTACACTGGCTTTATATTTTCTATTTTCTTTGGTAGAGATAGACAGATGGGTGACTGTGGCCGAGAGGTTCGCTGCGCGCTGGAAAATGCAGCGCGCAGGGGTTCGAGTCCCTCGGCCAACAGATTTGAATTTGTTTTTTCCCTGCGTTTTTGTTATTTGGAAAGCAACTTTTCCGTTTTGTTATTTGCAGAAAGTTGCTTTCCTTTTTTTTCCGTTTTTTTAACTTTTTTTTTTCAAATCTGATCTGTTTGTTTTTTTACCAAGAACTGTTTTTTTTTCAAAATGCTTTTTAACAAAAAAAATTGTTCTTTTTTTTATAGGTCTGATATTTTTTTTTCAAATCCAATTTGTTTGTTTTTTTTACAAAGAACTGTTGTTTTTTTTTAAATATGCTTTTTAACAACAAAATTGTTTTCTTTGTTTTTTACAGGTCTGATTTTTTTTCCCACAGTCTACACAGGCGTTCAATTCATTTAACAAAAAAATGGTTGTTGTTTTTTCTTTTTCACAGGTCTTATTTCCTTTTTTTTTATTATTTTTTTAACCAAGATTTGTTTTTGCACAGTCCACACAGATTTTTTTTAAAAAAAATATAGATTTTTTTTTCAAATTCGATTTGTTTGTTTTTTCAAAAATAACTGTTTTTTTTTAAATATTCTTTTTAACAAAAAAATGGTTGTTTTTTTTTAACAGGTGTGATTTTTTTTTAACAAGATTATTTTTTTGCACAGTCCACAAAGGCGTTCATTTAATTTAACAAAAAAATGGTTTTTTTTTCTTAACATGTCTGATTTCGTTTTTTTTTAATTTTTTTTTAACTAAGATTTGTTTTTGCACAGTCCACAGGCGTTCAATTCATTTAACAAAAAAATGGTGTTTTGTTTTTTAACAGGTCTGATTTCCTTACCAAGATTTGTCTTTGCACAGTCCACACAGACGTTCAGTTCATTAAATGACAGGCGGCTTCTCCTTTAAAATTTGCATACACGCGGCATCATGCGCTGTCCTTCAAGAGATTGCAACTTTACACAGGTTACAAATTCAAACAAATCTTATACTGCGCCAGATGCCTATTTAATGCCTCTCATCATCAATTATAGCTTCAATTCAAGAAATAATTGTTTATCCTTCGAAAAGTTTCGGCTGCTTACAAATTTAAGGAAAAATTACGCTGCGCCAGAGAGCTATTTAATGCATCTCATCATCAGTTATGACTTCGCAAGCAAAATAAAAATCAACCTGTAAACTCATTAATTTGCTTTGGCACTAAGTGCATTCGCCGGCGTCTAAATCCTTGCCAGCTGTCAGTACAAACCACCAAGTGTAGTTTCATTCTACCTTTTAGACGGTCAAAACAGCATGAATTTTGGTATGCATGCAATTTATTCTTCAGTTTTTTCATGTCACTTCTCCTTTGTCACATTTGTGCTCTTAGTTCTTTCTACTCTGTGTGTCCCTTTAGTTTTGGAATTTGTCAATTCCTCTGTCTCCAACTTATTTCTTCACCAGCTTTGTCGTCCGTGCCTCCTTCTACGGTAAGTTGTTCTCTTCCTCTCCGTTATATTTTCAGCTTACATAATTTCCTTAGCTTCGATGGCTGAATATAGTTGACAATCGTTTGTTTAACAGTGATTTAGTTGTTTTTAAATTTTTCAGTACACAGTTTTGAACGCACTCTGTATTCTCTTTGCTGCCTCCATCCATTGGTCATCTCTCACTGCTGCTGCAATTGGTTAGCATTTTTGTCTTCTTTCTTACAATTGTTAAATTGCTTGCAACTGCGTTTTAGGAAAAAAATGGTTCATGTTGACATGCTTCGAAATTATTGTTTAATTTCTTCTTTGTCGTCTGGCATGCTACCATTGAAATTCATTTTCATGAGTTCAATTGCAATTTCCGTTTCATTATTATAAATATTTCTTGCCGTTTTTATTATCTCGGTTTTATATTAGCCTTTCCAGTTTCTCCTCATCTCTTTAAATAGAAGACAAGAGATCAAACCTATCTTCGATTAGAATTGATGGATGGCTTTTTCCTGATCTTCGATCGCTGCGAAGATAGGTCTGATCTCTTGCCTCATCTAATAAAAATCTTGAAAGCTTTGCGTTTTAAAACATTAAAAGCTAAAATTACGCCAGACTTCATGCAAAAAAATATTGTTCCATATCTATGCTAATACTTTTTGTCCAGGTGTTAATGCTTATTGTTTTATTTGCATATTAAATAAATGCTTCGTTGACTATGAACAAATCCACTTTGATTGCCTTAATTGAGAAAATAAATTTCTTTTCAATTTTATCTCTGCTATTTAGACCTTTAAGTTTTTAAATATCAATTGGATAGTTGCTTTGCTATTAATGCGTTTCCATTTGCTTTCATTTTGTACGATATTTCTATTATTTTTTGTTGATTCGTTTTTCATGCTTCTATCCTTTTCTTTCATTTGCCAACAATATTAATAGTTTCTTTAAAACAGGAACAATTTCAATTCAATTGCCTTCTTTTATTTCTTTAAATTTCTTTTCGTTTTTTATCTTCTTTAAATTTCCTTCTTCAGTTCTATGTTACTAGCTTGGGTTTTTTTTTATTTCTATGGCCATAATTTTGTTAACAATGTCATTCTCCATGTTCAGCTTGCATTGTTGTGTGATGGAAAAATATACGAACCACTTTCTATTTTAATTATATTATCCCTTTTATGCGGAAAAAATATATTTCTAACATATTTTTTATATTATAATTTTAATAATTAAATATTAAAATTAAACATTACAACATATCAAAAAAATAATTAATTTTATACATTGATAAAAACCCTGCGCAACGCGCGGGCATATGGCTCGTGTTCACTATAATTCTTTTGGTGGGTAACTGGACCATATCACGTCAGATTATACATGAGATATTTTTGGGCAGTAAAACCCACACATATAAGTTGTGCTTGGGCCTAAACCAAACTGATTTTATAGGGAAAACAAACGGCCTAAAGGCTTTTTTATTTTTATTTTGAAAGACCCAGCCCAGCCAGGCGAGTTGGATTTAAGCTAGAAGCTAAACTTTCCAAGCCCCTCTATGCTAGCAATGTGTTTGTAATTTTTTTTTTTACGTTTGAAAGTTTCACATCATGCTTGGAGGATTTTGTTGGGTTTCTCCGAACAAATACATGGAACAAAAATGATAAATTTAAGATTTTTCAAGAGTCTAGATTGTTTAGGGTTTATACAAAAATTACTTAAAGTTCAAATGTTATTTTCATCTTTAAATAAATTGCTTTAAGGTTATGTTGTCACAAGTCATAAGTTGCTTAAGTGTTATGTCTTTAATGGTAATCTACATGAACCACTGATAATAAATGTCTTATATCCTTTTAAAGAGATAAATTTTGTTATACCATTGAGTGCTAACATTTTTCTTTTATGTATAAGTGTTCTTGTATAAATTTTTATAGTGTCATATAATATCTATAAAGTAAGAGATATCATTTTATTTATAGAGAAATTTAAAAATCTTATAAATGATAAAATAAAAATTTCCCTTTAAATATTACATATATTATTTTAAGATAATTTTATAAATTTATTCAACCAAGTCCCTACTTGTTTTTTTTAGGTCTAGAATTGAAAATCTCCTGTATTAATTATATTCTAGGCCTTAATTTCTAAAATCTATTTACAATCAAGTCACATTTTATTAATCATCCTATTTTAATTTATGCCAATGATTTTTATGTGTGATCATGAGGTTCCCTAATAAGTTGACCCAAATATAAATCATAATCTTAAATAAGATAAGATTAAATAAATTAAAAAATTTAATTTATTATCAATTCAACAATCAATTGATTTATATTTGAGGATCAAGTATAATGTCTAACAACATGTCATGATTTCTCATATATTAAAAAAATCACAAGTGATTAAACTTAACTTTTATGTGACTAGTTTCTTAATATAATTATTATCACTTCATCGATAATGTTTAGATTTAAATATTATAACACGGAATATATGTGCTTTGTTAAATTATTTTATTTCTCAACACGATATAGCACTAAATATATCTACTTTGTTAAATCATTTTAGTTCTCAACACTATATAACACGGAATATATTTGCTTTGTTAAATCATTTTAGTTCTTAACACTATATAGTCATTGATTCTATGAATGAAATTTGAAACTCTTTTCAAATCTTATTCTATCTTGGTCAAGAACTTAAAAATCAATACTATTTAAGAACATATAGAACATGTTTTCTGATTCACTTAGGTTTATAAATCGTTTCTTGATTACTCAAATACATTTATATAGTTTATGTTATACTTAATATATACCAATTTCTTACCCTTGGTTATGAATCATTTGAATAAAATTTGATTTTTTTCATTTCAAATCTCATTTTATCTTGGCCAATAATTTCATAATCAACACCATTTGAGAAGAAATTAATATTTGATCTTAATAGAGTATTGACCAAGAATATCTAAGAACAATACTTTGATGCAAAAAGAATTTTACAATTATAATAACTTTATAATTTTCTTAAAGAATTTTTATCTCAATAACTTTATGTTTATATGATTCATTACTTAAATATTAGATTCATTAATCAAATATTAAAGATATTTTTTTTATCAATAATAAAAAAAAAAATCATGAATAAAATCAGTACTATACGTAGACAGCTCATTGATTATCAAGCATATTCATTAACAAGTTTTGAGTATAATTAAATCACATCCAAAAATCAGCGTTGCTGCTCAAGTGAGATTCTAATTACTTTTGGTATCTATACAATCTATGCAGTTTCTGTTTCTTGTGTGTGTTTGTATTTTTTGATAATCAGGGTGTTCGGGCTAGCCCGAATGCATCACAATTAATTCTTAGATCAACTAAATATCCTACAAGCCTAATGAACATGTAAAATATATTTGTTTGTGGGTGCTTTGTTATGTGTCTGAAGCGATTGTGGGTATGTTTGCAAGAGCAAGTGCATGTGTGGATACTCAGTAGTTTTTGCCGAAGAAGGTATTCAACAATTTCAACTGTTATTTTTTTTTAATTAAGTATCCAGATAAATCATTCGATTTTATAGAAGATTAGAAGGAGAGATCGAGAAACTAGGCACTGCATCCGGTTTTGTCTTCTTGTATGTTGATGTTCAAGGATTATCTACCTCTGCTGATATTATCTCTTGTAGATTTATTTTTATTTTTACTATGGCCTTTACTCCTCAATTTGTCATTGTTAACAATGATCTTCATGGCAAAGGTGACACTCACCTAATTTCCTTCGATGCCAGTTACCAATTTCCTATAAAATTAATATTAGAGAATAATATAAATTATATTCTAGAATCTTATTTAACAGTTTAAGATTTTAAGTGACATGGTTTCTTAATATGATATCAGAGTCTTATTGACATAGCGGTCACGAATTCGAATTTTATTACCCTCATTCTATTTGATGAAAAACCAAGTACAAGGAGATGTGAGTCTGTGCAAGTTTCAAGTCCAAAGAGTTTTCACTTGAGTTTTATCTAAGAGTTTAAATTTTTAAATAAGATAGATTATTAATAACTAACACCCTCAAATTTTTCTTCATGGCAGTTCTCAATTGATGTCCTTACTTGTAGGTTATGATCTCCCAGGATACTGATGGAACCATTGCTTGTCCATCACAAACACAAACACTCCTGATCCAACAAGTGGACAGGTGCTTCAAATCCTGCGTTGTGGCGATGGTTCGACAAGATTATTTGATTATTCATGCAATTCTTGCCTCCATTTCTGAACCCGTTGGGTCACCTGTTGCCACTTCCTCTATTGCTTACAATGTGTGGTCAGGATTACAACGACTAGATGCCAATCGCTCACCCTCGTGTCATGCAAACTCAAGGAAGAATTAACTTATTCAACGAGGGACCTTGTTGTCATTGATTCTCCATCTCTATAGATAGATGATGTAGTGTTAGAAAATAATATAAATTCTATTTTATAATCTTATCTAATAATTTAAATTTTCAAGTGATATGATTCTTTAATATAATATTAGAGTCTTATTGATCTAGCGGTAACGAGTTTAAATCTCACCACTTTCATTCTATTTGATAAAAATCAAACACAAGGTAATGTGAATTTATATACAAGTTTTAAGTCCAAAGAACTTTCACTTGAGGGGGTATTAGAGAATAATATAAATTATATTCTTAAAACCTTATCTAATAAGTTAAATTTTTAGGTTAGATGATTCTTTTACACTAAGTGATTTTTGTGACACAGAAACAACAATAAAAGCCTGTGAGACTTCTCTTACATTTGAAGAACTTCATGCTTTATTAATAAGCCATGAAAATTACTTAAAACGCATCGATGTGTCCACCTCAAGACTTGCTGCCACTTCAACGCAATCACTCCTTCAAATCAGCCCGCCATGCACCTTCTTCAGTTGGTTATTCCGGATCCAACAAACGAAGCTATGTTTCCAGAGACAAATAAGGTCAGTCTCCACTGGTTTTCAACTCAACGACACCAAAGAGCACTCAGCCAAGACATGCCGCAAGGTCCCGTAGGCCTAAATTTACAAACTGTGCAGCTACGGGTGGATCAAGTAACAAGAAGTGGCTAAAGGATTCTGTCGCCTCTCGTCACAGTACCTCTGATCTTGCCAACATATCAATCCACTCTGAGTTGGTGATGGCTCAGGTTTGCGAGTACCACATGTAGGGTCTATGACTTGGAACTCTTCGTCAAAATCCTTTTTCCTGCATATAATACTCCATGTTCCTAACGTTAAAAAAAAAAAAAACTAGTTTCTGTCCATAATTTTACTCATTTCAACAATGTATGCATTGAGTTTCAACCCTTTTATTTTCTAGCAAAGGATCAGAGCACGGGGGCAATACTTATTCGCTGTAAATGCCAGGACGATTTCTATCCACCACCAAAGCCATCCATGATTAAAAAGTTCTCTTGATGGTTTCGTTACTATGCTGTCTGTATTCGTTGATCATTTTTCAAAATATTGGTGGTTGTTCATAAAAATGATGTTCGTTCCATCTTTATTCAAAGGGCTATAAAGTACACTCAATAAAGAACGATAAGATATGACAAGAAAACACATAATCTAATAATTGAGACCTAAATAGAATACTCAAAGGATAAAAAAATGATGATGTTTGTGAAAGACACAAGAAAATGGTCATATTGTATTGGTGACCTACCCAGCTGAAGACATAAAGATAGTCTTATTGTAATTGGTGACATTTCCAAGTGAAGATGGTGAAGACGACAAGAAATACAAAGATGATCTTATTGTAATGGGTGATATACCAATGTAAAAATAACAAAGATGATCTTATTATGATGGGCGACCTATCTAGGTGAAAGTATGAGGATAAAAGTGGTGAAAATCTCAAAGTTAGTCTCATTGTAATTGATGACCTACCATGTGGAAACAAATAAATGGTGATGAAGATTTCATAGAATGGAAGATAGGACTAGAAAGCATGCTATCTAGGATCTATTATCAAGGGCCGAAAAGATAATTATCTGAGTTGGTGGTTGAAGGTTGGGCGCATTATTTGAGTTGATGGTTGAAGGGTGGAAAACACACTAATTGAGTTGGGAAAATTGAGCTAGAAAGCACACTACTTTAATTGTTGATTGAGGGTTTGAAAACACACTCAAATTAGAAGGGAGAAATAAGGGATGGAAAGCACAATATTTTAATTGATGATTAAGGGTTTGAAAATGCACTCAAATAAGGAGGGAAAATAAGATTGGAAAGCACACTATTTTAATTGATGATTGAGGGTTGGAAAACACACTCAAATTAGAAGGGGAAAATATGGCTGGAAAGCACTATTTTAATTGATGTCGGGAGCTGGAAAGCACACTCAAATTAGGAGGGGGAAATAAGGTTAGAAAATGGATTATTTTAATTAATAATTGAGGGTTGAAAAACACACTAAAAGAGAAAGGGAGAGATAGGGTTGTAAAACAATAATCAAGTCGATTGAGAGCTAAAAGTGCCTTTTAATAAGGTTGAGGGAGATAGGGTTGTGAACACGTTATCCGAGTTGATTAAGGGCTTGCAGGCACACACAGGAAAATGAAAGAGGTGAGGGCTCGAAGGTGCACACAAAAATGATGAATGAAGGATTTTAAATAACAATCTCTCCAAAACATTTTCCTTAGATCCTTGTTATGGATGCAATGCATGATTATGCATGTATACTTACTTGAGAAAATATAGGTCACCTTTCCTCTTCATGGTCTTCTTGTTTTTTTAAAGTTTGGATAGCTTCTCGTTTCTGCTTACTCTAGTTACAACTTGTAATCTTGACCTCTCGAATGACAAATCTTCACTATATCCATATGTCCCCATGCTTAAAGACTTTCATGTTTGCTTGACACCCTTTATCTTTTCTCAAACGAAACAGTGAAGCCGGTTTCATTGCAATTTTAAATTACCCCCAAATTTGGTTATGCGGGTACTTGCAGGAAAGGGTTGATTATTTATAAAGATTGTTTTCAAGTAAGATTTTTTGGAATTTCAAAATCATTCTAAGCACAAAGACCATTTTCATGTTTGTTTAAACAAACCTCCTCTCGAAAGAATTCAAATGATCTAATTTTTAGGTTTTATGTTGCTTTTGACGGGAATGTGAAGTGATGCTTGTTTCATGTCTTATATGTCAAAAAGGCTTTGATCATCTTGTGAAGTATGGAAAAGCATTGCCTATTGACCCAGATTGCCTATAGTTGATCAGTAAAGGCTTTTTCAGGCTTGTAACATAGGCGTATGCTGTTAGTTATGGAATTAAAAGATATTTGTAAACTTAAAAGATGTTTAAGGATTTTTTAGACTAAGGATCACTAATACTTACTCTTAGAGGTTCTTTTGATCCATAGGCTTTGGGAACCTAATAATTGATTTGTGTAATGATTTGACATGCCCCCTAGTATTTTGTTTTGGCTTTTATCATGGTTTTTTAGCACATCATCATGTTGACTTAACATGCCCCCAATATTTTGTTTGGGCTTTTATCATGAATTTTTAGCACTATCCTCATGTTTGTTATTTTGATTCGTTCAACACTTTTTATATTTATGACCCAACTTTGTTTAGCATCTCTTGTGATTGAGGATTGTTTTGTAGATTAAAAGTGCTTTTTGATCCTCGCACTTACCCTCTAGTGTAAGGTGTGATCCTTGTTAGGGTTAATTATCAAGAGAAATTTATTAGGCTCAAATAGATATTGCAGGGATATTTGAGACTTGTGAAGGTATATCAAAGATGGTCTCCCATCATTTCAAAAACATGCATCCAGGATCGGTAAACTTTGTTTTTCCATGCGAAATGATTTTTTGATTATTTATTTAGCTAAGAGCTTGGTTTTATTATGTCAGTTTTTAGAGGTATGAAGTCACTTTTCAAAGAGTTCTCCTGAATTCTAGAACTTATTTGTTAAACAAACATCAATTTGATTTTTCTTTCATAATATACTTCTATTTGCCAAAAATCTTTATGAAATCATGGGATCATATATAATTTAGATGAAATGGTATACAATGTCCTTTTGTTATTTAAACAAAAAAGCAAGAGCATGTCATAAACATAAGAAAATACATGATCTTATGGAAAGAAAGACTTGCTTCACAAAAAAAAGTCGTGTGGTGTTACGAGCAAAATTATAGACAAGACTAAACAAATTTAAATAGAAATACAATGTGTGGACATTATCAAACAAAGAGTAATTATAGAAGCAAGCTTATTTTCCAACTTTGATGCACTTCCCTTTCAAAAGCTATTACAGGGGTCATTTAATGACATGGACACTTGGCACACCTCCTGATTCATCATTTCCATCAACAAACCATTCTATTTCTTGAGTCTTAATTGGGCATAGGTTTTGAAGTTTCCTTAAATATTATCCACCTAGCTTTAATCCATTGCATGAGTTTCTGCTTGAAGGCATTGTAAATATGAATGTTATGTCCTTTTGCACCATCATGGTACTCGCAGGTGAGGTCAGGTGTGTACTAGCTAGGGTAAAGTGTTTGCAAAGGTGTTTGAGGTTCGGGAGTTATTTACCCAATACTTAACAGCTTTTAATACATCTCATTAAAGGGCAGTGATAGTAGAGGTAGTTGTTCCAGGGTTTTCTGGTAAAAAAATTTTTTTTGGGAAATTTCTAGCTTGGTCTTTGACTTCAAGATTGATGTTGGCAATTTGAGGTGAAGAGTTGTGGTAATTCTAGAATTGTTTTTTTTGTACCCCTATAGCTATTTTCAAAATAGTTGACCTTTTTCATCTTTTCTTCAAAGCTCTTTTTCTCCATAGGTGCAAAAATTCTACCACTTCTGACTCCCTCCTATATTCGCTCTGTCACAGCTACAACATCGATGAATTGTTGTGTTGAACTACCCATTACATGTTTGTAATAGGACGCTCTCAGCATTTTGGCAAATAATATCACCATCTCTTTATCTAGAAGCGAGGGATGTACGAGTGTAGCGAGTTCTCTCCATCTTTGAGCATATTCCCTTATGCTTTCTTTATCCTTCTTCTCTAGGTTGAATCATTATCTATAAGTGGGGGATGCACGTGTGTAGCGAGATCTCTCTATCTCTGAGCATATTCCCTTATGCTTTCTTTGTTCTTCTTCTCCAAGTTGGACAAACATGTTCTGTCATGAACAATGTCCATGTTGTACTTATATATATTGCTTGATGAAAGTATCTACCAGATCTTTCCAGCTACAGGTCTTGGTGTTGTCTAGTCTTCTGTACCAATTCAATGTTGCCCCATTCACTCAAACTGCCTTGGAAAAAAAGCATCAGTAAATTTTTTATCATGCACTACTTTTTTTTTTGTTACTGTATGATTTTAGGTGAGTGATGGGGGTATTGTATCCTAGTGTATTGATAAATTCACAATCACAATTTTTTTGATATTACAACATACGAGACTAGACATATTTCTGCAACTTGTATTAGGTCATATAATTTAACACTTTAATGGCCCTTATCCTGGCTTCCAACATCACCATCTTATCTTGGTCAATACCCTCTGTTGACTTGATCCTATGAGACTCATTGACAAACATTTTTATAGCCATTGGGGTTGGCGCAGGTGTTAGTGCTACTGATTGTATAAAAACTAGATTTTAATGAGTATCTTGAACTTTTTCTTCTATCACCTGTTCAGGGTGGTTCATTGATTGTGTTTGACCAGTCATTGCAGGTCTTGTTGAAGGACCTTCGTGAGACGCATTTCTCAGTATTTTCTCAAGTAAGTTGGTTAGACGAGCAACGATCTCTTTCAAAGCATCCAACTCTTCTTAGAAGTGATAATCATGGTGTGCACGTTCTTTGTCCCTCATACTTCTTTGGCTGAGTTGAGTATTATGAACTTTATGGGTAGGAGCTCTTCGAGAACCTATGTTTAACCTGTTGATGATATGTTATGTACAATGATGGAGTGCTTGTGAATGCAAATGTTACATACACATCAATGTGAATTATCTAGAAGTATAGGTTATTACATGAAGGGTAAACTTTTCACCTGACCTCAAAGGTCTATGAACTACGTAGAGACAACCTTACATTAAGATAGTTGTAACAACCCTAATTTTTACTATTGGTTTATCCGTTAATCTTTCCCACTAAAAAGGGTAGATGGAGCATAATTTTTTTACTCATCAAAATTTCTAGCGAAAATTTCTGCAGAGTCTCCCCTATATTGGGAGATCCCAAGTTATCGATAATATACCTTGCACACATTTAGAATCACGTCTCATCCACAATCACATCCATGTTTAGTACAATCAACTACATAATTCATTCAAGATTATGCTTAGGACCCTATTCATTCTCAAATTCCATCTTAGATCACACACATAAGATAATAATTAAAAGAGCCAATTCGAGCATGAGGATTTCATATATATATATATATATATATATATGTCACAACACAGTTTAATATTCTAACATAATCTAGTACATTCTAATATCCCAAGCATAGGTTATACATTTAATATTTCATAACAAAATATTACAAATATAATATTCTATATAGGTTACATGTTTACTGCATGACAAAATCACACCACAAATCCCTAAGTTCTTAACTTATATAAAAAGGGATCAAAGCACCTAAAATTTATTCCTAACGTAAATGGGAAGAACTTGCAAAATATAAATTTTCCATATAAGTAAAAAAAATTAAACAGCATATCTATCTACTTAAATCATATGGGATTCTAAATACAACCATAACCCCTTTCAAGGGTTATAAAATTTTTTTTGTTTGTTTTGACTACTCCCCCCCCCCCCCCCACCCCACTATCAAAAAGACAATTGCCGACACTAATGACCTCCATTAGTGTCTTTAGTTGCCCTTCCTGGGAACAACTAATCAATTTCATGAAAATGCCGACATGAACGTAACGTTTATGTCATTAACTATTTTTAAGACTAAAATAGCTAATCATTGTTCTATATTACCTTGGGAAGTTCTTATGTATGTCGATGTCAATAATTCTTGACATCATTAGCTTTCACCTCGAAAAGCTAATCAAGTGTATAAATTTTGTCGATATCAACATCACTCATCTATATCATTAACTATTCTAAAACCGAATAGGTAATCAAGTTTATAAATTTTGTCAGTATCGATGTCACTCGCCGATATCATTAACTATTCTGAACCCGAATAGTTAATCAAGGTTTATATTTCTCCTCCCAATTACCGGTAATTTTGATGTTAACCAGCTTGGTTAACATCACTAGCCTCCCATACTAGGGACAGACAAATCAAATTTGAGAAACAATCATTACCAAAATTCACTGTTATTATTCATTTCCTCCAAAAGAACCCATAATTTAAATCTAGTCTTCTGTTTCTAAATAAATTTTTTTGTCATTTGACCTTTCCTTTCCCTCTTTTCTTTTTCTCATCAATAAGCACCAAATTGTTTTCTTATAGTTCAATAGTTAGTTGTATTAATTATTAAGTAGAGAAGATATAGGTACCAAGTACCTACCTGCTGTAAACACTCGACTTGTGTTCCCCTGTTGTTGTTGTACTCCTCCTGCGGCTCTCCTAAAATCACAAAAACCCATCATTATTCCATATTAGTCCATATATCACACACAACAACAACAATGACAATAATATTCATTTCTCTTTTACCAATCTTTTTTTCTCACTTACATTCCTCATTATTATCCTTTAACTTTTCAGCTCGTTGGTAGTCCAAGTGGACATCATGAATTCAATTTTGATCATGGTCTATTTTTGAAGATCAAGACACATTTTATGAAGGGCAAGAAAACAAATTCTACCCTTCATATGGCTAAGTTTTGTCGTTTTATCAATGATGCGACCATATTATTTGATTATTTCATCCATATTTACCTAGTGTTTTGCATATATTTTGTGTATAAAATGCCTTGATATTTTTTGTTTTATGTTTTGAAGGCATTTTTGGATGAAAGATGCAAAAAATGAGGTAATTGGAGTTGATTGACATATTTGACCTTCAGTCGTGTTTTGTGTAGAGCAGAAACTCTAAAGATCGAAATGAAGTGATTCTAGTGACATTCAAACGCTAACATCCATAATTTATGGTAAAGATAAGGAAAAAGAAATAAAATAATGAAGATATGGAAATCGCAGCCTTCAAAGTCAAATCTTGCAATCTGCCGATATCGACCTTTATCCATTCAAACTTCAATATCTTAATCTACAGAAGTTCGATTGATGCAAAATAAATTTTCATGGATTCCTTACTCAAAGACCTATAAATGCTTCAAAATTCAGCTTAGAACGATGTGATATGAAGGAGATATTAATTTTACAAAGGTCAGCTAAATTTTATCAACTTAAGAAAAGATTATTTTGTAAAATAGATATTAGGGTTTCTAAGCATATATAAAAGAAGAGAGGAGCAAGGAAGTTTTGGTCGGCAGCAAAGAAAACACAAATCTTAATCCTGCAAACCCTAAATCATGTTTTCTTCCATCTTTTTATTTAGTTGTTCAATAAACATGCAAGGCTAGAATCTTTTGGTTGGTTGCAAGGACACGGAAACCTTCAGATTTCAAGAACTGTGAGATCTATTTTTACCTCAATTTTTTAGTTTATATGATGAATATATTTTTCTATGATTGTTTATTTAATTGCTAAGAGCAGACTCGAAGTTATTATTGTAAACAATCGATTACTAAGTTTGATATCAAAACCGGAGTCGTGGTATATGAACTTATGAAGCAACTAAGTTAATAATTGTAGTGGATCTATGTTATTAATCTTAGGGAGAACATTCAATCAAACTAAACATATATTACAGACAATTATGTTTCTTAATTGATCAATTTATCTAGATTTTAATGCTGCCATTGAATCAAATTAATAGTGAAGATATTGTGGTTGTTTGATAATTAGAGTAAGTTATACGGCTAATCTATTAACGAACCAATTTTAAGAAGAGATAAATATTTAGAATATAAATTGATGTGTCCTTTCCATGATCAGTTCTGATTTCTGTAGGTGGATTTTGATTTGCGACCAAGGTTTGCTTTATTGATAAATTTTAGTTTTATATAATTTTCATTTAATTTGCTTTAGCCTAGCCTAGACAACTTCCAACCCCCCCAATTGCATAACATATAGCACGAAAATCTAAACCAAATCATCCTCGTGGATCGATCCCTTGCTTGCTCTATACTATCTTGTTTGATTTGTCTTAAGCAAGTGTAATTAATTTGTGCGACCGCGATATCGCAATCAACTTGGTCGAATCTGCCATTAGGAGTGACAACTTTATCTCTCCTCATATTTTTATTTGTATTTGAAGTTTTAGGACTCTTAATTAGATGGGGTCAAACTCGTTGGAAAGATAACACTCTCGTCTACAACTTCTATGAAGGGACTCTCCTAGGATTCTGTAGTCTTTAGGTCTAAATTCCCCCAGGAAATAGGGCAACGAATCTGCCCTATTTTGCTAATGCAGAAAGTATCTTCGATTCATCTTCAATCCCTACTTCCTCATCAGTCACAATAATGCCTTCCCTTTTATTAATGGAAACCCTTCTTATTTATGTCCTCTTAAAGTCATTTGTATAAAGTTAATTAGTTAAAAAAATTCCTAAGTCCTCATTCCCTCTCTACAATATCTCACCCAAGACATGCCTAAGGGAATTAAGAGTTCCCTTCCTCTCTTTTATGCACTCATTTCTTCTTATTCTTATTCTTATTCTTCTAGTCCATTTAATCTCACTCATTAATGCATTTCCCAACATTTTGTCTTAAAAAACCTTAATTCCCAATTCAAGAAAAATCATGAACTTCTAACCAAATTGAAGTTAATTTTATAGAAATTGGAATTAGAACTCCTTACTTGGATGGAATCAAAATTTTACTTCACAAATCTTAGAAGAATCTTAGCCTTCTTCTCCTTGTATATAGCCAACCACTCTCCTCCCTCTTTTCTTCCCCAATTCTTAATTTTCCTTCTTGATTATTCTCCATCCGATTGTATTCCTCCACTTTGTAATTCCAAGGCTTATATGGGTTTACTAATTTTAGGTGTTTACTCCTAGTTTCATGAAGGAAAAATCTGAAACTCTCTCCCCCCCTCCTTCTTCTAGTTACCAGCCGACCATGTATGAGAGAAGGGATGGGTATATATAGTCTCATCTCTTCTTAATTCCATTTTGGCCCTATCTTCCTCCTTTTTTATATATATTTCAACCCCTTTTGTTTCTTTTATTTTTGCATAAATTTTATATTATAACAACATTTTGAATTATTATAAACCTCTCTCTCTTTGTATATTTTATTCTCGGGTTTCACATTCTTCCCTCCTAACAAAAATTTCATCCCTAAAATTTAAACTGCATACCTAACTCAAGGAACAAGTGGGTATATTTCCTTAATCTCTGATTCTCTCTCCCACGTTTCTTCCTCAATTTGTGAGTTCCTCCACAACACTCTAACTAGTGATACTCTCTTATTTCTCAATGTTTTTTCACTTCGATCTATGATCTTTATTTGCCTGGTCTCGAGTGTCAAGTCTTCTTTTACTTCCATATGAACTAGAGGTAACACTCGGGATGTATTCACTTCTGTCTTCTATAATAGTGATACATGGATACATTGTGAATCTTCTCTAGGTGTGCCGGTAGCTTCAAGTGATAAGCTATTGACCCTATCCTAGCTATAACGTCAAATAGGTCAATGTACCTCGGAGCAAGCTTTCCTTTCATTCCAAACCGAATGATGCCATTCCATGGTGCCACCTTTAAGAATACGTTATACCCTATTTGGAATTCTAAAAGTCTCCTCCAGTTATCTGAATAACTCTTTTGTCTATCTTGGGTTTCCTTCATTCTTTGCCTAATCACCCTTACTTTATCAGTTGTTATTTGCACCATTTCAGGACCCAGGAGTTTCCTTTCTCTAA
This sequence comes from Salix suchowensis, assembly GCA_029030765.1. Lineage (NCBI taxonomy): Eukaryota > Viridiplantae > Streptophyta > Magnoliopsida > Malpighiales > Salicaceae > Salix > Salix suchowensis. The sequence continues at coordinate 9,167,747 of CM054983.1, forward strand.
CTTCATCCCAGCATATCAGAGTGCGACATTTTCTCCTATAAAGGGCTTTATATGGAGCCATCCCGATAGAAGTTTGTTAACTATTATTATACGTGAATTCTACCAACGGTAACAAGTCTTCACAGTTTCCCCCAAACTCTAGCACACATGACCTTAGGAGGTCTTCAAGTGTTTGGATAGTTCTTTCAGATTAGCCATCTTTCGGGCGGGGGGGAATGTCGTGCTCAAGTTCACCTCGGTTCCCAAAGCTCGTTGTAAGCATGACCATAACCTCTAGGTAAATCGTGGGTCTTGATCTGACACCACTGATATGGGCACTCTGTGTAGTCTAATCACTTTGTTCATGTATAATTTGGCTAACTTGTCTACGAGGTCCATCATTTTAATGGGTAAGAACAGAGATGAATTTGTCAGTCGGTCTACAACCACTCATATAGCATCATTGCCCTTTTCTCCCTTTGGCAATCTAGCTACAAAGTCCATGGCTATATTTTCCTATTTCCATTCTGGAATTGGTAGTGGTTGTAATTCCCCTACCGACCTTTGATGTTCTATCTTCACCTGCTGACATATCCCATATCTTGACACATATTCCGCGATTTCTTTCTTCTTATTTGGCCACTAGTAATACTCCCTGAGATCCCTATAAATCTTGGTGCTCCCAAGATGAGTTGCAAACTGAGATTCATAAGCTTCCTTCAATATCTCACCCTTTAAGGTCTTATTCTCAGGTACGTAAACTGAAGAGATAAGACCTTAAAGGGTGAGATATTGAAGGAAGCTTATGAATCTCAATTTGCAACAAACCCTCCCAACAACATTTGAAGATATAACTTTTTGCCTTGCTTTATCTTTTACTTAATTTTTCCTGCACCCTCATCTGCTGACCAAGCTTCTAAAACTTTATCTCGTAACACCACTTTGATCTTCATATGAGCTAGTAGTGACCCTTCAGAACCCACATTTAATTGTATTCCTATACTTTTCAATTCCATCATATTTGCTTGATCTGAAGTTTCTTTATCACCCATCACTGTTTTCCCTTTTTGACTTAATGCATCCACCACTACATCGGCTTTGCCAGGATGGTAATCAATTATGCAATCGTACTCCTTTATCAATTCCACCCACCTCCTCTGCCGTATGTTTAATTCTTTTTGGGACATTCAATACTTCAAACTTTTATGGTCGGTGAAAATCTGCATTTGTGTTCCATACAAGTAATGTCTCCATACTCGTAAGGCAAATACTACTACTGCAAGTTCCAAGTCATGGACTAGATAACTCACTTCATGCGGTGATGCAATCCAAACATCAAAGGATCCATTAGAGGTTCTAGTTGGTTCAGTTACTAGGCTTAGAGCTAAGAAGTTCAAAGAAGCTTTCAATGGATTTCTTCAAGATACATGGGCTAAGAAGAAAAAAAGGTTAAGTTTGTTGTAGTGGAGTTTATTGACTATGACATGGTTTGGTTGTAGAAAAAAGAAGGAATAGAGAAAGACCAATTAGCATATGTGAGGAGTTGAAAACAATAATGAAGAGGAGGTATGTTCCTAAACATTATTATCAGGAATCGTTTACAAATGATTACATAGGGTAATAAGAGTGCAGAGGAGTATTAGAAAGAATTAGAGGTGACTATGAATAAAGCTAATGTTAATGAAGATGAGGAAATTATGATGTCTAGGTTTTTTAATGGCTTGAATAGAGACATAACTAATGTTATGGAGTTGCAATCATATGTTGATTTGGAGGAGTTAGTACACTTAGCTATTAAAGTTGAAGGACAGTTGAAAAGGAAGGGTAATACACGATCTGGAGCTTATACAAGATCTTCTTCGTGTTAGAAGATGAATTATAGGAGAGAGGGTAGTGCGTCATCGAAGCCTTTGATGACTTCAAAAGTTGTCGAACTTAACTCCATGAAGAAGTAGATTTCAGCCAATGATAAAAAACTTAAGGGAGAAGTTCAACCGAAGCGCAATCATGATATAAAGTGTTTCAAGTGTCAAGGATTGAGACACTATGCATTAGAATGTGCAAATCATCGGGTTATGATTCTAAGGGATGATACAGAGATTATATCCATTTGTGAGGAGTCTGAGTGTGATGACATGCTCCCACTTGAGAATACTAGTGATTTAGAGGATGCTGTTGGTGATAAATTTTTAGTGGTTAGAAGGTCACTTAGTGTTCAAACTAAAGAGGATGATGTGAAGCAACAAAGGGAGAGCATCTTCCATATTAGATGCCTAATCAATGATAAAGTATGTAATAAGATCATTGATAGTGGTAGTTGTACTAATGTTGCTAGTGTTACTTTGATTAGAAAGTTGATAACGATAATAATATCAATAATAGTTAGGATATTAATTATAAAAAATAATTAGTAATAGTAATGTCAATAGTATAATTAAAATATTTTTATCATTCGATGTTATATTTGTTAGTAATTGTGCTTTACAACTTCTTCATATATAATATTTCATATTTAATATACATTTTTTTTTTAAATTTATCGTTTAACATTACTTTTTTTTTTTAAAGTCATAAGTTTTTTTAAACCTATTAAAAAAATAAATTTATATCATATTAGATTTTATATATTTTATCAGAAACTTATATTGGATAGACATTAAGGATTTATAGATTTATTCCTCGTATTCTCTATAACTATTTTTATTTTTTAAAAAAACTATAGCTATGCCAGCTGCAGCGCAGAAAAATTACCTAGTATACAATGAATTAATTCAAGATGATATTATAAGTTACTTATAAAAATAAATGGAAAAGTTTTATAATATTAAAATCATCCATAGCAGTGAAATACAAACAAAGAACCGGACGTAACTTGACATCCAATTAAATTGGTACAAATGTACGATACACCTGCACTTGCGTAGCAACTTGCCAGTAGCAAACAACACATCCATTTCCTTTGTCGTCTTACCTTTTAAAATCCCACCCATACCCCCACAGCCAATCTATAAAAATTGGCTGTAACTCAACATTAGCACCCAATTCAAATCAGCCACGTTACATAAATAAAACTCGCAAAACTCCACCTGGCTGTCTTAGAAATTCAAACAGAAAATAGACCGTAGCGGATGGAATTCGAAGAAGCAAGCACGCAATTATGGGAAGAGAGAAGGACGGCCCTCGTTAATCGATCCTTTTTTTTAATTAATTGATTTATTTATTAGAAGTTTGATGGCTTAACAAAATAAAAATCTTTGAAGAGATAAGTTTCCTTTTATTCTTTATTATTATTAGTGCTACTATTATCACAAATAAATCATCTGAGATTCAGTCTCTCTTGTGATCACAGAGATAGAGCAATGGCTACTACTAGTTCACACTTCTCAGCGACGTCGCATTGGTACAGCAATGAGAGTTCAGTATCAAGATTAATCGATTTTGGATCAAAATGGAGGAAGCAGCAGCTCTTCTCCAAGAATTCGCGTCGTTTGGTAAAAAGGAGGTTGGTCTCGGTCAGTATTAAGAATGTGTCAAGTGAACCTAAGCAGAAACTCAAAGATGATCTACTCATCCAAGAAGAAGAAGGTGCGCGCGTGCTTCTTTTGCATTTCTCTTTTGTCAACCTCTGTGTTTGGTGCGATATGGTATGATTTATTATTATTATTATTATTATTATTATTGTTATTGTGTTGTTGTTGTTGTTGTGATAGTAATGATTTTTTTCTTACTATCTGTTAGATTGTATTGGAACCTGTCGTCTATCTGTTCGGATTAGGATCTTATTAGATGAATTTTTAGTCTTATCAGAAGTTGTCACGATATTTTTTTGGTGATCTTACTTGCTGTTTAATCCAGGAACAGGTGAGATAAGCTGCAAAAAGCTGAAAATCATCTCTCATTATGGTTTTTTTTTTATGAGTTGGGTTTGGATTTTCTTACGCTGAAATGCCAAATCTTGAACAAAATCTAGTGTTATTTTAAAAAAAAGAAAGTAAAATGATTGTTTTCCTTGCTCGGCTGCAAAAGAATAGGGAATGTCAAAATAATTTTTTCTTGTTATATATGTATATAATTTTTTTTCTTGCAGAAGTCCCAAGAATCTTGAATCCTTCCACTCCAAATACTTCATCTATTGCCTCGAGTATCAAATATCATGCAGAATTCACACCATTGTTCTCTCTGGAGCGATTTGAGCTTCCCAAGGCTTACTTTGCTACTGCACAAAGTGTCCGTGATGCTCTCATTATAAATTGGAATTCAACATACGAGTGTTATGAGAGGTTGAATGCAAAGCAGGCATATTATCTGTCAATGGAATTTCTGCAGGTTTGTTTCCCTTGCATCATTTCCAACATTCCTTAGTTTTTTTAGCTAGAAAACATACTACAATAATGCCTTACATTATTGTTTCACAATTCTGTCTTTTTGTAGGGTAGAGCACTGTTGAATGCCGTTGGTAATTTAGAGCTGAATGGTGCTTATGCAGAGGCTCTGAGCAAGCTTGGGCACAGCCTAGAAAATGTGGCTTGCCAGGTGATTTTCTTTAGGCACAAATTAATTGTGTTGCTGATCATTGGTGGTAAATTTTGCATAACTTGGTGTTGAAGCCCTTTTCTCTTAAGCAAAACTCACTTGAAATCACTTGAAGCTGAATGGTATGTGTCAATGACTTTGGGTAAAGGCAAAATGGCGAGGATACGAAGAAACAAGCAAGCTGCTGAAACTTAAGGCTCAGATCTCATTGACTTGATTAAATAACAGTTGACTAATTTTTGGAAAGTTTCTTCAAAATATTGACAAGTTCTCTTTGATATTTTGAAACTTCTGGTTTGAAGCCTCTATTACTTACTACAACAATTTTGATATTTATTTAATAAAGTTTTTCAATAAAAAAATTATCTACATGCGCACAAGTTTTTCTCTCCATCTGTGTGCATGTTTCTAAAATCCATTGAGTACGTGTTAATAGGAGCCAGATGCTGCACTTGGAAATGGGGGTCTTGGGCGACTTGCCTCCTGCTTTTTGGACTCTTTGGCAACGTTAAATTACCCAGCATGGGGCTATGGATTAAGGTACAAGTATGGCTTATTTAAACAGAAGATTACAAAAGATGGTCAGGAGGAAGTTGCCGAAGATTGGCTTGAGGTATGGTTTGTTTGATGCTTTCTGTTCATTATTTTTCATTTCAGGCAATTCCACTAGCATGTGAAGTTTTAAAAACTTTGTTTGGGTTTTGGTGGCACTTTATCTATCCATTATGATAACTTCTTACATTTCATTTACTTTATTTTATCATTGTAGATGGGCAATCCCTGGGAAATTCTTAGAAATGATGTCTCATATCCTGTAAAATTCTTCGGCAAGGTTGTCTCTGGATCAGATGGGAAAAGACACTGGATTGGTGGAGAAGATATTAAGGCTGTGGCATATGATGTCCCAATACCGGGATATAAAACTAAAACCACTATTAACCTTAGACTTTGGTCAACAAAAGCTCCATCAGAAGATTTGGACTTGTATGCTTTTAATGTTGGAGACCACACCAAAGCATATGAGGCCCTCTTAAATGCTGAAAAGGTAGGTGTGTGCGTGTGTGTTTCCTTCTTAATACTCATGCTCTCATAATAAAGTTTGCTTTACATGTTGCATGCTAAATTTCAGACTGTCTAAGCTATTTTCCTGGGCTCAAAATTCATTTGTCAAACCTATTGATTCATGGTTCTGCTTACTTCCATGTTTACTCCTCCAAGTTTATGTTATCTTTGTCCGTTGCTGCACTTTTCTTTTTTTAGCTTTTATAACTAATGTTATTGCTTTGTTTTTAGTACAACATGAACTGTAAATGGTAAGGAGTGGTCATTAAAGTGATTTCTTGTAATATCAGATTTGCTACGTTCTTTACCCTGGGGATGACTCGCTGGAGGGCAAGATTCTTCGGTTGAAGCAACAATATACCTTGTGTTCAGCTTCTCTCCAGGATATCATATCATGTTTTGAGAGAAGATCAGGATCAGACATAAAATGGGAAAAATTTCCAGAGAAAGTTGCAGTGCAGATGAATGATACTCATCCCACCCTATGCATCCCTGAGTTGATGAGAGTTTTGATAGATTTGAAAGGATTAAGCTGGAAAGAGGCCTGGAATATCACTCAAAGGTACTCCCAATCACAGCTGTTTACCTATGTATAATGTCAAGGGATTTTACCAAATTCATTTGTTTTGGAAGATATCCTCCTAAACGATCATGATCTGAGGAATTCAAAACATACCAAGCAAATGGTTGAATGGTTCTAATGTAATGGACACACTAACTATTACTTGAAGAGTTTCTTGTTAATCCCTCATACTGGTTGATTGGTACTGGTTAGCAGATTTCATTAGAGAGCCTCTTCTTTAGGTTTCTGTCTTTCATTGTAAGACAATTTGCTGCATGACCTGCAGATAATAAAATGGAAAACGGAATCCGCCATATAATTCTCTTATGTTTGCTCCTGCATTATCTGGTTGCAGTTGACAACTCATATGTTTATTGCTCTTCATTTTTTATTTCCTGTCCTCTCTTAACTTCAGTTCATTCCAGCTCATTTCATACATTAGATTGGCCTGTCTTATTTTCCTGCGTGAAATAGCTGATAAAATCATATAGAACATAGATATGTTTGAAGGGTCTTTTAACCATTTCTTTTCCTCGTTCCTGCTTTTATTATTTATTTTCTGTAAACTTATCTCACTTGTTATTCTCAAGTTTGATAACTTGTTACCTTTCAATCTTCCTTTTATGTAATAGAACTGTCGCATACACAAACCATACTGTTCTACCAGAGGCTTTGGAGAAATGGAGTGTAGAACTTATGCAGAAACTACTACCACGACATGTTGAGATCATTGAATTGATAGATGAAGAGGTAATATTGAATATGTTTATGAACAAAAACCCAGTTTCTTTGTTTTCATCTTAAATCTAATTGTTCTCATTTCATATTTGACAGCTGATTCGCACCATAGTATCAGAGTATGGTAATGAAGATTCTGATTTGTTGGAGAAGAAACTGAAGGAGATGAGAATATTGGAAAATGTTGATCTCCCTTCAGCTTTTGCAGAATTGATTGTTAAGCCTAAGCTAGAAACTAAGACAGTTTATAACTCTGAAGAAGAAACAAAGACAGCTTATGATTTAGAAGAAGAAATGGAGCTGAGTGAGGAAATAGAAAATTCTGAAGAAGAAACCAAGCTAGTTTATAAATCTGAAGAAGAAACTACGACAGCTTATGATTTAGAAGAAGAAATGGAGCTGGTTGATGAAAAAGATGAATCCAATAGCAAAGTAACTCAGAAGAAGGAGAAGATAATGGCAGAACCACCCCCTCTACCACCAAAGATGGTCCGTATGGCTAATCTTTGCGTTGTGGGTGGTCATGCAGTAAATGGAGTTGCTAAGATACATAGTGAAATAGTCAAGGATGAAGTGTTTAATGCTTTTTTTAAGGTATTCTTGCCTTCTTTAATGGCAATATAATTCAGTTAAATGATTCTATTGATTCTGAGGATTTTCAGTCCATTTAACAATTGAAAATGCCCATCTCTTTAACCATTGTTCTTTAATTTTGACAGTTGTGGCCAGATAAGTTTCAAAATAAGACAAATGGGGTTACACCAAGAAGATGGATTCGTTTCTGCAACCCAGGTTTGAGTAAAATTATTACTGACTGGACTGGCATGGATGATTGGGTTTTAAATACTGAAAAACTGGCAGAACTAAGAAAGGTAATTCACCACATCTGGATTTCGCATCTCTAAAATTCTCTTAATGGGTAGATCACACTTGTCCATTGCTGAAATCAAATTTGTCAGTATTTCAATTTTTCTGTATGAGCATTTCATTTGCTTTCCATTGTTGTGATATTTGATATGTTAATATTTCTGGAAATTCAAAATCTTGGGAGCACCATGTTGCACATGTCTTATAATCTACTCTGGTCCAGAATTGTCCCTGACTTCTCTATTGCTACGAAAAATGATCCTATGCCCTTTTTTTATTGTAATATTCTCACCTCTAGGAAGAGTGCTCGTGTTCAAAGTTCATTAATAGTTCTTAGTATTTGGTGATCAAAATTTGTGGTTAGAATTTGTATTGCCTTTAGCATCCATGCTCAACCTTTAGAAAATGCTACCAAGATAATTCATGTTAGCTAAGGGCACTGAAGAATAAAATGTGTCATGTTTTTAATTCATCCTCTCAATGCCCTACAGTTAGCTTGGCTGGTAACCCATAGTTTTGTGCCATATTAGTTAGTAGTTCGTAAGATTTCTTGATCACCTTCTTGAAATTTCTTAGCTTAGTTGTGTATCCGTCATGCTCCCGTTTCAAACTGTGTTTCAGAAGCACTTCTATTTAATAGAAGGCTTTGAAGAAGAAAGTTGTCACTTTGAAATTTTCATAGCATCCATGTCCTTCTAAAGCTCCAACATCCCTCAGATTGCAACTATGCCTTGCAACTATGCCACAACATATTTCTGCCGACCTACCAGTTTGCAGAAATCTTGGATTCTTTGAAGACAATTAATGCTTTCTTGATAATGTTGAAACGTTGTATCCCATCTGAAGTCTGTAACCTGTATTGATTTCTTACACCTGGAACTTGAGTTTATAACAACTGTCTACTTGTTTGTTGATTAATCATGCCTGTACATTTAATTATCTTTTTTGACTTTGTGGCTTCTGTACTTGCTGACCAGAATGTGTGATTTGCATATAGTTTTCCGATAATGAGGACCTCCAAGTGCAGTGGAAGGCAGCCAAAAGGAGCAACAAGATGAAGGTCATATCATTCCTCAAAGAAAAGACAGGATATTCTGTTAGCCCTGATGCAATGTTTGATATCCAGGTAACTTCATTAATGTTGAACTTTTCACGTGCTCATTCATGTGATGTAGTTGAGAACTCTCATCTTTTAGCGAACAGATAAAAATTGAAATTTCAGATAAATTAGTTGAGAACTCATCCTGATAGTGGAAGGAGTAAAACTAATAAATATATAAGCTTTTTGTCCACTCATATTTGCTTTGGCTATAAAGGTGATTAAAGCCATCATGTTCAGGTGAAACGTATTCACGAGTACAAGCGACAATTACTGAATATTTTGGGAATTGTTTACCGCTACAAGAAGATGAAAGAAATGTCTGCTGCAGAAAGGAAAACTAAGTATGCTCCACGAGTTTGTATATTTGGGGGAAAGGCATTTGCTACATATGTGCAAGCCAAGAGAATAGTGAAATTTATCACGGATGTTGGGGCTACAGTTAATCATGACCCAGAAATAGGTGATTTACTGAAGGTATGACTTCATGACTTCATCACTAAATAGTGATTTACTGGAGGTGAGACTATAGTCTCTTTAGTGCCACTTTACTTTGTGTTTTATTGTTTGGAAATACATCAAAATAATATATATCTTCTTAAATCCTATTTTGCTAAAACAATGCCTAACTCATTAATTTAAACCACAAATATCTTCTCCAATCCTATTTTGCTAGGAATTCCTTACATGTTGGCCATTTCATATCCATATTCATAGACCATTTGGATCCTTGGGATTATTTCAATTTGATTCAACACTGATCTGACAAACAGTAAAATTCAAACGCCATTTCTTCTTTTCTCTGCAATTATAAACCACCTAACCTGCCAGAATTTCCTTTCTATCCACCAATCTCAAGTTTATGCAATTTTCTTTGTTTTTTCATTTCTTACTCTTCTTTTAAATGTAGGTTGTTTTTGTCCCTGATTACAATGTCAGTGTTGCTGAACTGCTTATTCCTGCAAGTGAGCTCTCACAGCATATCAGGTAATTAAACTTTATTCATACACAGTTCTTCTGCTTCTATTTCTCTGTAATGTATTTTTTTTATATAGGATATGATATGTGGAGATAAAAAATCTGGAAATGGAATTTATACTAATATTCTCGACCATATTATTGTGCCTTGCAATTTGGACTTGCTTAAGCTCAGCTTGTTTTACCTGAACAGCTTTTCCTTGTTCAGGCTCTATGGACCTCAGTTTATGCATGAGGCCTAAATTTTATCAGAGTCAATAAATAATCGACATAATTGTCACATCGATTAGCTTTTTGAACATTTTCATTTGCTGTTCTGGTATGACCAATTACCTTTAGATGAAGAGTGTCAGACTGCTTATTCAGTCAGGAGGTCTAGTAATAGGATTCCAACCATAAACCAGGCCAGCTTTTACTCTGATCCAAAGCATAGCCTGGAAACAAGGTTTTATAATGAACCAGATAATTCAAGCTGATAATAATAACAATTTTATTGAATAAAAAGAAATTGGCTCACAAAGACCTAATTGAAAATCTATAAAAGATAATTTCAGGGCATATTCAAGTTTGCCTAAGCCTCCTTAAAGGCATATTCTAGTTGCCCAATCTTCCCACGATTTAATAGAAAGTCTCCATAAGTTTTTCCATGATTTTTTCCATAACTTGGAATTCTATTTAAATATAAGAGAGAGAAATTCAAATTATTCAAATTCAAATTTAAAAGATCCTAATCTGATAATTATAAATTTAAATAACAGTAAATCATGGATTGAACTGTTACAATTCCACCCAATTAAAAAACCTTGCCCTCAAGGTGAGGTAGGATCCTTTAGCTGACATATTTTGTTGTGACTCTTGTTCTTCCGAAATTCTTTGTTGAGTTTGTTTGTGTAGTTGATGCTCCTCCTGTCGCTTTTCATGCCTGTAAATGCTTTAATTAGTTGTGACACCCTTGTTCTTTCTGACATGGATCTACTGTTCTGATACTAATTATAACAAATCTGATAATTCAGGTTCATAACAATAGCAATTTTATTGTATATTTGAAATTTTCTCAAAAGACGCAATTGAAAAACGATAAAAGATAATTTTTTAGCATATTCAAGGTTGCTCGGGCCTCCTTACAGGCATATTCAAAGTTACCTAATCCTCCCATGACATGATAGAAAGTCCGTATAAGTTTTTTCATGAATTTTTCTATAGCCTAGAATTCTACTTAAATATTAGAGAAAAACTAATTCAAGTAAATCAAATTAAAATTTTAAAGATTAGAACTGTAACAGGCTTCATAGAAAATTTCTGTTTTCATGTTATGCTATTTTGCTAAAACCAAATCCAACCATACTGCATCCTACTGCAAAATCAAGATACCCCCGCTGAAGTGATAAATGAAGACACTGATACCTCTGCATTTTTTGTAATCAGTTTTCTCTATATTACGGAACATATGTTTCTCTTAGTCTTGTAACAAAGAATATTTTACTCTAATTATTGGAGAAAAGTTTTGGTTACTACACTTTTGACTGAAAATCCCTAATTTCTGAGAGAACATGCAATTCATTTTATTTCATTACTCTAAAATCTGTTTTTCCCAAGATACTTTGAAGCTGAGTTCGAGAGAATGAGAGGGTCAAACTTTTTCGATACAGGTTTACTGTCTTTGATTTTATGTTGTGAACAAGTTTTGTGGTGTGAATTGACCACTTCCCTCTATGCAGTACCGCTGGAATGGAAGCCAGTGGAACAAGCAATATGAAGTTTGCAATGAATGGTTGTGTCCTTATTGGGACATTAGATGGCGCCAATGTTGAAATCCGAGAAGAAGTAGGAGTAGACAACTTTTTTCTCTTTGGTGCTAAAGCTCATGAAATTGCAGGGCTAAGGAAAGAGCGAGCTGATGGGAAGGTACATCCAATAACCAAATATCCTCTTACAGTGATTAGAAACAATTACTGCCACATATTTCGCATGCAATGCTTATTGACAAGGATCATCATGGATGAATGCTATGATAATAAGCTTTTGGCTCAATTTCAGTGAATATCAACCATGAACATTCAGTGAAAAACATACTTACCCTTCCATTTTTATTTTTTTTTGAAAAAAGAAAAATTGAAAAAGCAAATCGCCACTTTCTTTATCAAATTCTATTGTCATCTAGTCACATTTGGCCTCTTAACAGTTTGTCCCAGACCCAATATTTGAAGAAGTGAAAGATTTTGTCAGAAGTGGAGTTTTTGGGCCTTACAGCTATGATGAACTTATGGCATCATTAGAAGGAAATGAAGGTTTTGGCCGTGCAGATTATTTCCTAGTGGGCAAGGACTTCACCAGTTACATAGAATGCCAAGAGGAGGTGGATAAAGCATACCAGGACCAAAAGGTAAGTCTTACAAGCATATGCTCAATAGCGCATCTACTCAAAATACAAGTCAGAAAAGCATATATGAGTTCACGCTTTATTGCTATATCTGTATGCATTGCTCAGTTTCTGGACTATGAATTCCTTTGATCCTTTTTGTCCTGTGAATTCATCAGATCAGTTTAGCATAGGTCCTTAATTCTATTATTGATATTTGCATTTCTTGATAGTCTATGTAAAACTTGTTTCGTCTAAAAGACACCCATCCCTGCTACTATTATTTTTTGCATTTCAAGACCCTGTGTGTTTGACATTGTATTTTGAAAGCGTTTTTGAAAAAAATATTTTTTTTTACTTTAAATTAAAAAAATTTGGTGTATTTAGATTATTTTCATATCAAAAATGGTTTTTAAAAAATAATAAAAAAACTATCATTTTAATACATTTCTAAAAAAAAATCACTTTAAAAACAACCTAATTATACTTACAAACAAAACAGACATCCATATATTTCTTCAGTTATTTATTCCTAGTATTTGCAACTGTTGGCAGAGATGGACGAAGATGTCAATCATGAACACAGCAGGCTCGTACAAGTTCAGCAGCGACAGGACCATTCGTGAATATGCCCGAGAGATTTGGAATATTGAACCAGTCGAATTACCATAAACGTGCTGTTTGCTGAAGCGTTGGTGGTACCCCAACCCCACCGTAGGGATGGTTTTTATCTGTTGGCATTACACGATGATGTAAAGGGAATTGCATTTGTAGTTCCTAATTAGCATCACAAAATAAATAAATAAAAGAATAATGCTGTATTGTACTTGTAGTTCACCTTCGAAATAAAGACTCAGTTTGTCATTCTTCCTTGTCCCACATGCCGTATCTGTGGGTGTAATTTGATGTCTAAAAGCATAGTTGCACATAAACTTTTTTTTCTTTTTCAAAATAGGTGTAAATCATAATCCTGTAATTCGGTTAACAAAATACAAATTTGCAAGATATAGAAAATACCGTGTAATCCGATAAACTTGTAATATGTACCCATGTATCATGGATCTAGTTGAGTTATAGAAAAAAATTGGGTTGTGCACATTGTAATATTAGAAAAAAAAAAATAAGAAAAACATTCTTAGTAATTTATGTCAATAGATTTAAAATGGTGAGCATCAGGGGGTGAAAAATAGGACAGGCGATTAAGCCTGGTGGGCTAGTCTTCGTGACCCTTTTTTTCCCTTGTCTAATAAGTTGTCCATCTCTTTTATTTTATTTAAAAATTGACATGTCCTCTAATGTGAGTTTTTTTTTAATAAAAAAAATTGACACTAAAAAAGAGGTAAAAAATAAGTATGGAGTTTTTTAACTTCAAATTTAATTTTAAGTTGTTTGAACTTAAAACCAAAATGTGCTACCAAACTTTTTTATGTTAAATTTGATTTTTATTATTATATTTACTAATTATTTTCTTTCAATTATATCTTGAATTTTTAGGGTTGATGGGAATTGTGTTTCATGATTTTTGTATTTGTCTTTGACATGACATTTTTCGTTCATAATCTGATTCATGGTTTTGTTGGCTTTATCCAAGTTTGCTTTGTAATTTTTTTTGTTTGCAATCAAAAGGTAACCTCATTCTCATGACCCATGTTGAGGGTTCAAAGAGTTAATTAGGGTTGATCTAGATCTTTTATTTTATAGTTTTTTTTAAATATATTTTTTTTCTCTCAATTTGATTTGGCAATATTTGGTTGGTTAAGTTTTGGACTTTGTATGATTTTTTTGAATTTACCTTTTAAAGGGTTATCCCATTCTCACGATCCATGCCATAAGATTTATCATAAGCCGTTTCTAGATCATTCCTAAAATTTACTCAAAACAAAAAATAAAAATAGTAGAAAAAAATAAAAAGGAATTCACAAGGTAGAAAAATCAAGTTTGAAATTTTAGACTGATGAGAGAGCATGATCGTATCTCTATTGTGCCAAAAAAATGAAAAATATGCATATTCAAGGAAAAAATAAATAAATTTTGTCTCTTGGATAATTTTAAGTGAATTTATATACTTATAAAACAGGAGGAATAAAAATGGAGAGATGGAGAAATTATTTATTATTTTTTATCCGTAAAAATATCTTCACAAAATACTTTTAATTCCAAACTTTTTCAACTAAGGCATTTAGAATAAAAAAAATATTATCTTATTTTTAAAACCCACTTAAAGAGTTGACCCAAGACAAGGTCTAAGTCATGGGCCGAGTGTCAACTGGGTTTGACCCGAATTTTTTTTATTACAAAAGAGCAAAACAACATTATTTTGACCCTTTTTTCTAAAAATATTGAATAGGTTTTTTTATCGAGTTTTCTCCCAAGTTGACTAGGTTAAGCCTAGTCAATCATTTATTTTTTCTTAAATTTAGAATTGGTCAAGGCCCCAAGTTATCTAGGTCTGAGGTATGCCAAGCTAATTTGAGTTTTATTACCAAGTTTATTATACTACTATAAAATCAACACTCAATCTAAACTAAAATAAAAAAAATATATTTATTTTTTAATTTATATAAGTTTGATGACAGTGCATATTACCTCAAACCTAGAATAAACATGATAAAGAGAGTAACTCTTTTTTGTGCACTATTATAAACCTTCTCTTTCTTGTCTATTTTATCTTCATTTTCTTCGTCTCTTATGTCTTAAGATAATAACCAAACACACCTTAGTGGATTTGTTTTTGTAGCTTAAAATGAAATCAAAGACTATTCTAATACAAGGTATTTGATCTAAAAAGTTATAGATCTAGCCCTTTTTGTATACTAAGTATTGGTTTTAAAATCTACTTGGGATTTTGTAGTCATAAGAGTCATTTATGTATGCGTTTTAAGGAACACATATTTAAGTACAAAGATTTCAATATAAAATACTAGGTTGGTTTCATGTCAAAAAGTGAGACAACGTTTCCTTACATAGTGTGTTACAACCAAGTTAGGTTTCAATTCTAAGGTTTTATAAAGAAATACTACACATGAGAATATATTTTTATAAACTTTTAGGACAAACTTAGTTTTGAAACAATTCATTGGGTCGAATTTATTAGATAAATTTGATCAAATATGTCAAACTAGACCTTTGTGTACAATTTGAGACATATATGGAGCCACACATAGAAACTGGCAAATATGAGAAACAAATTAAATAATAAATATGATTTTTTCTTTGTGGCAAAACAAAATTTTCTTATAGTGATAAAGATCGTATACTGACTTATCAAGAATTAACTGGCATAATGGAATCATTATTAGATTTACAACTCTTTCTTACAATGCTATATATGGATTTAAGACTTTTTTAATACCTTTGGTTCTTAGGTAAAAGGTTAACTCTGGGGTCAGAGTTTTTATCAAACTTGATTTTCAACTTTCCACATTGTTATCTACTTTGTTGGGGGTTTCTTGAGCACATAATCAAGAGGTTTGTATCAATTGATATCAAAGCTTGTCTCTAAAATTAGGAGATATCCTTTATTGTTTTCTTGTTAGTCTCAACTTTCTTAGCTTTAGTTGTCTTTAATTCATTATTTTGATTATTTTGCGAGTTTGCATCTAGGAATACTTAAAAAAACAAAAAAAAGTTATTTTAATTTGTTGTTGTCTCATAATATAGTAGTAGTATATAGTGTAAAAAAACAAGGTTGCATAAGGTCAAATTTATATTTGAAAGTAACTAGGTAAAATAGATTAAAATAATCTTGAATTTTATATACTTGGCTTAAGGTTCTAATATCACTTCATATAAAATATTAGGTAATTTAAAGTTGGTTTGCTATAAGAAATAACTTGTGGATTGAAACTTGTTGTAACGAGTCTAATTCACATTAGTAATTCAAACTTGTTTTTCTTATGTTATTTTTCAAATATGATAGTATGATATCATTATAATTTATATATTTAGGTGTTATTTATTTTCTTTTAATCTTTGCATCTATTTTCTTTCATGTCTTAAAAAAATATCTATTTTTTGTATGAATTCTCTTTGTACTCACAAAATTGTAATCATAGTTTTTATCTTTGCTTGTTTTTATATATTTCTTGGTTCTTGATTGATATAAACATACCTGAATATATTGTTAACACAACTATATTAGGTGTTGAAATCAATTCTATAAGACATAAAGGAAAGTGAAACGAGAGAAAAAAGTGTAATGAACATCCTATATTTAAGTGAAACATGTGAGGAATGTAAATATACGTGGGAGTGAGTGTGTTTTATATTCAAAGATGTTAGAGGCAAGGAATAATATGACTTCATATAAAGGAGATAATAAATTATAACTTAGTTACACACCATAAATTAGTTGATGATTAAATGACCATTGAATTTAAAGATAAGATAGAAAAAAGACATGCTAGTGATTAGGATAAAGTTCAAAATAGGTTTGAGTGAAGATAATTTTGTTTTAGGATGGTTGTTGGGTGAGATAACACTAATATAAATTTATTATGTCTAATTATTAGGATATGAGTGATGTTGATCTTGAAAATGTGTGTTGTGTGACATGGAGAATGTTTTATACAACAATGAAACTGTTATCTTGGTACTAATTTATTGACCTTAGAAGATGTTTTTCATGATTACAAATTTAAGGTTGATTTTTTTTAAAGAACGTGAGGATGATAGGAATCAAATCAAGTATAAATTTGACATAGGCCACCTTTGTGATATCATGCATATATCTCAAACCATACTTTAGATCAAGCTGAAATTCTACAAGGAAGTATTAGACACATGGAACTATTATAGTAGATTTTCATGTCAGATAGAGTTTAAAAAATATATTATTTTAGAGGGTCGAAGTTACAAGATGAATCTTGTCAACTTTGTCAGACTAGACCTTTGTATACTATTTAGGACATATCTAGAGTTGCAATTCAATATAGGATAAAAACTATACATCTCAAGTTTTTCAACCATTTATGATAGGCCTAACAATTCATCTGAACAAGAAAGAATTATTTGTTTGAAATCTAACAGTAATATATGAAAAATGCAGATTTAGACTACACATAGGAATTTTAGCATGAAGATTTTTTTTTATTATCTTATTTGACATATATATCTAATGTTGAATTATTGTTTTATTTAGGCTTGTTTTGGTCTATTAAACTTTATATATAAATTTATTTTATTATTGGACTTATGCTACTTGATTACTTGTTTAAGCCTAATAGTTTGCAACCCAAAAAGAGTCCATTAGAGTTTGTTAGAGGAAATATATCATTGTTTTAGCTGCAAATTTGAGAAACAAGTTGAAGAATAAATGTGATTTTCTTATTGTTTGTGGCAAAACAAACTTTCTTTATATAGGGATAAAGATTATACACTTCTTAAAAATTAACTGGTTTTATGGTATTATTAATATACTCAGTTTGTTAGATACAAAAATCATCTTGGGGTCCAAGTTTTGTTCTTGCAATACCTTAATTTTAATGCTTAGGTATAAGATTATCTCTGAGTCAAAGTTATATCAAACTTGAATTTTAACTTTACGGTTTTTTTTAAGGATTATTTTGTCACATAATCAAGAGGTACCCGCAATAGTGACCAAATAAGAAAGTATCCATTAGCCGAATAGTCTATTGTTTGGAGCTGCTCGCCATGAGTAACTAGGATCACTGCAGGGTAGCGGTTCTTGCTAGCTCCTACAGAGTCCAAGGAACAATACTGAGGTATGTTGTTGTCCCTTTTGAAGACTTTAAGAATAATTCTATCTTCCAATATTCAACGACTTTCATTTCTAGTACTATTGTATATACAAATGGGCCCGAAAATGACCCTTCTGTAAAACACATGTTTGTCATGTACTTCGTTGGTTGTGGCTGATGAAGCAAGATCGATAGAGAATACAAATGCTTATGGCATTGAATACGAGGAATTGCAGCAAAACATTAGAGAAACAGTTGAGTTACTTGTAATTGATGACATTTGGATTGAAAATAATGAGAAGTGGATTGGATCGAAGCGTGTTTTACCTTCTGGTGGCAAGGGACCTGATTGGTTGAAGCAATTTCTTTACATCAGGTTGTGCAAATGTCCCATCTTTGTTACAGAAACACAGTTGTTGTCTACAAGCTGTAGAGTTTCCGAAGAATGAAGAGGATGAAAATCACAGAATGCTTGTGCGGAGGATTAGTTATATCCTCACTTAAATATGTCTGTGACCATATTATCTGATAATCATCCTAGTAAAGCAAACAAACACATTCATCATCTCATTACAGACATAGGTCCAAACAAAAAAAATCACATGTTCATCAAGTACAGCTTTAAATCCATATATGGATCAATGAAATTTATTATTGTTCAGCAGAAATCCTTTCAAGACTCAAAACATCTCCAATGATGACTTCACATCCTGAAAGCCCTTTTGCTTTAAGTTCCTTCCAGCAAATCTGTGAGGATAGGTAAAGAAAAGGGTAAGCTATAACAGCATAGCAAAGTATAAACTCACACTCTCAACTGGACCACGTAGAAAATTTCATGTGTTCATAATAAATATCAATTAGCTCAATACTTGGAAAACAGTTTATAAAGAGCAAGGAAATTTCCTTAAGCCATAAAGTGAAAAACTGGCACTCTTACTTCTACTAACTGCTACGGGCACATCATACCAGCAGTTTGTGCCTAAGACCAACTATTATGACCACTGGCCCTTTTCACAGAGAGTACTTCAAGCTGTCGATTAACCCTATTTACCCAGAGGTTACTAACATCCATTCCCAGCTATCTGAGACATCAGGGACTCATCTTTGATACGTCATTTTCCTTATAACATTAGCGACTCTTTCCATAATTATCTCTTTTTTAAGTACACAGCAACACACATTTTCGTTTCATAAAATACAATCATTTGCTTACATTCATAAAAACATTCCATGTACTGCAAATCATGGCCATCATGAAATGTTTCATATAAGCAAACCTTTAATCAATCACCATAACATGTGCTTGATCATATTTTATAGGAAAATTTTAACAAGCTTTTTTCATCAAAGTTTCAAGTGTATAAAGACATTTCTGAAACAACAGCATGCCACATTCAGCTAACTGCCTTTTACATATCCCATGTCATCAAATTTGAAAGCTTAGAAACTTATCCATAATCATATAGTATTCTTAACACCTCAAATTAGCTTTTGCGCATTAGATGCTTATGAATCATAACACTTCTTAACAATCTAAGATAGATGTAACCATCTTTCTATCCATACATGGCTCAACCTGTGTGATTAGCTCCATGTAATCACTAGAACTCAAACTGATCCTGTACAATGCTGCCTCAGCATATGCACTTTTCAGAATTTCATTTGTATAATTTAGTGTATCATTCGTGGCATCAACAAGTAACTTAAAAATCTTTTCAGTAGCATAAAAGTTCTACCTTTTCAGATACACAAACCATTACAGTTTTTATCCATACATGGCACCACCTGTGTGATTAACTCCACACAATCATTAGAGCTCCAAAACTAATCCTGTACAATGCTGCCTGGCAGCAAATGCACTTTTCAGAATTTCATTTATATCTTATTATAATGAAATCCAATTAGTGTATCATTTGTGGCATCAACAACTAAAATTAATAATCTTTCCAGTAGCATAAAAGTTGTACTTTTTTGGATACACTAACCAATACAGTTTTAAGTTTGAAATCAGACCAATAATTATATCCTTGAACTCAGAAACGTTCTGGCTACCTGCATCTTTTGATTTTAAACCCTATAGCCTCCCATCACTCACTAATCCAAAAATATACTTTTATCACTCACTAATCCAAAAACATGATAAGAAAGATATGAAATACCTCCAACGCTACAAAAAAATTACTCTAGAATCACTTTTGATCCAAAATAGTCCACCTTGAATGTGATCTTTTTATGTCTACATAATCTACAAGATATTACAGCTTAAATATCCTCTCACACCAGTCTCCAAAAAATGATGGGTCTCGCTTCCTCTCTTACAATTTTCTACACGCATCACCTAATGAAACAAACCACCTCTTATACTACTTTGTTTGTTAGGAAAGTTGAGGGTGTAAATACTAGTTGTACAAAATTCAGCTATCTTAAAATAAAGTTTCATGTAGATGTAGAAATAGATGATTCTGATACTACGAAGCAGGATAAGCTATCTGAGTTAAATCAAGAATTTCTTCAACTTGTAGCTTGAAAGGAGATTGCAAATGCTAGTAAAAACCATCATCATGTCATCAACCTCCAATATCCACATCCAACCAAAATACTCAAATCCCATCCCTGATCAAATTGAACCAAAAACACAACCATTCATTCTCTAAAATCTACAATAAACTCATCACTTCCAAAATCACACTACCAAACAACTAAAATGAACACGCACAAAAAAAACTTACTAATAAACACACAGAACCCACCGTTCAAATCCTCAAAACACACAGAACCCAATTCCCATTTGTCAAAACAAAACACACCGAATAAAAATAAATCTAAATTTCCTTTTAAAAAAAATTAAAACTCACCAACCATATTACTTGAATCCTGTCTCATAGCCTCCACCATACGCATTATCGTCCTCTTCAACTTTCGCAGTTAAATAAGGGATAGGAAATTGAGTGACATCAAAGCTTTGCTTCTCCTTCATCAAGTTGACCACATCAGATTTCTTCAAGACGGTGCGTTGAATGGGAGGCCTGTTCCGGCGCTGATCACGGACAAAGTACTTGATGTCGTAGACAGTTTCTGGGTTTGAGGTAGGCACCACAGGCTTGCCTTTAGTGGTGGCAGGACATTCGGGACGGTACTCAGTGGCCATGGGCAAAGCGGATCTGTATTCGGGGCTTGCACATGGCCCGGTTATTTCCCATGGCTTTTTGAGGTATCGTTTTAGGTTCTGGAAGAGGGATGTGGTAGCTTTAGAGACTGGTTTCGCCATTTGAGGCCAAACTATAGGAGATTGCTAGCTACTGCCTTGTTGCTGTTGGAGAAGGGAAGGGGAGGGACCTGATAGAGATGGAGGGGTATCAAACGACGTATCGTCTTGAAAATAGTTGTCAGCCCAGTTAATACTTAGGGTCTATTTGGAAAGGCTGTTGCGGTTGCTTTTAAAATTACTTTTTATTTAGAAATATATCAAAATAATATTTTTTACTTTTTAAATATTATTTTCGATATCAGCATATTAAAATTATTTAAAAAAACAAAAAAAAATTCATTTAAAAAGAAAGAAAGAAAGAAATTTTTTTGAGGAAAGCGGTCCCAAACAGCCAAGGTTGTCAAAATCGCGATTTTGACACGAATCGGAAAGGGCTTTGAAAAATCAGATCGTAAGATCGGATCGTAAAGATCATAAGATCGTACTCTAAATTTGTCCGTAAAAAAATTGTAAAATCACAGCTAAAATCATGTGAGAAAAAAAATCGTAAAATCGTATGTAAAATATTTCTGAATACAAAATAGCATAACCATGGATATAAAACTTTAGTCCATCCTCCTTAAAATACAAAAACAAATATTTAGTCAAAACTTGGGTGGCATGACTTTAGTCTTTCTTTGTCCCTATCACCATTTTCAAAATATATATATATATATATATATATATATATATATATATATATATATATATATATATATATATATATATAATTAAAAAACCCTGCAATCACGGTAAAAATCAGCAAATTTTTCATCTTTCTTTGTCCCTGTCACCATTTTTGCCTCCTTTTGATCTCCCTCCCTCTCTCCCTCTCTACCTTTCTCTCTCTCCCTCTCCTGTCTCTCAACTTAGTTTACAATGAAACGATCTCTGCAACTGTCGTTTCTTGATCCGCCGGCAGGGTGAAGATTAGAGAGATACAATCGGAGGCTTTGAAGGTTTGAAAAATCGTCGACATGTCGTTCTCGGATTCTGACTCGTCGTCTTCTTACGGTGGCGACTACAAAAACTTTTGGCAAATCACCTGTGAACTTAAGTTCATTTAAACTTTTGGCAAATCTACTTCTCTACTCGGATTTATATAAGTTCATTTTGAAAATGAAAGATTGAAAGTTGAAAGAATGAAAATGAGTTAATTCAACCCCGAAGGCCGAACCACTTGGGATCGTAAAATCGGACCGATCCGTCGGATCGGTCCGATTTTACGAGTCAACCCGATTTTAACCGGGTTCGATTTTTCTTTCCGGTTCAACCAGTTTTGAAGAGTCAACTCGCAAACTCGTACTGAGTTCGTGAGTTGACTCGCGAGTTTGACAACACTGCAAACAACCCCTTAATGTACTACCATATTTCCTTTATTTATTTCATCTTTTGATTTTAGTTACACGAGCCATAAACATGTGTTCCGCTGCAAGGATTATTTTTTTTTTTGTCTAATTTTAACATATAATTTTTTATTTTTTATTTTGGTTTTTATTCTTTTATTTCTTAGTTTAGTTTCCATCCTTTTGATTTTTTCGGTCCTTATAAAATAGTTTAAATTTTTTTATTTGTATCTATACACCTTTGCTCTTAGTTTAGATTTTTAATTTTTATTGTTATTTTTATTTGTATTAAATACAACTGATGTTAAAAAACATAGTAAGTTTAGCTTTGGTGGTGTAAAATGAGAGTGAAACTTTTTCTTATGCATGTATAGTTAAACGTGAAATGTTTGAAAGACCACTGCGGTTAACTCTTTCATCTTGTCTTATTTGAGGCTACAAAAGTTATTTTAATGTGCACGAAAAAAGTAAAATTATCGGGGCACCTCCCAATGACATTTCTTGGTTTTTGTCTTATTTGAAGGTATTATGATTATTGTACTATGCACAAAAATGAAAAAAATTGAAAATACCTTTGATAACACATTATTTTAAACACATTTTACATAATAAAATGAATATACAAAAAACCAGTATACATTTTTAGAAGTTCTACGACGCCGCACGCGCCATCCAAAATGTGCATGAGCTCTGAAATTGACGTTGCGCCCGAAGACATGCCCACAAACCGCGACTAAAAATATAATTAAAAAATTGGTAAATTATCAATACACCCCTATAACCAACTCTTGGATTTTATCTTATAGGAGGTATATACGTACTTAAACAACTCGTGGTGCGCATCAATTGACCCGGAGACCCCGATTTTAAGAAAATATATAAGTGAAAGAAAAAAAAAGTATAGGCATGAAAGCACTGTAGCAAACCATATTGTTTTTTTTTTAAATCAATCCGAAAATTAGTTGTGCGCTTAAGTTGGATCGGAGACACCAGTCATAAAAAAAAAATATAACTGAACAAAAAAAAGTATAAGGAAAAAAATAATAAATTGGTCCGAGGATTAGTCGTGGTTTGCCCAAGCTGACTTGGACACCCCGGTTATCAAAAAAAATATTTGGTCTGGGGAGTGGTGGTGGTGCGCTTAAGCTGGGCCGGAGATCCTGGTTATAAAAGAAATGTATATGTGAAAAAAAATAAAAAAAATAAAAAAAAAGCTTAAGATGGATGATAGACCATGGTTATAAGAAAATATATTTATAAGTGAAAGAAAACAAAAAAAATATGTAAGCGTGAAAGCACTGTAGCAATCCATATTGTTTTAAAAACAAATTTGGTCCGAGAATCAGTCATGATGTACTTAAGCTAGCCCGTAAACCCCTGTTATAAAAAAAATATATAAGTGAACAAAACTAAAGTATAAGAAAAGAAAGGAAAAATTGTACAAGCAGTAAAACACTTTAGCAAAACACATGGGTCCGAGGATTAGTTGTGGCACACATAAGCTAGTCTGGACACCTTGGTTATAAAAAAAATTGGATTCAGGGATTAATTGTGGTGCACTTAAGCTAGCCCGAACACCCTGATCATAAAAAACAAAAATATATATATAAGTGGAAAAAGAAAAAAATATAACCAGGAAAAAAGATGTTTCATGGAAAAAAATGAAAAAAAAATATGATTAGAAAAAAAAAACATAATTAAGAGAAAAAAAAGCTATAATTTTTTTTTGATCCGATGATTAATCATGATGTGCTTAAGCTAGCCCAGACACCCCGATTATAAAAAAACAAATATATATATATAAAAGTGGAAAAAGAAAAAAATATAACAAGCAAAAAAAAATATTTCATAGAAAAAAATGAAAAAAAAAATAATTAGAAGAAAAAACAAAAAAAAAGACATAATAAGAAAAAAAACAAAAAAAGGAAAACACTGTTGTAATCTACATTGCTATGTGTGGGGAGCTATAGTGCTTTCCCCACATGGTTTGGTGTATTGTTAATTTGTTTTTTCTCATTTTTCTAAAACATGTTTTAATATAATTCTTACGTCTTAATTTTCTTATGAAACCACGTTAAGATTTATTCATTCACCTGAAAATGAAAAAATAAAAAGCATAGAATATGCTTATTCATTTAAAAATAAAGAGGATTATTTAATAAAATAAATAAATTGAAGCAAACTTTATAAATGTTTTAAGGTTTGTTTTTGTTTTTAGCAGTTGGTAAAAAAAAACTGATAAATGGCAAAACAAAAACCTTAAATTTAATTTCTTTTCATTTGTCACAGCTACATTCACTTTCCTTTTTCAATCTCGAGTCCTGTATTTCGAGACAAAATCATTAATCTAATGAGTGATGAAATAAATCATTATTTAGGAGGGAATAACAACTGGATTGTTGTTCCTACCGTAACCGAGTTCTGTAAAAACATTAGCATCCAATCCATCCAGTTCCGAAAATACTTCCCATAAATCATTAAAAAACACTTAATTTCAATTCAGATAAAAAATAATTTGGAGCAAAAATGCCAGTGGATGCTTTTTTTTTTTTTTTTTTATTATTGTTGAGGAGCAAGGAGGCATTCTTGGAAGGAGGAAGAAACTTACTTTACTGTGAGTGCCGAGGATAGTATTGGACGAGGTGAAGACAGTGTTAGATATTGAGACACAACAGGATCCTTCTGCCATCCCAGTAGCGGGGACAGGAGATGCAGCATTGGCTCAAATAGTGTACAGATGGCCAAGAAACACTTCCAGGTAAGATTGTGGGCGTGCATTTCAGATCTATAGCCCGTACAAATGTTGATGGGATTGAATTTGATGAATTACTGCGTAGAATTAGAGGAGCAGTGGAATCTTAAAGGTACTTGTGCTGGATGATATTTGGAAGGAAAATCGAGAGAAATGGCTTAGCTTTGCCTTCAGGTGGCAAGGGAAATAAGATCATAGTGACCACTCGCTCTAACATATGGTCGTAGACGTTATGGGCACACAGTTCCAAGATACGAGTTGAAGGGCTGTCTGGTCTCTTCTCGAAAGAGTTGCTCTTAAGCCAGGCCAAATAGAAAGTAGTCCTGAATTGGTGAGGGAAATTGTTAACAAGTGTGTACCTTTTGCTATTCGGACTCTGTGAAGCCTTTGTTTATTAACGAGAGAGTGGCTGTCGATAAAAAAAATAAAATTGACGAGCTTTCGAAGATTGAACAGGATGAGAATCACATTCTGCCTGTACTAAGGTACATTTACAGGAAATTCGTTAGCCTGGTATACCTGGATGTCCTAGCTAGAATGTCATTATTTGACTCACAAGCCATCATGAATTGTCTTTTCTACTTTCAGGGGTTAAGTCATGTGAGATTCACGAAGGCCAGCACTAATACTTGCAAGTCATGGTGGAGAAGAATCGATGTGCAATAATCCTGACGGGAGTTCGCTAGGAGGACGTGCAGGGTATGGCGCCGCCATTGCATGTGCGGTTGAATGATGATCTATGCAACCCACGAGTCTCGAAGTTTCGGAGATCCAGTTCTACGAAAGTGATTTCATTCCAGGTTGGGGTGAAGTTAAATCCCCTTTCTAATCTTGAGGTGATCAAATTTGTTCACTGTCAAAGTTTCCAAAATTTGCTTAGTCAACTCTCGCTCTCTTGGTTCTTGTTCTTAAGCATATGGAAGCTTAAGAGTACATAGAGAATGACATAGATGAACTGCCTGATTTGACTAATCTACCAGGCTGGTCAATAAAAGTTGCATCCCTGGTGGATGAACAGAAAAATAATCACCTGCCAACATCATTTCGTCTTCTTTCGAAATGCAGAATATCAGAATGCCCTAAACTCACATCCATGCCCTTGTACCAAATACAAAAATCCTTATCTGAATAATGTCAGTGACAAGATGTTACAGGCAATGATGAAGGGGAGAGAAGAGGCACCCTCAAACAGTAGCCTCTGAGAATTGCTGGCGTTGACCATTCTCTTCTCATCGTCTTCTCTGGTTATTATTCTCTCTTCTCATCCTTTTGTTTTGAAAAAGAAAGCCTAAAATTAAACCTCTTGCATGTAATTACTATGATGTTTCTTATCTTATTTAATATCAATTACTCGAATATATGACCTATATTAAGATACTCTATTTTTTTAACCTTGTCTTGATGATTTCTTTTGTTTTATTCATTGTCTCATATAAATAACTCATTGTTGGTTTTTCTTCATTGTTTGCTAACCCTAAAAACTCATACTAAAAGCTCACTAACTTTGACTGTATGTTCACATCACTGTATGTTCACATCCCGACCAAAAGTCTTTATCTTGTAAAATTATAGTAGCTATTTCCTTTCCGACTCGACTTTTACCATGACTTGATTTTATCCATTTTGTAAAACTAAACATTTGTCGAAGCTCGTTCTTAAACTTAAGTAAACATTGATGCTTAAAAAATAGGTAGCAAACCTTGTTATGCTAGGACAACATAAATCATTTCCATTAGTAAATTATTTCCTCATCAAAGTTAAAACTCATGCATGATTATATATAAACTTAGTTATATGTCTTGCATTTTTAATGGTTTCATCAATCATCGGAAAATATCTTGGATCACAAATATTTTCTAACATTAAATCAATGCAATGGACAGCGCAGGAGACCAAAAAAAAGTGTCATACTTTTGTTGTAAATCTTTCCCAACAGCCTTGAATGCAGACTCACTATCACAAACAAATTGGAAAATATTTTCTTGTCCAACTTTTTTAACAACTTCATTAATCATCTCCAGCAATGTCTCTTTATCTTTTTGAAGACCTGCAGTGTCAACAAGCTTCAAGAATATGGCACCTCTTGGAGATAAACAAGAAAATTCACAATTGGTACATTCCTCCTATTTAACCACTCATCGGTCATAATAGAGCATTCTTTAAGTTTCCAATCAACCTTGATTCCTAAAAGATATTCATGGATATCATGAAGTACATCTTTCAAAAGTGCCCCCCTTAAATCATGATATGATGGTCCTTTAAAACCAAGTCTCATTGATGTTATGACATCTATCATAGGTTGATAATAGTATGATTTAGCACCATTAAATGGTACATTAACATCATATCACCATATTGATATGCTCGTTCATGCATTATGTTCATTCTCTTTAGGAGTCATTGCAGTTTTAATACTAGGTTGTGAACCTGAGGTAGTTCGTGGAGCAAATAAAATCATTTTTTTTTCTAGTTGCACTTATATCTTGCATTGTCAATCTTTTATTTCCTTGTGAACTAATATCAGTTAAATCAGGATTTGCATCATCACCCTCTTTAACTTCATCATTGGGAAATTATTGAGAATTTCCAATATCAATTCTAAGTCTCTTTCTTTTCTTTTTCTCCATTGTAAAGTCCATCATCAATTGCTTCATTTGTCATTTCACATCTGGAAGGACCTTTTTACAAGGTTCAACTTGGCTTTAATACCAACAAGAAGATACTTCAGACAAATAATACCACCACCATTAATTTGTTTTTCTACAATGAACACATATACTTGAGTTCTCTACTTATTCATGAGCCCATGCTGGATCATCTGATCTAGGGTGTATTTAAGATTGCTTTTAAAATATATCTAAGCTTTGGGTATCATCAAATTATAACGGCTATATAGGATGTATTTAAGATTGCTTTTAGAACTTATAATGGTCAGTATGAGTCCTGGGTTATTCCTTTTAGCTTGAATGACACACTAACTACTTTTCAAAGTCTTATGGATGATTTATTATGAAGTTATTTGAGGAAGTTTGTGTTGGTGTTCTTTGATGACATATTAATCTATGATTATTCCATGGTAATACACGTGGAACATTTAAGGACAATGTTTGAATTATTAAAGCAACATTAAAAGTAAATATATGTTTGGTAGAAACTTAGTGGAGTATTTAGGCCAAGTTATTACAAGGGAAGGGGCCTCTGCTCTTATAGAAGATGAGGGTAGTAATGGAATGGCCTTTGCTAAAACCTATCAAATAATTAAGGGAGGTTTTAGGCCTAGTTGGCTATTATTGAAGGTTTGTTAGGGGTTATAGATCCATAAGCAGACCCTTACCTTAACTACTTAAAAACAAATTTTTTTTTATTTGGAATGAGTAGGCAACTCAAGTTGGTGAACTTCTTAAAGAGATGATGATTAATCCATTTATCCTAACACTACCTGATGTGAGCCTCGTGATCACGTGGTCACGCAACCCACAACCAAGAATGAGATCTGATCCTGGAAAGTCGGAATAGGTCTGATAGGAGTGTGACACAATAGAAACCTACCCCAAGACACCAACACTATTGGAATGAGTAGAATGACGCCACGAAGCCAGTTAATCTTCGATAAGTTGGATTCAGTTCGTTCAAGAACTAAAGAATGCAAGAATCACTCTCACACATAAATTGAAAAGTTCAGATTTCAAATTAATCAATGGTTGCTGAAATTTAGCCAACATGAGTTTAAATAGTGTTTTAAAAACTAACCCTAATGGACTCCTTATGTGGACTTAAATGAGGTCCACTCAAAATTGACCCAAAACCCTAGTAGTAAGGCCCATGACTTAATCCAAGCAAGCCTTGGATCCTAGTTGAAAACAAAGTCTTAATTAAGCCCAAACAAGCCTTGGGCTGTAGCTAACAAAATTAAATAAAGCCCATAAGTCTTATTTATAGCCTTCCATCCATCCCCTTAATCTTATAAACAAAAGGAAAAGGTAGCCCATAAGTCCTTGTTGGTGTTTCTGGGCTGGTTCGAATCATCGAATCCCTGAACCCGAAAACCCCGAACCCCAAAATCAAAACCCCGAACCGCGAACTCGAACCAGAAACCCCGAACACCGAAACCCCGTACCTGATACCCCAAACCGCGAAACCCCAATCCTGAATCCCCGAACCCGAAACCCCAAACTCAAAACCTCAAACCTCGAAACCCCGAACTCGAAACCTCGAACCCCAAAAACCCCAAACCCCACAAGAGAAACCCTGAAAATCTCGAACCCAAAACGCGAAACCCCAAAAACCCAATTCGAAACCCGTAGCGCGAAACCCCGAACCCGATCCTGAAACCCCATAGCTCGAAACCCCGAACACGAAAACTCGTAGCTTGAAACCTCGAAAACCACGAACCCCAAATGCGAAACCCCAAAAACCGCGAACCCCAAAGTCGAAACCCCGAACCACCAACTTGAAAACCCCAAACCCTAAACCCCGAACCCCGAACCCCGAACCCTAACTCCTCAACCCGAAACCCCGAACCCAAAAACCCAAACCCCGAAACGCAAAACCGCGAATCCTGAAGCCCCGAACCCCGAACCCTGAACCCGAAACCCCGAACCCCGAAACCACTAACCCTAAACCCTCAATCCAAAACCCCATACCGTGAAAGTCCCGATCCTGAATCCCCGAACCCGAAACCCTGAACAGCGAAACCCCGAACCTCGAAAACCTGAACGTGAAACCCCAAAAACCCCGAACCCAAAATGTTAAACACCAAACCCCCTACTAGAAACCCGAAACCCCTACCCCGAAACCCCGAAACCCCGATCCCAAGACCCTCAGCGCTAAACCATCAACCCAAAATCCCGAACCGTGAAACCCCGGAACCCAAAACCCAAACACGAAACCCTGAACTAGAAAACCAGAACCCCGATCCCGCAACCCTCACGCTAAAACCTCAACCCCGAAACCCCGAACCGCGAAACCTCGAACCCGAAACCCAAGACCGTGAATCCCCGAACCTCGAAACCCAGAACCTGAAACCTCGAACGCGAAACCCCAAAAACCCCAAACCCCAAATTTGAAACCCCGAACCGCCAACTCGAAAACCGAAACCCCGAAACACGAAACCCAAAACCCCGAAAACCCCAAAGTCGAAACCCTGAACCGCCAACTCGAAAACCCTAAAACCCAAAACCGCAAACCCGAAACCCGAAACCGAAACCCCAAACCCGAAACCGAAACCCTAATACCCGAAACCGAAACCCTAATACCCAAAACCTTGAACCCGTAACCCTAAACCCCGAACCATGAAAACCCCAACCCGAAACCCCGAACCCCACACCCTCGACCCCTAACCCGCAACCCCGAACCCGGAAAACCACGAACCCCAATGCGAAACCCCGAAAACCCCGAACCCCAAACGCAAAACCCCGAACCCCCAACTCGAAACCTCAAACCCCGATCACGAAAACCTCAACGCTAAACCCTTAACCCTTAACCCCGAACCATGAAACCCCGAACCCCGAACAAGGAAACCCCAAACCCTAAACACCAAAAACCCCGAAACCCAAACGTGAAACATCGAACTCGAAAACCCAAACCCTAAAACCCGAAACCACGAACCGCACACGCGAAACCCTGAACTGCGAAACCTCGAACCGTGAAACCTTGAAACCCCGAATTCGACACCCTGTACCCGAAACCCCGAACCGTGAAAATCTCGAACCGCGAAACCCCGAACCGCGAAACCCCGAACCCAGAAAACCCTGAAACCCCAACGTGAAACACTAAAAAACCCGAAACCTCGACCCCGAAACCCGAAACCGCGAAACCTCGAACCCCCAACCCAAAACCCCGTACCTCAGAACACCGTACCTCGATAAACCCCGAACCCCGAACCCCCAATGTGAAACCCTGAAAACCCCGAAACCCCAAACTCAAAACCCCGAACCCCCAACTTGAAAACTCAAACCCCGATCACAAAACCCTCAACGCTAAACCCTTAACACAAAACCCCGAACCATGAAACCCCGAAACCCCGCACAGGGAAACCCTGAACCCTAAACAACGAAAACCCCGAACCCTAAAACCCAAATGTGAAACCCCGAACCCGTAAAACTTGAACCCTAAAACCCAAAACAATGAACTGCAAACGCGAAACCCCTAACCGCGAAACCCGAACCGCGAAACCCTGAACCGTGAAACCCTGAAACCAAGAAACCCCAAACTCGACACCCTGTACCCGAAACCCCGAACCGTGAAACCCCCTGAACCCGAACCCCAAACCCCGAAAACCCTGAACCCCCAACAAGAAACCCCAAAAATCCCGAACCCCAAACGTGAAACCCCGAACCGCCAACTCGAAACCTGAAACCCTGATCACAAAACCCTTAATGCTAAACCCTTAACCCGAAATCCCGAACCATTAAACCCTCAAACCCAAAACCCTGAACCCGAAAACCCGAACTTTGATCCCGAAACCCTTAACGCTAAACCCTCAACCCTGAACCGTGAAACCCTAAACCCCCAACTCGAAACCTAAAACCCCGATCATGAAACCCTCAACGCTAAACCCTTAACTCGAAACCCTGAACTATGAAACCCCGAAACCCAAAACCCTGAACCCAAACTTCGATCCCAAAACCCTAGATTGTGAAACCCCATATCTCGAAAGCTTGATCCTCTAAACCTAGAAATTGAAATCATGAACCTCGAAAACCCCGAACCTCGAAACCACTAACCCTAAACCCTCAACCCAAAACCCCGTACCGTGAAAGCCCAATCCCGAATCCCCGAACCCGAAACCCTGAATAGCGAAACCCCGAACCTCAAAAACCTGAACATGAAACCCCAAAAACCCCAAACCCAAAACATGAAACCCCAAACCCCCTACTAGAAACCTGAAACCCCTACCTCAAAACCCTGACCCTAAAACCCTGATCCCAAGTCCCTCAACGCTAAACCCTCAACCCGAAATCCCGAACCGTGAAACCTTGGAACCCGAAACCCAAACGCGAAAACCTGAACCAGAAAACCATGACCCCGATCCCGCAACCCTCAACGCTAAACCCTCAACCCGAAACCCCGAACCACGAAACCTCGAACTTGAAACCCAAGACCGTGAATCCCCGAACCTCGAAACCCGAAACCCCGAACGTGAAACCCCAAAAACCCCAAACCCCAAATTCAAAAACCCTGAACCGCCAACTCAAAAACAAAAACCCCGAACCCGAAACCCAGAACCCCGAAAACCCCAAAGTCAAAACCCTAAACCGCCAACTCGAAAACCCTAAACACGAAACCCGAAACCAGAAACCGCAAACCCAAAACTCGAAACTGAAACCCCAAACCCGAAACTGAAACCCTAATAACCGAAACAAAAACCCTAATACCCGAAACCCTAAACCCCGAACCTGAAACCCCGAACCGCGAAAACCCCGAACCCCACACCCTCGACCACTACCCAGAACCCCTAACCCGCAACCCCGAACCCCGAAAACCCCAAAAACCCCAATGCGAAACCCCGAAAACTCCATACCTCAAACGCAAAACCCCGAACCCCAAACTCAAAACCTCAAACCCCGATCATGAAACCCTCAATGTTAAACCCTTAACCCGAAACCCCGAACCATGAAACTCCGAACCCCGAATAGGGAAACCCCGAACCCGAAAACCCGAACCCTAAAACCCGAAACAACGAACCGCAAACGCGAAACCCCGAACCGCGAAACCCCGAACCGTGAAACCCCAAAACC
Source organism: Salix suchowensis (assembly GCA_029030765.1). Taxonomy (NCBI): domain Eukaryota; kingdom Viridiplantae; phylum Streptophyta; class Magnoliopsida; order Malpighiales; family Salicaceae; genus Salix; species Salix suchowensis. The sequence goes on from CM054983.1 coordinate 9,200,707, forward strand.
GAGAAACCCCGAACTCGACACCATGTACCCGAAACCCCGAACCGTGAAACCTCAAACTGTGAAACCCCGAACCCGAAACCCCAAACCTTGAAAACCCTGAACCCCCAACAAGAAACCGAAAACCTCGAACCCCAAACGCGAAACCCCGAATCGCCAACTCGAAACCTGAAACCCCGGTCACGAAACCCTCAACGCTAAACTCTTAACCCGAAATCCCGAACCATGGAACCCCGAAACCCAAAATGCTGAACCCGAAAACCCAAACTTCAATCTCGAAACCCTCAATGCTAAACCCTCAACCCAGAACCACGAAACCCTGAACCTCCAACTCGAAAACTGAAGCCCCGATCACGAAACCCTCAACGCTAAACCCTTAACCTGAAACCCCGAACTATGAAACCCCGAAATTCAAAACCCTGAACCCCAACTTCGATCCTGAAACCCTCAACGCTAAACCCTAAACCTGAAACCCTGAACCTGAAATCCTTGATCGTGAAACCCCAAATCTCGAAAGCCCGATCCTCCAAACCCAGAAATCAAAATCCCGAACCTCAAACACGAAACCCCAAAAACTAGGAAACCCCGAACCCCAAACACGAAACCCCGCAAACCCCGAATCCCAAAGTCGAAACCCCGAACCGCCAACTTGAAAACCCTAAACCTCTAACCCAAACTCTAAACCGCAAACCCGTAAACCTAAACCCTGAACTCGAAGCCAAAACTCTAGAACCCGAAACCCTAAACCCCTAACCAGAAACCCGAAACCCCGAACCGTGAAACCTCAAATTATGCGAACCAGCCCAGAAACTCCAGCAAAGACTCATTACATGTTTATGGGCTTGATTCTGTGGTTTTGAACATAAGAGTTCCATTAGGGTTACTTTTAAGATCTATTTAAACTAATGTAACCCTAATTTCGGCAGCCATTGATTAATTTTAATTCTGAAATTTTTAGTTTATGTGTGAGAGTGATTCTTGCATTCTTGAGTTCTTGAAAGAACTAAATCTGACTTATCGAAGATTAACTGGCTTCGTGGCGTCATTCTACTCATTCTAATAATGTTGGTTCCTTGGGGTAGGTTTCCATTGTATCATACTCCTATCAAACCTATTTTGGCTTTCCAGGACTAGATTTCATTCTTGGTTGTGGGTTGTGTGACCACGTGATCATGAGGTTCGCATCATCAAACCTCGAAAGCCCGATCCTCGACACCCAGGACTCGAAACCTCGAACCGTGAAAACCCCGAATTCTAAACGCGAAACCCCAAAAAACCTGACACCCCGAACCGCGAAACCTTGAACCCCAAATTCGAAAAAACCCGAACTGCCAACTTGAAACCCGAAACCCCGAACCCTCCACCCTCACCCAAAACCCCACACTTGGAAAACCCCGACCCGCCACCCCTAACCCGAAACACCAAAACCCGAATCGAGGAACCCCAAACCCCGAACCGCCAACACGAAACCCGAAACCCTGAACCGCGAAACCCTAACCCGAAACCTCGAACCCCCAACGCTTAACCCCGAACCCCCAACCCAAAACCCTAATCTCGAAAACCCCGACCCACGAAACCCCGAAATTGAAACCTCATACCCGAAACCCAGTACTAGAAACCCCCAACCTCAAAAACCCCAAACCCAACCGCGAAACCCTGAACCTCAAAACCCCGAACCACGAAACCCCGAACACCAAAAACCCTGATCCCCAAACGCGAAACCCTGAAAATCTTGAACCTCGAAACCCCGAACTGCCAAATCGAAACCCGAAACCCCGACCCCGAAAACCCGAAAACCCCGAATCCCCGAACGCGAATCCCCGAACCCCTAAGTCAAAACCCGAAACCCCGATCACAAAACCCTCAACGCTAAACCCTCAACCCGAAACCTCGAACCGTGAAACCTTGAACCCGAAACCCCGGACCGCGATACCCCGAACCTCGAAAGCTCGATCCTCAAAACCCAAAAACCCAAACGCGAAACCCCAAAAACCCTGAATCGCGAAACCCCGAAAACACCAAACCCCAAACTGCCAACCCACCCAAACCCGAAACCCCCAACCCCAATCCTGAAAACCTAAAACCTAAACCCTAAAACTCGAAAGCCTAAACCCCTAACTAGAAACCTGAAACCCTGAACCTCGAAACCCCGAACCTGAAACCCCGAACCTAAAAACCGATGACCCGAAAATCAAAACCCTAGGGCCAAAAACCGGAACCCTAAAACCCGAAACCCGCAAACCCTAAAACCCAAAAGCCGCATACCCACAACCCTCAACCTAAAACCTAAACCCTAAACTCGAACCCCGATCCCGCAACCCTCAATGCTAAACCCTCAACCCCGAACAGTGAAACCCTGAAAACCCTGAACCCCAAAGTCAAAACACCAAACCCGAAATCCCCTGACCGCGAAACCCCGAACCTCGAAACCCAGAGCCAAACACGAAACCCCGAAAACCCCAAACCCCAAATTCGAAAACCCTAATCGCCAACTCGAAACTCAAAACCCGAAACCCCGATCTGTGAAACCCCGAACCCTCCACCCCTAACCCGAAAACGAAACCCGAAACACTGAACCTAGAAAACCCGGGACCCCAAACCCTCCACCCCAGAACCCAAAACCCCTAACGCAAAACCCCGATAACCCCAAACCCCAAAATCGAAACCCTGAACCGCCAACTCGAAAACCGAAACCTTGACCCCACAACCCCGAACCCCGAAAACCCTGAACCCCCCACCCCACCCGAAACCGCAAACCGGAAACCTAAACTCCGAAACCCTAAACCCGAAACTCAAAACCCTAAACCCCTAACCAGAACCCGAAACCCCGAACCTCGAAACCCCGAACCTGAAACCCCGAACCCCAAACTGCAAAACCCTGAACCCGAAACCCCGAACCCAAACCCCGAAAAAGTTGAACACCCAACCCCCAACGTGAAACCCCCAACCCCCAACTCGAAACCCGAAACATTAAACCGTCAACTCAAAACCTCGAACCGTGCAACCTCAAAACCCTGATCCTGAAACCCCAAACCTCGAAAGCCCGATTCTCGAAACTAAGAACCCAAAACCCTGAACCTCAAAACCCCCGAACCCCGAACATGAAACCCCGAACCGCGAAAACCCCGAATCCTGAACCCCAAAAAATCCCGAAGCGTAAAACCCGAAACCGAGAAGCCCCGAACCGCGAAACCTAGAACCTGAAACTCCAAAAACCCCGAACCCTCAAAACCTACCGAGAAACCCTGAACCCTCAAACCCGAAGCCACGAAACCCCGAACCGCGAAACCCCGAAACGGAAACCCCTAAACCCCAAAAACCCCGAACCCCAAACACGAAACCTTGAACCTGAAACCCCGAACCGAGAAACCGCGAACCCGAAACCCCGAACCTCAAAACCCCTCCAAACCCTAATACCCTAAGCCCCAAACCTTAAACTAGAAACCCGAAAACAAAATGCGAAACACCGAACCCGAAACCCTGAAACTCGAAACACCGCAACTGAAACCCTGAACCGCAAAATCCTGAACCGTAAAACCCGAAACTGTTAAGCCTCAAACCGTGAAACCCCGAACCCGAAACTCTAAAAACCCTGAACCCTCAAACCCTATCGCGAAACCCCTAACCCTCAAACTCGAAAGCGCGAAACCCCGAACCCCTATCCCCGAACCCGCGAAACCCCGAAACGGAAACCCCGAACCCTGAAAACCCCGAACCCCAAACATGAAACCCCGAAACGCGAGAGCCCAAAAACCGTGAACCCCAAAGTCAAAACCCCGAACCGCCAACTCGAAAACCCTAAACTCTAAACCCCTAACCCCAAACCCGAAACCCCAAACCAAAAAACCTAAACCCTTAACCCGAAAGCCAAAACCCTAAACCCCTAACCAGAAACCCAAACATCCAAACCTCGAAACTCTAAACACGAAACCCCGAACCACGAAACCTCGAACCCGAAACCCTAAACTGTGAAACCTCGAACCCGAAACCTCGAACCGCGAAACCTGTGACCTAAAACTCGAAACCCCGCAATCGAAACCCCGAACCTCGAAACCCCCCGAACCCTAATACCCGAAGCCCCAAAACCTAAAGTTGAAACACGAAAACCAAACGCGAAAGCTCGAAACTCGAAACCTCGCACCCGTAACCCCGAACCGCAAAAACCCATAACCGTAAAACCCGAAACCACGAAGCCCCGAACCGCGAAACACTAACCCGAAACTTCAAAAACCCCGAAACGCGAGAGCCCAAAAACCGCGAAACACCGAATTGCAAATATGAAACACCAAACCGCGAAACCCCCGAACCCCGAACCACGAAACCCCGAACCCTAAAGTCGAAACCATGAACTGCCAACTCGAAACCCTAAACCCTAAACCCCTAACCCCAAACCCGAAACCACAAACCCCAAACCCAAAAACCTAAACCCTTAACCCAAAAGCCAAAACCCTAGAACCCTAAATCCCTTACTAGAAACCTGAAACCCCGAACCTCGAAACACCCAATCGCGAAACCGCAAATGCGAAACCCCGAAATGCGAAACCCGTGACCCGAAACTCGAAACCCCTCCGAACCGTAATACCCCAAACCCTAAAACCCGAAACGTGAAACCCGAAAACCAAACGTGAAACACCGAACTCGAAACCCCGCACCCAAAACCTCGAACCGCGAAACCCCGAACCATAAAACCCCAAAACCCGAAACCCTGATCCGCAAAACCCCGAACCTTGAACCGCGAAACCCCGAACCTCAAACTCCGAAAACCATGAACCCTAAAACCTGAAACCCCGAACCCTAAAACCCGAAACCCGCGAAACCCCGAATCCAAAACCCCAAAAACCCCTATCCCCGAACCGCGAAACCCCAAAACAGAAACCTCGAACCCCAAACTCGAAACCCCTAACCCCAAACCCGAAACCGCAAACCATGAACCCCAAAGTCGAAAACCTGAACCGCCAACTCAAAAACCCTAAACCCTAAACCCCTAACCCCAAACCCGAAACCGCAAACCCCAAACCCAAAAACCTAAACCCGTAACCCGAAAGCCGAAACCTTAGAACCCGAAACCCTAAACACCTAACCAGAAACCCAAACATCTGAACCTCGAAACTCTGAACCCGAAACCCCGAACCGCGAAACCTCGAACCCGACACCCCGAACCGCGAAACCTGTGACCTGAAACTCGAAACCCCGAACCTTGACACCTCGAACCCTAATACCCGAAGCCCCAAAACCTAAATTCGAAACACGAAAACCAAACGTGAAAGCTCGAAACTTGAAACCTCACCTCGTGACCCCGAACCGCGAAACCCAGAACCGTAAAGCCCGAAACCACGAAACCTCGAACCGCGAAACCCCTAACCCCGAACCGCTAGACCCGAACCCGAAACTTTGAAAATCCCGAAACCCGTGACCTGAAACTCCAAACCCAACACCAAGCATAATCATGCCAACGATCCATTGGAGGTGCCAATTGGGCCAATCACAAGAGCTAGGGCAAAGAAGCTTAAAGAAGCATTTAATGGGCTTGTTCAGAACTTATGGAGGAAGATGGACCTAGAAGGGCTTGGGACATTTAAGGAGCATGAAGGACAGCCTTTAATTCATCTAATTCAGGTCCAAGAAGAGCTCACTTCATGTGGAACAAGGGGTTGATATGTCCGGCCCAATACCAGCCTTGTTAGGCTTGTTTTTATTTCCTAATGCTACAAGGATAAAAAAGCCGACAATTTATTCTCCTAATTAAGTAAGGAAGTTGGCCATATCTTTTTTCCTAAAGAGGGGAGGACTATTTAATGTTTTTCCTAACATAGGAAGGAAAGTAATTAAATCAAGCAACGAGAGGAGGAAATTTATCCAAGCTAATCAAGGACATCAAAGGAAAGGGAGGGCAAAGAACACAAATTTGATTCTAGCATATTTAGGATGGTAATTTTCGGATTTTTATTATTTTCTTCTTAGCTTTTGGGTTATTTTGCTTATTTGGGTCAATTGTAAGTGGGCTTCATATAAGTCCACCTAAAGGGGGTCCATTAGGGTTTCTTTAAGTCTAGAGTCAGTATAAATAGAGGCATAACCAAACATGTAAGGACACAATTTTCAGATCAATAAACTTCTTTGCAGCACTTGTGTGTTGGTGAGATAATCTCCCTTCCTTGGTTCTCTAAAGAACTGAAAACGACTTATCGAAGAACAACTGACTTCGTGGCGTCATCCTTATACTTCTCGTTCGCGAATCCATATTCGTTGGGTGGGGGTTTTTGTTTCCAATAGTGCTGGTGCCTAGGTACAAGTTATCTTTGTGTCACACTCCTATCAAACCTGATTTACTTGGCTTTCCGGGAATTGGTGTCTTTGCGTGTGGGTTGCGTGACCACGTGATCTCGAGGTTCGCATCAGAATCGGTCGCAATATGCTTCTTAAAAAAACAAGCAAAACTAGACTTTCAAACGGGGATATCACAAGCTTCTGGTAGAGAAATGGCGCGATTCAAAAATCCAAGGTCATCTTTACATCCAGGAATACAACTTTGATGAAGGGTCCAACCAACAGAAAATTGATTTGAGTGGCACAATTGGCTGCAATCGTTTTCATAAAAAAACAAGCAAAACTAGACCTTCAAACGGGGATATCAAGTGCTTCTGCTAGTGAAATGGCACGATTCATTAATCCAGGGTCATCTTTACATCTAGGACTACAATTTTGATGAATGGTCCGACTGACAGAAAATTTATTTGAGATGCAGAATCCGACCCAATCTGATTCGTAAAAAAACAAGCGCAAGAAGACCTTCAAATAGGGATATCACGTGCTTCTGGTAGCGAAATCAGGTTATTCAACAATCCAAGACCATCTTTACATACATGATTACAACTTTGATGAAAGGTCCGCCTAACAGAAAATTGATTTGAGGGGCAGAATCGGACGCAATCTGCGCCATAAAAAAACAAGCCAAACTAGACCTTCAAACGGGGATATCACGTGCTTCTAGTAGCGAAATTAAGCGATTCAAAAATTCAGGGCTATCATTACATAGAGAACTACAACTTTGATGAAGGGTCTGACCGATAGAAAATGGATTGGAGGGGCAGAATCTCCCACAATCGGCGTCGTAAAAAAAGCACAACTAGACCTTCAAACAGGAATATCACGTGCTTCTGGTATTGAAATGAGGCGATTCAAAAATCGAGGGTCATACTTACATACAGTACTACAACTTTGATGAGGGTTCTGACACGAGACTATTGATTTGAGGGGCAGAATCGGCCGGAATATGTTTCCTAAGAAAAAAAGCAAAACTAGACTTTCAAACGGGGATATCACGAGCTTTTGTTAGCGAAATGGCACGATTCAAAAATCCAGGGTGATCTGTACATCCAGAACTACAACTTTGATGAAGGGTCCGACCGATAGAAAATTGATTTGAGGGGCAGAATCGGCCGCAATCGTTTTCGTAAGAAAACAAGCAAAACTAGACCTTCAAACGGGGATATCACGCGCTTCTAGTAGCGAAATGTGGTGATTCAAAAATCCAGGGCCATCTTTACATACAGGACTACAACTTTGATGAGGGGTTCGATGGATAGAAAATTGATTTGAGAGGCAGAATCGACCGCAATCTGCTTTGTAAAAAAAACAGCCAAACTAGAGCTTCAAACGGGGATATCAAGTGCTTCTGGAAGTGAAATGGCATGATTCAAAAATCAAAAGTCATTTTTACATCAAGGACTACAACTTTGATGAAGGGTCTGACCGACAAAAAATTGATTTGAGGAGTACAATTGGCTGTAATCGGCGTCGTAAAAAAAGAAGCACAACTAGACCTTCCAACGAGGATATCACGTGCTTTGTGGTAGCGAAATGAGGTGATTCAAAAATCGAGGGTCATCTTTACATACAGTACTACAACTTTGGTGAAGGGTCCGACACAAGAGAATGTTGATTTGATGGGCAGAATTGGCCGCAATTTGCTTCCTAAAAAAACAAGCAAAACTAGACCTTCAAACGGGGTTTTCATGCACTTCTGGTAGCGAAATGGAACTATTCAAAAATCCAGGGCCATCTTTACATCCAGCACTACAACTTTGACTCAGGGTCCTACCGATAGAAAATTTATTTGACGGGCAGTATTGGCCGCAATCTGCTTCGTAAAAAAACCAGCGCAAGTAGACTTTCAAATAGGGCTATCACGTGCTTCTGATAACGAAATCAAAATATTCAAAAATCATGGGCCATCTTTACATACAGGACTACAACATTGATATAGGGTCCGACCGATAGAAAATTGATTTGAGGGGCAGAATATGCCGCAATCTACGTCGTAAAAAAAAGTACAACTAGACCTTCAAATGGGGATATCACATGCTTCTGGTAGTGACATGAGGTGATTCAAAAATCGAGGGTTATATTTACATCTAGGACTATAACTTTGTTGAAGGGTAAAAAAACAAGCGAATCTAGACCTACAAACAGGGACATCACGTGCTTCCGATAGCAAAATCACGCAATTCAAAAAGCCAGGGTCATCTTTACATCTAGGACTACAACTTTCATGAAGGGTCCGACCGATAGAATCGACCTCAATCTTTTTCGGAAAAAAAACAAGCAAAACTAGACCTTCAAACGGGGATATCACGTGCTTCTTGTAGCGAATACCGATTCATAAATCCAGGGCCATCACAACTACAACTTTTATGAAGGGTCCCACACGAAAGAAAATTGATTTAAGGGGAAGAATCGGCCACAATCGTTTTCGTAAAAAAACAAGCAAAACAAGACCTTCCAACGGGGATATCACGTGCTTGTGGTAGCAAAATGAGGCGATTCAAAAATCCAGGACCATCTTTACATACAGGACTACAACTTAAATGAAGGGTCTGCCCGACAGAAAACTGATTTGAGAGGCAGAATCAGCTGCAATCTTTTTCATAAAAAACAAGGAAAACAAGACCTTCAAACAGGGATATCACGTGCTTCTCTTAGCGAAATAAGGTGATTCAAAAATCTAGGGCCATCTTTACATGCAGGACTACAGCTTTGATACAGCGTCCGACAGACAGAAAATTGATTTGAGGGGTAAAAACGGCTGCAATCTGCTTGGTAAAAAAACAACCGAATCTAGACCTTCAAATGGGAATATCATATGATTCCGGTAACGAAATGAGGTGATTCAAAAATCCAGGGTCATCTTTACATCCAGGACTACAACTTTGATGAAGGGTCCGAGTGACAGAAAATATTTTAGTGCTAGACTCGGTCGCATTTTGCTTCATAAAAAACAAGCACAACTACACCTTCAAACACGGATATCACGTGCTTCTGGTAGCGCAATGAGGCGAATCAAAAATCCAGGGCCATCTTTGTATACAGGAATACAGCTTTGGTGAAGGGTCTGACCGACAGAAAATTTATTTGAGGGCGGAAACGACCGCAATCTGCTTGGTAAAAAAACAAGCGAATCTAGACCTGCAAACAGGGACATCACGTGCTTCCGATAGCGAAATCACGCAATTCAAAAATCCGGGGTCATCTTTACATCTAGGACTACAACTTTCATGAAGGGTCCGACCGACAGAATCGGCCACAATCTTTTTCGGAAAAAAACAAGCAAAACTAGACCTTCAAACGGGGATATCATGTGCTTCTTGTAGTGAAATTTAGCGATTCATAAATCCAGAGCCATCTTTACATGCAGGACTATAACTTTTATGAAGGCTCCCACACGAAAGAAAATTGATTTAAGGGGAAGAATCGGCCACAATCGTTTTCGTAAAAAAACAAGCAAAACAAGACCTTTCAACGGGTATATCACGTGCTTGTGGTAGCAAAATGAGGCGATTCAAAAATCCAGGACCATCTTTACATACAGGACTACAACTTAAATGAAGGGTCCGACCGACAGAAAACTGATTTGAGAAGCAGAATCAGCTGCAATCTTTTTCATAAAAAACAAGGAAAACAAATATTTATTTGATGGGGAGAACCGGCCGCAATGTGCTTTGTAAAAAAACAAGGGAAACTAGACCTTCAAACGTGGATATCACGTGTAACAACCCGTAATTTATATATATATATATATATGTCGTTGTTCAACGACCCATATCCATTCACTTCGGTAAGTACCATCCATACAATAATCGTTCCATTAAAGAAAATAACTTCTCATGAGAGTACAATACTACAGTTTTCACAACTAAAGATTTAGATTAAAAGTATACATACATGGTTATGAGTTTACGTTCTTAATCTACTAGTGATATTTACAAACGTTCACGAAAGGGTCTGGTAAAAAATTAAGCATTCAGTACATTACTTCAGCCCAAACACATCTTAAATTAGAATGCAATCTACATGGTTCTTTGCAAAAGTAGGTTCCTTTGTATTAGGTTCCCTAGCCCTCTTGTGTTTGTGACATCCCTGCAGCAGTACAAACATTTAATGAATTGCAATTACTTAATGATGGTATTAAAATAATGTTGACCAAAAGATCTATCGATTAAAAGATACATTGGCATGTAGGAATTTCTGCATATACATAAAGCAATTCGATTGTAGAAATATAGGTACTCCATTTCTCTTTTTCGAGCAACAATATCACTACTCCGTATATTCATAAAGGCATTCATATCTGAGGTCTACCATTCTTTCCGGACGTCGTTAAACGGAACTAACATTCTTTTGTTCCGACCAACCTTTCGGATGTCATTAGCCGGAGCTAATCACTCATTTATTCTGGCCATCCTTTCGAATGCCATTAGTCGTAGCTAATCAAGCGTTTATCCCGGCCATCCTTCCGGATGCCATTAGCCGTAGCTAATCAAGCATTTATCCCGGCCATCCTTCCGGATGCCATTAGCCGTAGCTAATCAAGCGTTTATCCACATTCAAGCATGCATCAATCTAGTATATATATATCTTTACATACAGTACTACAAGTTTAATGAAGGGTCCGACCGACAGAAAATTGATTTGACGGGCAAAATCGGTCGCAATCGTTTTCTTAAAAAAAAAAAGCAAAACAAGACCTTCAAACAGGGACATCACGTGCTTCTGGTAGTGAAATGAGGCAATTCAAAAATCCAGGGCCATCTTTACATACAGTATTACAACATTTTTGAAGGGTCCTACCGACAGAAAATTTATTTGAGGGGCAAAATCGGTCGCAATCATTTTCGTAAAAAAACAAGCAAACCAAGACCTTCAAACGGGAATATCACATGCTTCTGGTAGAGAAAATGAGGCGATTCAAAAAATCTAAGGTCATCTTTACATATAGGACTATAACTTTGATGAATGGTCCGACCGACAGAAAAATGATTCGAGGGGCAGAATCAGCCGAAATCGTTTTCGTAAGAAAACAAGCAAAACAAGACCTTCAAACAGGGATATCACGTGCTTATGGTAGTGACATGAGGCGATTAAAAATTTGAGGGTCATGTTTACGTACAGTACTACAACTTTGATGTAGGGTCTGACCGACAAAAAAATTGATTTGAGGGGCAGAATCGGCTGCAATCTTTTTTGTAAAAAAACAACGGAAACAATACCTTCAAACGGGGATATCACGTGCTTCTAGTAGCTAAATTAGGCGATTCAAAAAAAAGGGGTCATCTTTACATACAGGACTACAAATTTGATGAAGGGTCCAACCGACAAAAATTTGATTTGAGGGGCGAATCGGCCGCAATCGTTTTCATAAAAAAACAAGCAAAACAAGACCTTCAAACGGGGACATCATGTACTTCTTGTAGCGAAATTAGAAGATTCAAAATTCCAGGGCCATCTTTACATACAGGACTACAACTTTGATGGAGGATCCTATGGATAGAAAATTGATTTGAGGGGCAGAAAAAATATTTGAGTGGCAGATTCGGCCATAGTCTGCGTCGTAAAAAAACAAGCACAACTAGACCTTCAAACGGGGATATCACGTGCTTCGGGTAGTGAAATTAGGTGATTTAAAATTCCAAGGCCATCTTTACATACAGGACTACAACTTTGGTGAATGGTCCCAGACGAGAGAATATTGATTTGAGGGGCAGAATCGGTCGCAATCCACTTCGTAAAAAAACAAGCCAAACTAGACTTTCAAACAGGGATATCACCTGCTTCTGGTAGCGACATGAGGTGATTCAAAATTCAAGGGTCATCTTTACATACAGTACTACAACTTTGATGAAGGGTTCGACTGATAGAAAATTGATTTGAGGGGCAGAATCGACCGCAATATTTTTCGTAAAAAAACAAGAAAAACTAGACCTTCAAATAGGGGATATCACGTGCTTCTGGTAGCGAAATTAGGTGATTCAAAAATTTCAGAATCATCTTTACATACAGGACTACAACTTGGACAAAAGTTCCGACCGACAGAAAATTGATTCGACGGGCAGAATCGGCCGCAATCGTTTTTGTAAAAAAAAGAAGCAAAACTAGACATTCAAACTGGGATATCACGTGTTTTTGGTAGTGAAATGAGGTGATTAAAAAATCCAGGGTCATCTTTACATACAGGACTACAACTTTGATGAAGGGTCTGACCGATAGAAAATTGATTTGTGGGGCAGAATCGGCTGCAATTGTTTTCGTAAAAAAACAAGCAAAACAATACCTTTAAATGAGGATATCACGTGCTTCCGGTAGCAAAATCAGGGGATTTAAAAATCCAGGGCCATCTATACATACAGGACTACAACTTTGATGAAGGGTCCGACCAACAGAAAATTGATTTGAGGGTAGAAAAGACCGCAATCTGCTTCGTAAAAAAACAAGAACAACTAGACATTCAAATAGGGATATCACGTGCTTCTAGTAGCGAAATGAGGCGATTCAAAAATCAAGGGTCATCTTTACATACAGTACTACAACTTTTATGAAGGGTCCCACACGAGAGAATATTGATTTGATGGGCAGAATCGGCCGCAATCTGCTTCATAAAAAAACAAGTGAAACTAGACCTTCAAACTGGGATATCACTTTCTTTTCGGTAGTGAAATTAGGCAATTCAAAAATCCAGGGCTATCTTTACATACCAGACAACAACTTTGGTGAAGGGTCCGACTGACAGAAAATTGATTTTAGGGGCAAAATCGGTAGCAATTTGCGTCGTAAAAAAACAAGACAAACTAGACCTTCAAACGGGGATATCACGTGTTTCTGGTAGCAAAATTAGGCGATTCAAAAATCTAGGGCCATCTTTACATACTGGACTACAATTTTGATGAAGGGTCTAACCGACAGAAAATTGATTTGATGGGTAGAATCGGCAACAATCATTTTTGTAAAAAACTAGCGAAACAAGACCTTCTGATGCAAACCAAGGAGCTGGACATGTTGATCATACACTCGGGAATGCATCTGAATTCGCACAAGACCCTTTGTCACTTCCAAGTGGCCCAATTACAAGACTTAGAGCCAAACGTTTCAAGGAAGCACTAAATGGGCTAATCCAAGAGATTTGGGCTGATTCTAAAAAGACCAAGATGGGATCAAATGATAATCAAGGCTTAGTCCACATCATCAAAGCAATTGAAGAGGGTAATAATTATGCAAAAACATTTCAGCATAATCTGACCATCAAAGGGCATGAATTTGATGACTTTCAAGGTTATTAATTAGAGGAATGAAGTTGGTCTTAAATGCATATGTTAAATATATTGAATTTAGTCATTTAGCTATTTATGATAGCCTCTAGAAGTCCAAGAGACCTAAAAACGTGGGGACTTGTTTATGTTACTGTTTGAACTCTTTTTAAAGCTTTAGTTATGACTTTTCCTATTCTTGGAGGGTTGTTCCAAGTATAAAAAGGGTTATTTCGAAATGATTAAGCAGATTATATTTTCAGAAAAATTATCGTATTTGTGAGGTCTTGTGTTCCTCTTCGTTCTTAAAATAACTACTAGAACTTATCAAGTTAATCTTGTGGCGTTCAAAACAACCAAACTTATCACCTTGATTATTGAGAGATTCTCAGGTTTTCTAGGTGTGGCGTTTCAATCTTTCGTAGTCTTGGTTTTCATCTTGTTAGGTGACGGGTCAAGGCTCAACCAATCTTGTCTACACGATCTTGGGGTTCTAAACCATCATTCATATTGGGTTTCATCACAATTGTTGATGAAGTTCATATCACCTTCAAACGGGGATATCACATGCTTCTAATAGTGAAATTAGGCGATTCAAAAATCCAGGGCCATCTTTACATACAGGACTACAACTTTGATTAAGGGTCCGACCAAAGGAAAATTGATTTGAGGGGTAGAATCGGCCGCAATCTGCTTCGTAAAAAAAAACACAATTAGACCTTCAAACGGGAATATCACGTGCTTCCGTTAGCAAAATGAAGTGATTCAACATTTCAGAGGTAAGAAGGTCATTCATTGTAAATAAACTTACTATTTCGAAATCCAATAGTTAATCAAGTTTATAAGTTGTGCCGATATCATTAACTATTCTGAAACTGAATAGTTAATTAGGGTTTATATTTTGCCTTCCACGTACTGGTAATGCCAATGCCAACCAACTTGTGTCTTATTATATATATATATATATATATATATATCCATCCCTTACCCTTTCCCTTACCACTTTTCTTTTCCTCATCAATAAGCATCAAATTGTTTCTTATAGTTCAATAATTAGTAAAAATAAGTATTGGCTAGAGGAGATATAGATATCAAGTACCTACCTGATGTGAATGCTCGACTTGCGTTCCCCTGTTGTTGTTGTCCTCCTCTCGCGGTTCCTCCTGAAACCACAAACACCCACCATTATTCCATATTAATCCACATATCACACACAAAACAATAAAAATGGTAATAATATTCATTTCTCTTTTACCAAATCTTTTCTTTCTCACTTACATTCCTCATTATCATCCTTTAACTTTTCAACTCATTTGTAGTCCAAATGGACATTTTAAATTTAATTTTTAATCACCGTTTATTCTATTCTTTTATTTTCTAAGGATCAAGACACACTATGAAAGGAAAGAAAACAAATTCTACCTTTAACATGGTTAAATTTCGCTATTTTCTCAACTTGGCCGAATCTGCCAACAGAGGTGACAATTTGACCTCTCCTCAGATTTTTACTCATAGCTGGAGTTACAGAACTCCAAATTAGACGGGGTCAGACTTGTTGGAAAGATAACACTCCCAGATACAACTTCAATGAAGGGGACCTCCCTTAATTATGTATTTTTCAGGTCCAAATTCCATAAGAAGTAAGGCAACAAATCTGCCCTGGTTTGCAAAAATGGAGGAAATATCTCCAGTTCATCTTAAATCCACGCTTCCTCATCAATCACAGCTAGGTCTCCCCTTTATTCATGAAAACCCTACTCATTTATGCATTTTTCCAACATTTTGTATTAAAAATCCCTAATTTTCAATTCAAGAAAAATCATGAACTTCTAATCAAATTGAAGTTAATTTCATAGAAATTGGAATTAGAACTCCCTACTTGGATGGAATCTTGACTTTACTTCACAATTTTGGAAGAATCTTAGCCTTCTTCTCCTTGGAAATAACCATCCACTCTTCTCCCTCCTTTCTTCCCCAATTCTTCATTTTCTTCTTGTTAATTCTCCACCCAATTGTGTTCTTCCACTTTAGAATTCCAAGGCTTATATGGGCTTACAAATTCTTGGGATTTTTACTCCTAGTTTTGTGAAGTAAAAAATTTGAGATTCTCCCTCCCCTCTTTCTTTTAGTTTCCAGCCGGTCATGGATGAGGGAAGGGATGGGTATTTATAGTCCCATCTCTTCTTAATTCCATTTTGACCCCGTATTTTTTTTATATATAAATTTTGTATTATAACAACATTTTAAATTATTATAAACCTCCCACCTCTTTGTATACTTTATTCTCGAGTTTCACAAGAAAATTGTGATTTCACAAGCTATGAGGATCTTAAATCTTCCTTGGTATGGTATTTCTTATATACATATAAAAAATTCTTGACTTTATTGGTTAACTTGCATGATTTTCTTTATGAGATTTTGGTTAGGGTTCCTGGAAACTTTTTTGGGGAAATAAGGAATTGTGTGTAATTGATGAATGTGACATGAAATGGGATGAAATGAGATCTAATTGGCAAGACAAATGAAAAGGAAAAGGGAGGGGAGCCCCTAGGAAAGGCCATGGCTGGCCATTGAGGGTGGTAATTAGGAGGGAAAGATTATGTGTTTTGCAAAATAATTATTTATATGTTGTGTTTGATGTGAATGTTTGTGTAATGAATGATTGAGCATGAAAAGAATGTGGAAAGCCTTGTTTTCCTAAGGCCATGTTGCAGCCAAATGTATATGATGCAGAAGTTAACACCTGAGCAGATTCATCACTTGACTTTCGGAGAGAATCTGAGTGGGAAAACAAGAGAATTAGAATCACCGAACATGACTATGTAGAGCAGACTCTGCAGAACAGCAGGTATGTCATATTTGTAATGCATTTTGTGAATGTTAGGGGAAGAACTGGGTTTTCCTCCCCTCATAAGAGTTGTAACCCTGTATGTTAGCTTTCCAACAAGATCAATTTTCTATAAAAAGGAGTTCTAAAACTCCCTTTATAATGAAAATATGGGCAGAGGTCGGAATCCGACCTTTGTTGGTAGGTTTGTGAGGAAAAAGGAAAGAAGGTGGAGGTCGCGAAGTGATGAAGTTACACGCGTTAAAGGAACAGAAACAAGTTATGTAAAAAAATGGGTGTTTTTTAATTATATTTTGATTGGCAAAAGTTATTATAAAAAATAAAAATGAAAGAATAACAAATTTAAAGGCATATTGGATTGTTTTGGTGTGGTTATTAGGAAGTGTATCGGTGGTTGAACATGATTTATGAGAATTTCCTGTAATTGTAGGAGGGACCACGAGTGTGGTGCAACACCAACAACAAGGAACCACGAGCAGATCATCCACAATAGGCAAGTGATTCGTGCCTATGTTTTTTTATCTAATTTTCATAATGAAAATGTGTGAATTATGCTTAAAGCTTTGGTGGAAGTTTGAAAAAATATGATTTGTTGTATTTAGTATCAGTAATACTTAGTATCAAGAGTACATAGTATCGAAAATATGTAAGTGAGGAAGTTAGTTTGTGTTTCAAATAGTTATGCTGATTATTCTAATTATGTATGATTGCATATCACAAATTTAATAACTTTAATATTATTTTTTTCAAATTTTCTTTATGGAATTATCTTTTTTTTATGTCCATCATATTTACGTCAGGAATAAAGCTATTTTTGCAATATTGTTGGTTTAATCTCAACATTATTGGCCTCAAGGTTTCCTGATAACAGAACGGATTCTTGTTACCTGTGCGAAAGCAAAATCTCTCATTGCCCGTGTGTCATACTCAGGATTATCATTGTCTGCCATGATGCTTAAGTTGTTTTGACTCTCTCACGTTTTCTTTCTTAATCCCCTTGCAGTTCTCTCAATATCCAAATTTTAAGGCAACAACGACTGCTTTTTGTTGTTTCTCATGCACTACAAACAAAATAAATCAAATTAGATCAAATTCAACAAGTGCTAATATTTTAAACAAGTTTATCTAAAATGCCCGGCAACGGCGCCAAAAACTTGTTGGTAGAAATCGCAAGTGAACGAATCGTAACAAGTAATAAAGTGATGAGTATATTATCATCCCATGAGGATTTGCACAAATTATCAATAAGTACCATAATTATGAAATCCCTATCTATTTTATAATGCAATTATAAAGGTTTACGAAACTAAGAATAATTAAAACAAACAAGCAAAAAATTAAATGGTGTTGAAATCAAGTTTAACGGATCCTAGGATTTCTGATTTCACCGTACCTAATTCTATGTGAATTTTATGAATTGAATTAATCCTCTCAAAATTTCCTTCTTATTATTGATAACCAGATTTTACTGATTTAATCATTAATCTCTCTCGAGCATCAATGAATTATTTTAACAAGCAAACTTCCTACCTTTCCGTGAAAATTCTAAAACTCGTCAAAATACAATATTGAATAATATTTTTTTCAACTACTTCACAAGTATCCATCTAAAGAATATTTCAACTATTTCCACACCAGTTATCAGAAGTGTATCATGATTGTTAAAGTATCACAATTATTATAGCTGTCATTAATATTATTATTGTAAATAATGAATATTCTAATTATTATTGGCAATATTATCATTGTAGAAACTAAACTAAAAAAGGGATCAAAACTAAAAGGAAAAAATAAAACCACACTACAAAGCAAAAAATTATATATGTAGAAACGAGGCAAAAAAAAATCTCGCTACGGTAGAGCACATGTCAATGGCTCGTTTATTCTAAAACAAAGACATTTTTAGTTTTATTTTTTAAATGAAATAATACCACGTGGATAAAAAAAACTAAAAAAGTATAGAATGTTATATCACAAGGTCTTTATATTCTCTGATAGCTTTGAAATTTTAAGCTAATGTATAGAAATATGTGAAGAGACTCCTCGTAAAATTTCATATCAATCTACTGGTCAGATTGAGAGATATGATTGATATTCTAAAACTATTAATTATTTAAAAAAAACGCTCTTTGGCTGGAACGTAATGGGCGGAATGTAACTAGAACGTTCCAGGCGGAATGTAACTAGAACGTTCCGGGCGAAATTTACTGAATGTACCGAGATTGTGAGCAAGATAAAATGTGAAGCCTGAGAATAAAGTATATAAAGAGGGGGAGGTTTATAATACAAAATTTAGGTAACAAAAAGGAAACAAAAGGGGCTATAAATAAGAAAAAAAAAGTGAAAGATGGGGCCAAAATGGAATTAAGAAGAGATGGGACTATAATACCCATCCCTTCTCTCATCCATGGGCGGTTGATAACAAGAAGAAGGAGTGGGGGAGAATTTCATATTTTTCCTTTATCAAACTAGGAATAAACACCTAAAATTAGTAAACCCATATAAACAGTGGAATTTTTAAGTGGAGGAACACAATCGGGTGGAGAATTAACAAGAAGAAAAATGAAGAATTGGTGAAGAAAAGAGGGGGAAGAGTGGTCGGCTATATACAAGGAGAATAAGGCTAATATTCTTCTAAAATTTGCGAAGTAAAGTTTAGATTCCATCCAAGTAAGGAGTTCTAATTCCAATTTCTATGAAATTAACTTTCACTTTGATTATAGGTTCATGATTTTCTTGAATGGGGAATTAGGGTTCTTTAACATAAAATGTTGGGAAAATGCAGAAACGAGTGAGATTAAATGGACTAGAATAATCTAAGTGCCTTGAAGAAGAAGAAGAAATGAGTGCACAAAAGAGAGGAAGGGAACTCTTCGTTCCCTTGGGCATGTTCTCGGCTGAGATACTATAGAGAGGGAATGAGAACTTATGATATGCTTAATTAATTAACTTGGTACAAATGACCTTAAGAGGACATAAATGAGACTGTTGACATGAATAAAGGGAAGGCATGGTTGTGACTAATGAGCAAGCAGAGATTGAAGATGAATTGGAGATACTTTCTCCATTAGCAAAACAAGGTAGGTTCATTGCCCTGTTTTCTAGGGGAATTTGAACCGGAAACTACAGAATCCAGGGAGGATCCCATGATAGAAGTTGTAGAAGGGAGTGTTATCTTTCCAACGAGTCTAACCCCGTCTAATATGGAGTCCTGGAACTCCAGATACAAATAGAAACATGAGGATAGGTCAAGCTTGCCACCCCTTTGGCAAATTCGGCCAAGTTGATAAAACGACAAAATTTAGCCATATTAAGGGTAGAATTTGTTTTCTTTCCCTTCATAAAGTGTGTCTTTATCTTCAAAAAAAATGTGATTAAAATTGAATTCAAGATGTCCACTGGATTACAAATGAGCTGAAAAGTTAAAGGATAATAATGAGGAATGTAAGTGAGAAAGAAAAGATTGGTAACAGAGAAATGAATATTATTGTCGTTGTTGTTGTGTGTGATATGTTAACTAATATGAAATAATGATGGGTTTTATGGTTTTAGGAGGAACCGCAGGAGGAGTACAACAACAGCAGGGGAACGCAAGTCGAACGTTTACAGTAGGTAGGTACTTGATACCTATATCTCCTCTAATTACTAATTATTTTAACTTACTATTGAAATATAAGAGAAAAAAATAGAGCTTATTGATGAGGAAAAGAAAAGGGAGAAAGGCAAAGGTTAAATGACAAAAAAAAGAGGACTAGATTTAATTTATGGGTTCTTTTGGAGGAAATGAATAGTAACAACGAATTTTGGTAATGATTGTTTCTCGAATTTGATTTGTTTGTCCATGATATGGGAGGCTAATGATGTTAACCAAGCTGGTTAACATCAACATTACCGGTATATGGGAGGATAAATATAAATCTTGATTAACTATTCAGGTTCAGAATAGTTAATGATATCGGTGGGTGACGTCGATATCGGTAAAATTTATAAACTTGATTAGCTTTCTAAGGTGAAAGCTAATGATGTCAAGAATTCTTGACATCGACATGCCTAATATTCTCCCAAGGTAATATAGAACAGTGGTTAACTATTTTAGTTTTAAAAATAGTTAATGACACAAACAATTACGTTCGTGTTAACATTTTCATGAAACTGATTAGTTGTTTCTAGGACGGGCAACTAAAGACATTAATGGAGGTCATTAGTGTTGGCGATAGTCTTTTCGATGTGGAGGGTGGAGAAGAAGTCAAAAGAAACAAAAAAAAAACCTTTAAAAGGGGTTATGGTTGTATTTAGAATCTCATATGATTTAAGTACATAGATATGCTATTTAATTTTTCTTCTATAAATTGCTTGTATTTTAAGCATTTATTTTTAATTATATGGAAAATTTATATTTTGCATGTCCCTCCCATTCATGTCAGGAATAGATTTTAAGTTCTTTGATCCTTTTTTGTATAAGTTAGGAACTTAGGGATTTGTGGTAAAATTTTGTTATGCAGTAACCATGTAATCTGTATAGAATATTATATTCATAATATTTTGTTTTTGAAATATTAAATGTATCAACCTATGCTTGGGATATTAGAATGTATTATATTATGTTAGAATATTAAACTGTGATGTGTTATATATATATATATATATATATATGAAATCTCCGTGCTCGAAATGGCTCTTTATTTATTAATTTATGTGTGTGATGTAAGATGGAGTTTGAGAATGAATATGGTCCTGAGCATAATCTAGAATGAATTATGCAGTTAATTCTACTAAACATGGATGTGATTGTGGATGAGATGTGATTCTAAATGTGTGCAGGGTACATTGTCGATAACTTGGGATCTCCCGATATAGGGGAGACTCTGCCGAAATTTTGTTAGAAATTAATGAAATTTCGATGAGTATAAAAAAATTATGCTCCATGTACTCTTTATAGGGGAAAGATTAATGAATAAACTAATAGTAAAAATTAGGGTTGTTACCTAATATTTGTTCTTGTTTGTTCTGTTTTTTAAATTAGAATGAGATATACAAGTCAATCCGGACGGAATGAAATTGACAACCTTGATCTGAACTCAATCACGAGTAGATGATTAGCCAGCTCATCCAAGTTTTATACATATCGACTCCATACTTTTTTTTAAAACAAGCTTACCTAGGTAAAAAGCAACTTTAACACATAAGCAACTTCAACTTATAAGCTATTTGAAAAATCAAAGTTAAAAACTTATACTCTTAGCTTTTATTTTAACTTTTGACTTCTTCAATGGAATAACTATTTCAATAACTAAAATAGCTTTATTGCTCTTGAGTTGTTATTTCTACACATTTCGATAGAAAAAACAAAAGATAAAAAAATACATATACATGTTGGAATACCATTTATATTTGTGAATTAAAACACAGAATAAGAGAACAATAGAAGAAGAATTGTTTCTTCTTTCAGAAACCAAATAGAACAAGAAAAAAGCCCTAACTTGTCTCTTCATCTTCTTCTCCTTCATATCAACAAATCCAATATTCCTCGGCAAACCACCTACACACACAAACCCATGAAAACATCCCGCTAGACCCATCATTATAACCATCGAACATCCTTGTTTTGTCCTCTCTCTTTGTATATTGGTTGGGCTTTGCATTTTCTCTTCCTCATCTCCATCTCACTTGCCTTAAACTCAAGAACACAGGTAACAATATTTTTTTGGGTCAACTCTTGACTTGGTGTATGAAACTATATTAAGAAATAAATAAATTAGATCGTGAATTTATTGTGGCATTAGACACATATTATTGTGGATTATAATAGTATAATTACTTATTTACCTCTCAGTGCACCTCAATTTTAGCCTTGGACTTAGGGGTATTTTCGAGTTTTTCAAGGGACCGATTGGCATTACCTGAATGTTTGGGGGTGTTTTCATCTTTTCTGCCTCATGCTCCCTTCAGGCAACGCGTGCGGCGTCTTCCGATGGTGAAAAGTGTTCATCCATCATCTCACGCCATGTCCTCTTTCTCATGGTGGTGCTCGTGGCATCCCACGGTAGTTGGTTGATATTCCCCCCCCTTTTCTTTCTCTTGCAAACTAAATTACACGGAACTCCCCATTTTTTATGGTGTTTTCATTTTAGTCCCTGATCTTTTGATTGTTTTCTATGGTCCTGATTTCCGGATATGAGTTGATGCGAACCTCGTGATCACGTGGTCACGCAACCCACAACCAAGAATGAGATAAGATCCTGGAAAGCCAAAATAAAGTCTGAAAGGAGTGTGACACAATGGAAACCTGTCCCAAGGCACCAGCACTATTGGAATGAGTAGAATGACACCACGAAGCCAGTTAATCTTCGATAAGTCGGATTTAGTTCGTTCAAGAACTAAAGAATGCAAGTTGTGAGGTAAAAAGGCGTAGTGAGCTTATTAGAGTGAAAAGCCATTGATTAAACTTAATTCTGAACTTTTCAGTTTATGTGTGAGAGTGATTCTTGCATTCTTTAGTTCTTGAACGAACTGAATCCGACTTATCGAAGATTAACTGGCTTCGTGGCGTCATTCTACTCATTCCAATAGTGTTGGTGCCTTGGGGCAGGTTTCCATTGTGTCACACTCCTTTCAGACTTTATTTCGGCTTTCCGGGATCTTATCTCATTCTTGGTTGTGGGTTGCGTGACCACGTGACCACGAGGTTTGCATCACAAGTTTTGATCTATTTCAATTTTATCCTTCAAATGAAATTGATTTTATATTTCAGTTTCATTTCGGTCCTTATTCTTTTAATTTTAGGATTGGTTTTAAATCCCTTAATAATTTCGATATAGAAGTTTGGGTTCAATTTTGACCTTTGATTGAAATTGATCATATATTTTGTTTTCATTTGGGTCCTTATACTTTTCAATCTTTGATTTCATTTTAATTCCTTTATTTGTTTATATAGATTTCCAAAATAGTCCCTTTATTTCCATTTTTATACTTTATATGTATATGCTCTTAGTTTTTGTTTGTAACTTTTATTATTTTCTCTTTTGTTGAGGTTATATTTTTTTAATTTAGTCCTTAAATTTTAATATGTGTTGGTGATCATTTGTAAAATTGACATTTCTTATTTTTTACCATTTGTTCTGTTTTTTTTTATTGTTCAAGTCAAATGATTTTCCTAAGCTAATAATATTAATTTTTGTCTTGTCATTTATTTTATTTTTTTGCTTGATCTTTTGTTAAAGTTTTTAGATTTTTATTTTTATTTTTCGAGGTAATTTTGTTTTTTCTATTATTTATGCAATAATAATAATTTTAGTTTTTTTTCTTGCTTGCTCTTTTGTTAAAGTTTTTGCGTTTTTTTTATTCCTCGGGATAATTTAATATTTTGTATTGTTTTAGTAGTAATAGTAATAATAATTTTAGGTCTTTTAATCATGATAATAATAGTGACATTATTAATCATAATAATAATAGCAATTGTAATTTATTGTAATATTTATAGTGCTTATAGTGTTAATAATTATGACTTTGATGGTAATAATAATAAATAATTAGAATTTAAAGAATACTAATTATAATTAGAATTTAACAAACTCATGAAATAATATAAAGAATATCAACAATGACAAAAACAATTGAAATAATGATAATAATACTAATTATAATTTAAATGATATTAATAAAAATAATAATGGTGGTTATCGTAATGATTATTGTCGTAATAACGACAATGATTATAATAATAATGATGGTGGTAGCAATAATATTGCCAATAATAATTAGAATATTGATTATTTGCAATAATAGTTATAATGACAACTTTAATAATTGTAACAATTTAACAATCATGATAATAACAATGAGAATAATAATCGAAATAATTCATTAGTAGATGTTGTTTTTTATTCAAAATTGACTTTTGTGGCTTTTTATGTATGATATTTCAGATCTAATATTATGTAAACGAAAAATATACAAAGCCACAAGTAGACAAAATGGGTGGAAAAATTAGGTCCAATTATCTATAATGAAAAAAATCACTAACATACATAAGAGAGAGAGAGAGTTTCACTCTCATTTCACGCCACTAAAGTTAAACTTACTCTGTTTTTTAACGCAAACTGTATTTAATAAAAAGATAAATAGCAATAAAAATTAAAGGTCAGAACTAAGAGTATAAATATATAAATATGAATAAAAATTAAGAACTATCCTAGAAGGAATGAAAAAATAAAGAGATTGAAACTAAACCAAAAAATAAAAGAATAAGAACCAAAATCCAAACCAAACAAAATTACTCATGAGACAAAAAAAAAAAAGAATTTCCCAATGCGGAGGAGTGCAGGCTAATTTGCTCGTTTTAATTATTTAGCACGCGCGAAGCAACATAAAACCATCTTTATTTATTTGACCGTAGATCTAGTTAATAAATAATCAATCCTAGACGTTGATCTTGTAGTCGTTCGTACAGAACAAAAGCTAAAGGTGGCATAACCGAGCATGTTCAAGTTATTTAATCTCTCTCTCCTGATCTTGAGAGAGAGTAGACTTAAAACATAGCAGATTGAAAAAAAAGAAGGGCCAAATTCTTGATGATAACCAAATCCCTCTGTCGGGATTGGTGTCGGGTCCGTTGTGAGAGACGCTTAAAAGAAAAGGTCGTCAAGGCATTGATGAAACCACAGGGAGGAGGTTGCTTCCTAAAAACAACTGGGTTTGGCTCGTTGCCTTCGATTCCTTACCCATAGCATAGGATAAAAGGTGCGTGCTTTACCATCTGACGTCTTCACCATCAGAAAATGGACAAATACGAGAGAAGAGAAAATGGAGGCAAAACATATAGTAAGTGACGGTAACAACACGGTTGTCACTTGCTCAGATTGGCCAAACTTGCGAGGAAAAGGTGAGGATGTAAGAGACCAATATGGGTATGTTTATGAATGTTGTCTTTCTTGATAAATCTTGAACTGGGTTTGTTTACAAGATTCATAGTCTTTAGATTTCTTATGATTTCTATAACAATTCTCTTTTGATAGAATTTCTCAGCTCGTTCATTCTGTGCAAATTGATGGTGAGTGGCCAGCACAGACTGTAAGTTTTGTTAGCATTTACTGTCATTGGAGAGATTCTAGGAATTGATTTATTCTACAGTTGTAAATTTCCTAATTATAATAGGAACCTAGAACGTTACAAATTCCTTCTTTTGTATATATACTACAACAGTGTAAACGTAAAGTATTCAATAAAGAATTTACAATTACCAAATTTCCTTCCTTACTTTCATGGTATCAGAGCAAATACCCTAAATTTTTAACCTTTTTTTTCCTTTGAGTTGTGAAACAAAAGAGGCAGCCGCCACCCAGAACAAACTATCTCTACCAGTTAGCGTAGAAACTTGATGGAATTTCCTACTGATTTAGTAGATACGATGGCAGCCCCTACCGATTTAGTAGAACAAAATCAACAAGGAACAGAGGCTATCCTTGAAGATTTGACTACGAGAATGACCCAGGCTTTGAGACAAAGCCTGAACCAGACCCCTGCAGTAACACATGATACTGCTGCACCGATTGCTATCAAACTCAATGGAACTAATTATGCTCTATGGTCTCAGATTGTCGAGATGTATATCTCAGGAAAAGACAAACTGGGATATATCAATGGTGATCTTCCGCAACCAGAATTGAATGATCCAACATTCAGAAGATGGAGGACAGAAAACTCTATTGTAAAGGGTTGGCTGATTAATTCAATGGACCCTTCTCTAGTCGGCAACTTTATCCGATTTCCAACAGCAAAACAGGTATGGGAATCAATTGCCACAACTTATTTTGATGGGAATGATAAATCGCAGGTATACGATTTGAAGAGGAGGGTCACTCGAATGAAACAAAATGGGGAATCTATTGAGGGATATTACAATTGTCTTCAGGGCCTATGGAGGGAGATTGATTACCGGCGACCAAACCCAATGGAGTGTGCAATTGATGTACAGAGACACAACACCCTGCTTCAAGAGGATCGGGTGTATGTGTTCCTTGATGGACTGGATGATCGGCTAGATAAAATCAGAAGTGATGTTCTACAATTACAACCTTTTCCATCTGTTGAGCAGGCCTACGCATATGTTCGAAGAGAGGACATTAGGCAGTCTGTAATGCTTGAAACAAATGGTGGCCCTACTGCTTCAGTTATGGCAACAAAGAGTGGGAAACAAAATCAAATGCTGCGCATGACCAAAAGAGGACCCGGATATGCAGCAACGGGGGGGAGCAAAAATCTGTCTGGAGGACTTGGCTGCTCCCATTGTGGTAATGCCAAACACACACGGGAAACGTGCTTCAAGCTACATGGTTATCCGGAATGGTGGAGTGAATTTAAAACAAAGAAATCACAGGAAGCTAATGGAGGAGTTGGACGGGCAGCAATAGCACATGGAGGAGTTGAACGGGTAGCAATAGCACATGCAGAACCTACTCTTTCTCTCATTCCCCGTGTGGAGACTAAGGCAGAGACGGCTAGTAATGGCAGTGATCAAGGTAAAGGCTGCTGTTATACCAGCAGTGCTTTAGTGGTTTCTACGAAACAAAAGGATGATGACTGGATTGTAGACTCTGGTGCAACAGACCATATGACCTACAATCCAGACGACCTTGATGAATACATAACGCCAAGAAGGAACAATATTTCAAATGCTAATGGGGTTCTGTATCCAGTAACAGGGGCTGGAACAGTACAATTATCACCATCAATATCCTTAACTAATACTCTTTTAGTTCCTTCTCTTACAACAAAATTAATATCTGTGGGACAAGCTACTGAAGACCTAAATTGCATTGTTTTAATGTATCCACATTTTTGCCTTTTTCAGGATATTCTCACGAAGAAGATCATTGGGCGTGGTACTAAGAGAGAGGGGTTATACTACATAGATGAGTTCAGTATCGGCAAAATCAATATGGTGAAGAACTCAACCACTGCACAAGAAAAACAGATTCGGCTATGGCATGCTCGTTTGGGGCACCCGTCATTCGGCTATATGAGGCAATTATTTCCAGATTTATTTTCTAGTCAAAAACATTTAGACCTCAAATGTGATACATGCATTTTTGCAAAAAGCCACCGTGTATCATTTCCGGTTAGCTATAATAAAAGTGATATTCCTTTTGCATTAATCCATTCGGATGTTTGGGGACCATCCCCTATCACCACGGTTCATGGTGTTCGATGGTTTGTGACATTTATAGATGATTGCACCCGGATGACGTGGATATATTTGCTCAAAAATAAGAATGAAGTCTTTGGTGTATTTTGTGCGTTTCATGCTATGATACAGAACCAATTCTCGGCAAAAATCAGAATTTTGAGGTCAGATAATGGTGGGGAATATGTCAATCAAGACTTTGTGAAATACTTCCACAATACTGGTCTCCTACATGAATTTTCTTGCAGTCAAACACCACAGCAAAATGGTGTCGCTGAACGGAAAAACAGACACATTTTAGAAACTGCTCGTGCACTACTAATTGGAGCAAATGTTCCCCATAGATACTGGGATAAAGCTGTGGTCACGGCTGTGCACCTAATGAACCGGATGCCTTCTAAAGTCTTAGAATTTAAGACTCCGCTGCAAGTCTTGGCCACTCATACTACACTACCATCTATACTAATGTTGCCCCCACGTGTATTTGGATGTATAGCGTTTGTTCATCTCCACAAGAACCAACGAAACAAGTTGGATGCATGTGCTGATCGGTGCATATTTCTGGGATATGGCGCATCAAAGAAGGGCTACTATTGCTACAATCCAGTAACTAAACGCACATACATCACAATGGATGTAACCTTCTCAGAAGCTGAAAATTATTATTCTCCAGTGACCACTTCTCAGCTTCAGGGGGAGACATGGACGGAAGAAGAGAAGTGGTGGAGCTGCCCAAATATAGAACCAATACCTGCACTGCCCGAGGATGAGGGAACGGGCAACGCAGGAGACGAAGAGATAGGCATACTGCCTATACATGCAGACGAAGAGAGGGACATACGGGCAGTCATCAACGTGGAAAGGGAAGATGACGATGATGCCACGGGTACTCCATCAGAAGACATGGAAACAAAAAGGGCAGCCACGGTTGAGGAAGAGATGGGTGTATCTGTGGACATGGGAGAGGAGGACTTAATTGCAGACTTGGCAGTAGACACCGGGGATAAAGAAGCTGAAATGGAAAGTGAAACTGAACACACATCTAGTAGTCAGACCCCTCTACTCTCTGTACCCAACGATGATCATTCCTCGCCAGAGAATATCCATGAGGTAAACTCTCTTGCTCCATCCTCCAATCCGGTTTTGAATACTCCTATTGGTTACAACTTACCTGCCAGGAAAAATAGGGGAAAGCCTCCAGCTAGATACTCTCCTAGCACAGAGGGAAAACAATCGAAGTATCCCATCTCCAACCATGTAACAACTCAAATGCTGACCAAGCCACTTAGAGACTTTACAAATAAGCTGTCAGCTCATCATATCCCGCATGAAATTCAGGAAGCCTTGACTGATCCTAAGTGGGCACGAGCAGTAGAAGAGGAGATGGAAGCACTGATGAAAAATAAAACATGGGCACTTATTCCGCTACCGAAGGGGAAGAAAACAGTTGGGTGTAGATGGGTCTTCTCTATCAAACACAAAGCGGATGGAACCATTGAGCGGTTTAAAGCAAGACTGGTAGCAAAAGGATATACTCAGACATATGGAGTGGACTATCAGGAGACTTTTTCTCCGGTAGCAAAGTTAAACACTGTTCGAGTGCTGTTATCACTAGCAGCAAATCTAGATTGGCCGCTACACCAATTTGATGTAAAAAATGCTTTCTTGCATGGAGACCTGGAAGAAGAGGTGTATATGGACATCCCACCTGGATATACCTCATCCCCAAATACTGGAATTGTTTGCAAACTACAGAAGGCATTATATGGGCTAAAGCAATCACCTCGTGCGTGGTTTGGGAGATTCAGTATGGCAATGAAGAAATATGGCTTTCAACAAAGCAACTCGGATCATACTCTATTTCTAAAACAACGACAGGGAAAGGTGACTGCATTGATAATCTATGTGGATGACATGATCATTACTGGAGACGATACAGAAGAAATCTTGAAACTACAAGAACAATTGGCTACCGAATTCGAGATGAAGAACTTAGGAGGACTAAAGTATTTCCTTGGGATTGAAGTGGCTAGATCAAACCGAGGCATATTTCTTTCACAAAGGAAATATGTGCTAGACCTACTAACCGAAGTAGGAATGCTTGACTGCAAACCGGCCGACACCCCCATGATTCAAAATCAGAAATTTGGGGACTCTACGGAAAGGGCTTCAACTAATAAGGAAAGGTATCAACGGCTGGTGGGAAAATTAATTTATCTGTCACATACTCGTCCTGATATTTGTTATGCAGTCCGAATGAAGAACACATGGATGCTGTAATCAGAATACTACGTTACTTAAAATCAGCTCCTGGAAGAGGCCTTTTATTTTCTAAAAATGGTCATCTAGCGGTTGAAGGATACACGAGATGCTTGATCGGGCGGGAAGTATATCGGATAGAAAATCTACGTCGGGATACTTCACATTTGTTGGCGGCAACTTAGTCACATGGAGGAGCAAGAAACAAAAGGTAGTTGCCTTGTCAAGTGCAGAAGCCGAGTTTCGAGGAATGGCAAAGGGACTATGCGAACTATTATGGCTCAAGAGGTTCTTGTCCGAAATTGGGTTCGATCCCGTAATCAAAGATGAACCTATCTCTGCGATAATAAAGCTGCCATCGAAATATCTCACAATCCAGTTCAACATGACCGCACAAAACATATCGAGATAGACAGGCATTTCATCAAACAAAATCTCGAAGAAGGGGTGATTAATTTTCCTTTCGTGAGGTCAGAAAATCAGCTTGCAGATATCCTTACAAAGGCCGTCTCCAGCAAAATTTTTCAGAATTCACTTGACAAGTTGGGCATCGAAGATATCTTTGCACCAACTTGAGGGGGAGTGTTAGCATTTACTGTCATTGGAGAGATTCTAGGAATTGATTTATTCTACAGTTGTAAATTTCCTAATTATAATAGGAACCTAGAACGTTACAAATTCCTTCTTTTGTATATATACTACAACAGTGTAAACGTAAAGTATTCAATAAAGAATTTACAATTACCAAATTTCCTTCCTTACTTTCAAGTTTGGTAGATGATGGATTCGGTCCTATTGTTGCAGATTTAGTCGCTCCGTATTGGGAGCGTCCAGCCGGCCCTCCTTGGTGGTGTCATGTCGCTGCAGGTCACACCTCTGTCCAGGCTTGGCTCAACAATGCTAAGTGGTTACAGCCTGCCAAACCAGGTTTAATGATATTACTCCAAACACAAATAACAAATCTAAAAATAAACTTTTCTCCTTCTCTCCCTCTGAAAATAACAGAGCAAAGAATTCGTAGAGAGAGAAACTATATCTAGAGAGAGAAATAAAAAGAAATGGACGGGAGCAGCAGCGGAGGAGGAAACGGTCACAGAGTAGAAGCACAACGGTGGTTATCTATATCAGAGAAACTCTTATCCGCACCAACAATTGCAGTTCATTCAAGTAAATATGGGCAACAAGAGTGTTTTGGGATCTTTTTGCAATTACGTGACCAGGTTCTGCCACCAAATCTTGATATATATTGTGCTTTCTTTTGCGACCCGGCGTCCTTTATGGGTATGTTTATGAATGTTGTCTTTCTTGATAAATCTTAACTGGTTTGTTTACAAGATTCATAGTCTTTAGATATCTTATGATTTCTATAAAAGTACGCACTGGGGTGGAATGTGCTTCCACAGTGCTAGAAAGAAAACAATAAGATTCAACTCTAGTATATGAAATTATGCTTGACGAGCAACAGAGATCATTACTGCCATTTACTTTTAGTGTCCGTTCACTTTTCAATGGCTTCAGTTTTATTTCATGTATATGGATTTCTTAAAGCCTGATATTTTTCTGTTGTTTTTTTGTTTAAGTCTATTTATTATTTTTGGATCCATCACCCTCTGCAGTGTATCCGCCTTGTTTCCCGCTCTCCTAGTTTTGGTATTCTTAGAACTGCACTGGAGGAGTTATTTGCTCTTTGCTTTCCCCCTGCAGGAAGTAGGGAAGTATCTTTAGTTATGGAAGGTTCTCTGATACGGTCAGCAATAGGTGATCATTGGGATTTTAATAAGTTTTTAGCTTTTTCCTGGTATACATGCACGCATGACTCTACCTTTACAACATCAAAATATTTATTAATAGTTATAAATAGTGGAGGGTTAACAAAAATTCACATTATTATACAGTAAATGAGTTTAGATTTTGCTGTAGAAAAAAAATAGAAAGAAGTTAAAAAGCTATCTCTTTTTTTCTTCTTCTAATTTCTATTTGCTCCAAATGAAAGATCTTTCATGGGTCTTAAATATGCAATCACAAATCATACTCTAGTTTCCTATGCTATGTTGGTGGTTGGCTTGTTTGGTAGTTAGACATCTAAGGGAATTGTTTACAATAGATCCAATATGTTACATGCTTGTTATTTGTAGATGTGATGTGTCTAAGAAATTTGAACTACAGTATACAAATCAGATGACTTTGTTCTTAACTTTTGTTATTCTGCCATAAAAAGTCTAAATGTTCGGACCCCTTATGTTATGGCATCTTCATTTATACTAGGCATGTGACACATGTATTAACATTAGTTATTTATGGATTCATAGTTTGGTTTTGGAAAGCGATGAAGAATGATTATGTCTTAAATTGCTTAGCATCTTGTATACCTCATTATTGCTCACATTCATTCTAGATGCTTTCTTTCCCAATTGCCTTGCTCGGCATGTGACACACGTGACTCATTATTGTTCACATTCATTCATTCATCTTCTTTTATACTAGGCATGTGACACATGTTTTAACTTTAGTTATTTATGGATTAATAGTGTGTTTTTGGAAAGGAATGAAGAGTGTTTGTCTTAAAATGCTTACCCTCCTGTATACCTCATTATTGTTCACATTCATTCTAGATTCTTTCTTCTCCAATTGCCTCACATATATGCAGGCTCTGATGATTTTGATCCATGGAATATTTTTAGCTCAACTTAAGCATGTTGGTTACATTTACACGAGCTTTTAAAGGTTTTGGATGGCTTGGACAACACAATCTTTTGCAAACAATCACTTTTTTCTTACTGCAACCTCACTACGATTACGTTGCATGCATTTCATCTACTCCATTAAAAATACTCAATGCCACTATATGCTTTTGTTGTGCGCTTACATTTTGTTTCCTCTTGGGCCTTTTACAAACCATCACTGCAGTTTTTTATACATGGTGCAATTAGCCACTTCATTGGGAACGACATAGGCCCCTCTTTGTCATGTTTTTGATGGCAATATTTGCATCATTTATTTGTTACAGGATCACTTATTTTGAACCCTTTTTGGATGCATTGGTTGGTGTGGACAGCAGCATAAGACTCCACATCTGTAGACATTAGCCATCCCTCTCTGCATTTTCACTCCTTTTCTGGTTCAACCTTTATGGCTTTGTATGAATTGAAATTGTTAATTTTGAGTAAGTCTCTTACTCTTTGGCTGGGCTTTTGCCCATGCTGTATATAAATTTTGAGCTTTTTTGCATTCCTTTGTCATGCTAAATACATCTTCATATACTATGCATTCCTTTGTCATGCTAAATACATCTTCATATACTATAAATCTTGTTTGATCAACTACTTAAATGAAGATTATGGCTTTGTATGGCTATATCCTACTCTTTTTGATTTACATTGATGAACTACTTAAACAACATAATTCACTTGCATGTTTGACGATGCCCGCTTTGTAGCACAAACAACTTATCTAGTTCAAAGGTATCCACTGTGTAGCGCAAGCACCCTATCTAGTTCCTTACCTAAAAGTCATGGAGCCATTTTTTTATTTTTTTTTGCTCCTTTAACTCCATGTCCTTTTTAATTTTGACAATTTTGTATCTACAATTGCTTTTTTTTGTTTTATTTTATGCATATAAGATTTTGAGTGCTTAGTCTAAGATGGGGATCCTATCTTTTCCAAGAACATGTACTTGAACAACGCTCATTTTTACATGATGCTTTTGGAGGTTGCAGTCTTATATTTTTTATGGTACACGATTGCTTATTATTTTTATTTATGTGGATAAGATTTTGAGTGCAGTCTAAGATGTGGATTTTGTCTTTCCAAGAGCATGTACTTGAACAACGATCATTATTACATGATGTTTTTGGATTCTACAGTCGTGTAGTTTTATGGTACATGATTTTCACTTCTTTAATGGAGGTACGGTCTAACATTAGATACCATTTGTTTGTGGCTCTGTAGACCCCTTTAGTTTTGGAATGGAAAATAGAGTTTGCTTTTCATGTGCATAAGGAATTAATTAACTTGGCATTGCTTGGGCTGCGTCCTTTCAATTAAGCACGGTGTATATTGGTTAAATAGAGTTTTGTGACGTTACCATGAAAACTCTATGCGTTAAGCTATTGTATGTTCTACATATTATTTTTAACTAAGTAGCTATTGTTTTTACATTCGTTCAACTCATTAGGAATTTCACGACAACTTACAACATGCTCTTTCATTTTGATGAAAACTTATAGTGTCAACCTCTTACATCAAGTCTAAGTTTTTCTCCCTCTCTGTGCTTTTTTATGGGTTATGACTGGTTATTTTTATTCAATTTATGAAATGATATTAATTAGGTTTCATTATGGTTTCATGAATAAGATTGTTAGATTGATGGGATTTTTTTTGTTTTGCATCCATCTCATGGATGAAAATTTCTGGAACTAAGTGTTTGAGTTTGTTTGATCATCTTGCAGGGGTACTCGAAGAGTTCTAAGTTGTATTGAACATTCAAGAACTTCAATTTTTTTTAGTGTTACCTCTTTTCTTTCTTTGCTTGTATCTTTTTGTCTTGCTTTAGAATTATGAGTTTAGGATGGCATCAAGCATTAAACTTTCAGTTTTTGACTCTAGGATAGCATCAACCATCAAGGAATGCCATAAAGTGATCAGGGAATTATAGCTCAGGAGAAGCTTTACAAAGAGGAGTCATTTTTCTTTTCCATTATTGTCATGATCTATCCTTGTTCCTTTCCATTAAATTTTCTTTCTTTCGACATTTTGTTTATTTTCTCTCATTTTGCGTCGATGTTTCTAAACAAATGTTTGCAAGAATGTTGTGCTAGATGTTATGTAATTTTATTTTTACAATTAAATCCTTTAAAAAAATATGATATTTATCTGCTCATTTCTCTATATTTTCCATGATCCTGCATTTTATCAAGGGATATGTGAATGAGTGTCAAGACAGGGAGTAGTTGATTTATTGCCTAATGACTCCTTGCTAACTATTGAAGTCTTTATTTTTCAGGTTTTCATGCCAGGAATAATGAGTTTTGATTGGATCTTGAGCCCTTGATCCTCACGAATTTGCAGGGAACTAAGTATTTGTATTATATACTTTTTTTGTTGTTGTTGAGCTACACTGCGAATTTATTCATATGTGAATTTCAAAACTTTTCATTGCTTTGAACTTTTTCTTAACTTTGTTGTTTTTTATCATACAAATCCTCTACTTGTTTTAAT
Source organism: Salix suchowensis (assembly GCA_029030765.1). Lineage (NCBI taxonomy): Eukaryota > Viridiplantae > Streptophyta > Magnoliopsida > Malpighiales > Salicaceae > Salix > Salix suchowensis. Next base: position 9,235,787 of record CM054983.1, read on the forward strand.
AAAGCAGGGTTTGAGTTGTAATCGCTAGTTTATTAGGATCTCATCAAGCATCCTAGGGGATGGTGCAAAATTGGACAAGGAGTTTTCAACTCAGCAAAGTCTACTAATGCAGTGATTACTTTTTACTGGTTTTTACAGTTTCAGTTCCAAGCATTTACAAATATCGGCTATTTTTTCATCAATTCCTTTTTTTTTTAACTTATTGGAGTGTAGTGGTTGCTTTTTTACTGGTTGTTCCACTTTCATGAGCAAGCTCTTACCAATGTTTGCTATTTCTCATCTACTCTTGTTTTCTTCTTACTCTGCATAACAATGGTTCATTTTTAATGGTTCTTCTGGTATCAGGTATAAGCATTTACTAATGTTAGCTATTTCTCATTTACAATTGTTTTCTCTTAACTCAGCACAGTCTACTAAGCTAGTGACTCCTTTTTAATGGTTTTTTCTGTTTTAGGCCTACGCATTTACCAAAGTTTTTTCTCTTAACTTCCAATCTTTTGTTTTGTATGTTTTTCCTGGATTAGCCGGTTTTCAACTAGCATGTAAGACTAGGAGTACCTTGGGTGTGTTTGATGCATTTCCTCTTCAATTTCAATGCTTGCTATATTTTTTTTTTTTTTTTTTTGTGGAAAAGAGGTAACACTGGGATGGTTATTCTACATTTTTGTTTTCATGGTCACAACTTTGAATGATAAGATGTGTAAGGGATGCTTTTGAAACTTGTGTTGGAGATATGTTCTTTTAATTTCCTTTTGTAGATTTTAATAAAATTTATATTGGTTTATTAGCTAGCATTTGAGTTCAATTGTGTGTGCTTTCAGGAGTCTATCAACTGCTTTAAGGAAGATTGTTGTAGTTCTTTGAGGCTTTGGAAGTGGTTTATTATTACCTTTAGCCAGCTTTATAACTGACCTCATCAATACGACTGTTGGGTTTGCTCTTTTTATCTCTATGTACTTTTCAACGTCAATCAGCTCTTATGCAATTGGTTATTTTGTTTTAATTTGTCTAGATGGTTGTGTTTTCAACAAGATTACATGAAGTGTTTCCTAGCTGGCCTTTAAGGATACATGTTGAGCAACTAACCAATCTGGAAATGATTCAGATCTCTCATACTAGGTAAAATTAAGTCACATAAGCATGTACAGATATATTATGATCCTTTACCTGACTTGCATGGTCCTGCTTTAAATTGTACTAATAGGCATGGAGTCTGAATTGTTTTTGACGTTGTTCTATTTTAATTGTGATATTATTTTGTTTACCTCATACCAAGAAGTTTCTGAGTCCCAACTCCTGCCCATTCTATTGAGTATAGAGAATTGTTGCCTGAAATTATTTCATTACTTTTGCTTTTTAATGTAGTTTATATCTTTTCTTTTCCATTCCATTATCTAATATAAATGATGCAATTCACTTCAGGGTAATCCTTCTCTATATTCAGCCTTTGAAGTTTTGGCCATCCAAATAATTAAATAGCGGAAACAGTATGGCTGTTTCCTTGAGAAATTTAGACGCAGTATCCTTTGTTTGACAGAATATGAAGCATATTTGAGTTATCTCGTTCACTTGTGAAATTCTTTTTCATGAGTTGCACTTTCTGAAGTTCTTATTTCCTTTAAATGTGGCGTATATTTTAGTTGCATAGTAACTCAAGTGTTGTGAACTATGACAACACCTGTGTTATTCTTAGATAGATATAGTTTTCAATTGATCTATTAATCAACGACCATGTCCTTGACAAATATAGTGGACTTGAAAACTTTCGTCCTATTCCTTCGCCGAAGTCCTCTCGTGGAATTTTTTTTTATGGGGGACTCCTATCTAATTTTGAAGGTTGGTGTTTTTTCTCCTATTGATTGTTCTTCTTGTTGTATGTGTGTGCATGCATCTGCATCTGTATGTGTTTGTTCTATAATTCGTTGCAAAAGGGGACGGGTTCATATGATTGGGTAAATTTTGGTTATCTGATTTTGGATGTTTGGAGCTCTAGCTTCATTAGCAGTGAGGAAGAAATCAATCAAGTAGAAGTTTGGGGGGGTTCTCTGGGTGTTCTCTAAGATGGTTTATCCATGTGCATCGATGTCCTGTTTAATGTGTGTACTAACTAGTAAGTTGACTTAGTGAATAGGGAAGAAACAAGAATTGGCTGATTAAGCTCTTTGTTGAGTATGAATGTGAAGAAGGCATGTGATTCTGAAAAGAGAAAAGTAAAGTAGATTGGCAGGTGTTTTGCTTCTTTTTTTAGTCTTCTCTGTTTGCTATCAATTATCCATTCTCTTTGAGGATTCACTTATTATTCCTATCGCTGGTGTAGACTGTTCTTTTTACTGAGTGATATAGTTTTTATTTTATTCTCTCTGTCTCTCTTTTGGATCATCAATTTTCTGTGATATATCAGAGTAAAGCTTTTCATGAATTTGTATTGTACGATGCAATGCTTTTTTCTCTCTCTGCAGACGACTGCACTAAAAAGCGGTTCCTTATGTCATGATATTCATTACTGGCTAGGTAAAGATACCTCTCAGGTCAGTCACTGTTTCATATTCTAGATGCTTTGCACCAACAGATTTGTGTCTATGATTTTGGTCCCGCGACCACACTTTTTAAGTAGGATGAAGGAGGTGTGGCTGCCATTAAAACAGTTGAACTAGATGCTGCATTGGATGCCGAGCAGTACAGTTTCGTGAAGTACAGGGCCATGAAACAAAAAAGTTCTCATCATATTTTAAACCATGTATTATACCACAAAAAGGTGGAGTTGCGTCTGGCTTCAAATATCCTGAGGCTGAGGTGCACCAGACATGCTTGTTTGTCTGCGCAGGAAAACATGTTGTCAATGTGATAGAGGCAAGTCTATGAAATTAGATTTTGTATTTATGAGGAATAATTATTAATATTATCAATCATTATGTCTCTATATTAAGCTTCGAACTTTGGTAGGTTCCTTTTGCCCGATCCTCACTCAACCATGATGATATTTTTATTCTTGATACAAAGTCATAATTTTTTCAATTTAATGGTTCCAACTCATCCATTCAAGAGAGAGCTAAAGCTTTAGAAGTGGTCCAGTACATCAAAGATACTTGTCATGATGGAAAATGTGAGGTAGGTGCTGTTGGTTGTGGGGAATTAGACTGGAGGCTCTATATTTGATATTTTAACGCCTATTGCTTGTTGAGTCTTACCTATTGTCCTTTTCACATAGAGGATGAAAAATTGATGGCTGATGCTGAAGCTGGAGAGTTCTGGGGTTTTTTTGGTGGCTGTGCTCCACTTCCAAGGAAAATAGCTTGTGATGAGGATAAGACTGATGTTTCTCTTTCTACTAGGTTGTTTTGGTAATTTCTTATTTTGTCTCAAATTTCTTTCCCCGATGATATGTCTTTAAATGCCATAATTCTTCTCTACTCTACAAATTGTTATCATTTAGTGCAAATACATATATCCTTGAATAGTTGCTTTCTGCTTTTCGTCATCTCTGAAGTGTTTGAGGATTTTCTTTGAAAAATAACATAACAGCTAGCATGAATCACATTTCCTTCCCCCAAAAAATTACCAAAACTGTATAATTAGATACTGAAACCTTTGCTTTGGTCTCATGCGCTAAAACTAAGATTCAGTGAATTACTGATTATTGAACCCCATAATAATATCTATAGTTTTAGCAGAATTACTTTATTCTAATTAACATATTTGTTGCCTTTCAAGTATTGAAAGGGAGCAGAACATGGCAATCAATACCTATTCGGAGCTAATGAATGAAAATTACATGGCAATCAATACCTATTATTTGATTTTCTCCATTAAGATAGATCTTTACATGGTGGATGAACTATCATACGTACAATAACGATGTAGTTCTGACATAAAAATATGTTTTCAATGAAAGTGTGGAGAAGGGGCAGGCAGAACCTGTTGAAGCTGATTCGTTAACAAGGGAATTTCTAGACACCAATAAGTGTTATACTCTAGATTGTGGAGCGGAAGTGTTTGTATGGATGGGGAGAAACACTACTCTTGATGAAAGGAAAAGTGCCAGTGGAGCAGCAGAAAGTAATACTTCATCCCTTCTTCAATGTGGAGATTATAAAATGTCTGCAATGATATATCTTCTCGATTTCTTTGCTTATTGTTGATCCCACTGATCAGGAGTTAGTCCGAGCTGTTGGACGACCAAAATCCTGCATTGTTCATGTAATTGAGGGGTTTGAGACGGTGATGTTTAGATCAAAATTTGAATCATGGCCCCAAACGACTGTTGATACTGTGTGAGGATGGTAGAGGCAAAGTTACAGGTCAGCAGTTGAATCATCTCATAGATTTTTTCTTGTGTCTTGTTTTCACTCCTGAAGCAATGATGATAATCATTAGTTTTAAGTACCATTCCTTCTTGTCACCATTTTCCAATGCTCATAGATCTTTTCAATGAATCTGTAGCACTTTTAAGATGCCAGGGGGTTAATGTCAAGGGTCTGTTAAAAACTGCTCTTGCAAAAGAACTCAACCGTACATTGATGTTACTGGAAATTTGTAGGTGCTGTATGTACTGTCCTAGTTAGTGAATCTATTTAGGTGTGGACTTTGTATTCTAGGACTGGGATGAGACCCATTGCTTAGGAACATGTCACAAAATAGGAGGGGGACATTCTAGCGTCCACCATCAATTGCTATCATGGCTTCATTTGTTTTGTTTCCATTTCACACATTAAGCTTTGAGATCTCATGCTTCTTGGGGAGTGAAAGTGTTTGAGCATAAAATATTGCTTGTTTATATGAAATTTCTTAGCACAAATACAGCTTGTTCATATTGTTCACCAATGATTTTGTTCAAGCCAGACAATTAAACAATGCTCTGCCTGGACTTTTAATACAAATCTCACTGCATTAATGTGCTTAATTAATAGTGGTATTGTCATTATAGAGACGAACATCTTGTAATTGGTAACAGACATATGTGCATCCTTCCACAAGGCTTCATGGCTTCTTGTGAACTTTATGTTTTTCTCAATGACTCTAATTTTGAGTGGTATGGACACTGTTAAAATATGTTTATCATCATATATTTGCCAAAATCATTGGCCATGCATCTGCTAAGCTGAATCAGATGTGGAAATAACTGTATCCATTCTGGTTCTAATTTTTAGTCTCGAAAGTTGTTTCTATTGAATGGAAAACGGTGCATTGTCATATAGTGGGAAATTAACTCTGAAATTTGAATAATGGATGATTACTTATGCACACTTGTTTCCTGCTTATAGTATTCTGCTGAAAGCAGGATGGCTGCTCTTGCAGGCTGGAATTCATTATTTAAGTGCAAAACCCAGATTTTTATATACTTCGGTATACATGAATTAGAGGCCTTGTCTTGCCTTCTTTGCCCTGTCTAGATGTTTTGTAATGCTCCTCTTCTATGCACTGATATATGGTACCTATTAGTTTACCCTTGTATAATCTATCTCACATTGAAAAATAGGAGGAAAGAACTGCTATTTCACTAGAGGGCAAGATGGCTGAATCATTAAAGTTTCTACCTGCCCAGGTGGCATTCTCCTGTAATTATTGGTGTTGTTGTAACAAGGGGATTTCTGTACAATTCTGGTACCTTTCCGATTCTGTTTCGGTATTAATTCTTAGGCTCGAAACTATGAAGGAAATGAATCATTTCAGTTCTTTTCAATCTTCCAGAGTTTCATTGATAAAGCCGATGAAACCTCAATAAAGAATTTATAGTGACATTAGTTTTTAACTTTTTTTCCAACTTTCAACCAAATCAGCTAATTGTAAACTTAATCAGGGAGGTCATAGCTCTGGATACAAGAATTACATTGAATAGAATGAACTCCCAGAGGACACATACAAGGAAGAAGGCATTGCATTACTCAGGGTAATATGCAAGCTCTACAAGTTGAACCAGTATGTCATGCCTTTATCATTGTTGCTACAGCTTGTTGTCCAGTGTACTATTGAATGTCTTGATATTTTTAATCTTTACTTCTATTTTTTCCTGACTCTTGATTGCCTTTTTTCATCCCTAGCCAATTTATGGTTACGGGACACAGATATCCATAATCTTTTGTTCTTTGCTTTTGAGTTGTGGAAGTACATTTCCTGAATTGAATTGCATGGGCAGGCTGAGTTGCACAAGCCTTCTCATTAGGAAAAGGGAAATGAAACAAAAAAATTAAGGAAAAAGATTGAAAATTAAATTGACTGGTGAAAATTAGTCTAAAATTATTGTCCGAATTTACTCAAATTTTAATTAGACTAGGTTATATTAGAATCTGTCTTGTACATTTCAAAGTGAGCAGTTTATATAACTACTGTATAAATGTTTTAACAGGTCCTACTATTACCAAATATATCTCCTCGAAAAGCTTGTTGGTCTTATTTATTTTTATTTTTTTTACTTCTTGCCATTATCAAGCATCTCGGGTACAATTTGGAGTTTGGTCATGAGCTGCATGTTAGTTATGGATTTAATTCCTGGTCTAGTATTTAGATTTCAGGTTCTGTATTGTTGTGCATATAAGATATTTACTTTTCTTCATCCGTTCATTGAATCCAATCAGGTCGCACCATCACTTAATTCCTCATACTGTTACATATTACATAATGACTCCTCTGTTTTTACATGGACTGGAAACCTTACCACCTCAGAGGACCAGGAACTTATGGAAAGGCGGCTGGATTTTATAAAGGTTGATATTTCTTCCAAATAAGTTCTTTAAGTAAATTAATACAACATATCATATTTCTTTTATTTGCTTAACTAATTATCTGGAATGGATGTTACAATTACTTGGAGATGCGCATCATTTTTATGGGCAAATATGCTCATCAACTAACTAAGAATTATTTATATAAATTTAGATTCCTGTACTACATTTTTTAAAATTGTATGTTTTATGCATAAAGCTCATTTTTATTTCTCATATTATTTTGGTGTAATATTATGGCCTGTTAATAGTCATCTCTTTTTTCTGCAGCCAAATACGCAGTCGAAACCACAAAAGGAAGGTTCAGAAGCTGAACAATTTTAGGAGGAAAATCTGGATATCCCAGTCAAAAACTTGCTAGGGAAGGTGAAAGCGATCCGCACCTGTTCTCATGCATATTCTCAAAAGGTCGAGAAAATGACCGCTGTGGTTTTGAGATTTGTTAAGCTGCTTTTCATGTATTGTAAAAGTCTAATTCTTTCCCTTTTCTCCCATGGTTTTGCTACTGCAAAAATTTGCGCTTATTTGCAGGAAACCTGAAGGTATATTTTCTTTCTAGTCAATCCATTCCTTGTCTAAATTTCTTAAGTTTTCTTTATTGTCTTTTTTCTGAGATAGTTCTGTTGAATTGCATGTAGACTTACCTGTCAGCAGTTGAGTTTAGGGAGAAATTTGGTATGGCAAAAGATGTCTTCTATAAGTTGCCCAAATGGAAGCAGAATAAGCTTAAAAATGGCCCGTCAACTGTTCTGAGTCTCCCTCGTACCTCAGATTTTCCTTCAGCTCCTTGTTGTTGAGATTGCAGGTGGAAAAGGCTTGCTTGTGAATCTGTGAAAAATCTTCTTGTGCAAAAGTTATATGGCATCGTTAATTACTCCCATTAATATTCTAAATAACAAACCTTTTGTTTCTGTCTGCAGAGGACGAACTTGGTTTCTCAAGAATTTAAAAGGGACAGGGATCGGTGCATTTTTAGCAGCTTCTGCCCCCAGGAAGCTTGTTTTGTCAGTTGATTAAAAAAAAAATCATAGATTTTCCCCGTTTCCCTTTCCTTTTCCTCCCCTCAATTTTAATGTCTAGTTTGTATTCAATTTTTTCCTTTCTTTTTTGGGTTTGAGTTAGTTCTTTGTTTTTCTTTTATGGCTGCAGGATGATTGAGAGCTTGAATTTTTGTTTTTCATTTTTAGATTAAATCAAATTGTGTTTTCATTGGAGAGCAGGAGCTTGAAAATGATGGAAAATTAGGTGCATTGTACAACTGAGACAATGGCATCAAAAGTTGTTGTAGGAAGGAATTAGGGTTGTCATCAACTGATAGGGAGAGCTTAAAACATGTAGTAGCCAACAATTAAAATGGCTTTGTGATTATATCTTATCTTCAATCCATCAAAAACTTTAAACCATCAGAAAAGAAGAAAATAAAAGGCGGAAGGAAGATAATATAATATGTTACGCCATTTAAGGGGGTCACAAAAGAGTCAAATATTCTCTTTTTAGTTGTATTTCAATAAATGAATAAATCATACTGGAAAGTAGAATCCATGGTATAAATTAAGACTTTAGATCATGAAAAAAACAAATATAATAGCTAAAGACTCCATCATTGGAAAGAATAAAGCATGAAGCATGAACATAATAAGAAAAGGGGAAAATCTTGCAAACTTGTGGAAGTGAAGCTAGCGCAATAGAGCACAAAGTGATTTGATTTGTTCACGACACAACACATAGTGATCTTTAAGCCATCTTTAAACAGTTTAACAACATGTTTCAGCGAAATTAACACAATTAATGGCCATTTATCTCGGTTATTAAAAAAACATAATTTTAATACTTAACTGATTCAGATAAGATATACTTAGCCTTTTGAATTCTACTTGATTGGTTATAAAAATGGGATGCATGGCAATTGTTTATTACTATGATGTTAGAAAATTACTAGAGTACTTCAGTTTTGGGAATGTTGACTTCAAAAATGGATCTATCTTCCCCACCTTCTCTCTCCACTGTCTGATCTGATCCTCACCTCCTCCTCCTCATCTCCACTTTCAAAACGGCATCTTCTTTAATACCCAGATTTTCTCCCGACTTAATTGGTATGTTTTCTTATTCTCTCTGTTTCTCTTTTTATTCAAAATTTGCTTTTTTTTTAATTAAACGTGAAAAGATTGAAACTTTTTGAGTTTTTTTTTACACTGATTGTATGATTTGGGGTCTCTTGGTTTTGGATCAAATTGTGACGGGTTGTCTTGGATCTTGTTATAGTTTTCAGTTTTGCATCTAGGCTCTATTTTTCTTATGCTCTTTGGGAGCTTGATTTTTTTAATTTGAACCCGGAACGGAACCGAGGCGTTCCGGCCGGAATTTCCGGAACGGGCCGGAATGAAAACCGGGACAAAACGACGTTGTTTTTGTCCCGGTTTTCTCACCGGCATGGCACGTTCCGGCTGGAACGACACGGAATTGACAACTTTGGTTTGGACTTAGTTTTCTTGTGTTTTGCCACATATCTGAGAGAGGGAAACTCAAAGACAGCACCTAATTGTCATACTAAAAACAATATACGGCCGGAACGGCACGGAATCGACAACTTTGGTTTGGACTTAGTTTTCTTGTGTTTTGCCACATATCTGAGAGAGGGAAACTCAAAGACAGCACCTAATTGTCATACTAAAAACAATATAATGTAATTTTAATCATCCCGTTTCTTTATTTTGTGAAAGTCATGTTATATAAAATATTATTAATTCATATTTGTTGTTCCAAACAGTATTTCATCGGTATTGTCAATTCCTTCAATAATATATACCAATTATTATTATACAAAAAGCTAAATCACATCGTGCTAACACTGTTCATACACCCTAATTTCACTGTGTATTCGAACGGTACATTCAGTTTTCATTTGCAACTATTCATGCTAATTGATATGAACTTCATCAACAATTGTGATGTAACCCAATAAGAATGATGGTTTATAACCCCCAAGATCGTGTAGACAAGATTGGTTGAGTCTTGACCCGTCACCTAACAAGATGAAAACCAAGACTATGAAAGATTGAAACATCACACCTAGAAAACCTGAGATTCTCTCAACAATCAAGGTGATAGGTTTGGTTGTTTGAACGCCACAAGATTAACTTGATAAGTTCTAGGAGTTTTTTTTAAGAAAGGAAGAGGAACACAAGACCTCACAAATATGATAATTTTTTGAAAACATAATCTGCTTAATCATTTCGAAATACCCCTTTTTATACTTAGAACAACCCTCCAAGAATAGGAAAAGTCATAACTAAAGCTTTAAAAGAGCTCAAACAGTAACATAAACAAGTCCCCATGTTTTTAGGTCTCTTGGACTTCTAGAGGCTATCATAAATAGCTAAATGACTAAATTCAATGTATTTAACATAACCATTTAAGACCAACTTCATTCCTCTAATTAATAACCTTGAAAGCCATCAAATTCATGCCCTTTGATGGTCAGATCATGCTGAAATGTTTTTGCATAATTATTACCTCTTCATTGCATTGATGATGTGGACTAAACCCCAAACCCGAACCCCAAACCTCCAAACCCCGAACCGCGAAAACCTCGAACCCCTAATGCGAAACCCCGAAACGGGAACCACGAAACCCCAAACTTTGAAAACCTGAATCTTAAACTACAAACCCGAAAACCCGGAATGTAAAACCCCGAACCCGAAACCCCGAACCGTGAAACCTCGAAACCTGAAACCCCGAAACCCAGAACCACGAAACCCCAAACCCCGGAACCGCGAAACCCTGAAATCCTAAACCTCTAACCCGAAACCCTAAATCGCGAAACCCCGAACCGCAAAACCTAAAAACCGAAAAACCCGAATCCCGAAACCCGGAACAGCGAAACCCCAAACCTCGAACCCCGGAACCGCGAAACCCCGAAATCCTGAACCTCGAACCCCGGAACCCCGAAACCCTAAACCCCGAACCGCAAAAACTCGAAACACCTAACACGAAACCCCGAACCCCAAACCCCAAACGCGAAACCTTGAACCCAAAACCGTGAAACCCAGAACTCGAAACGCGAAACCCCGAACCCGAAACCGTGAAACCCCGAACCCCAAAAGCGAAACCCCGAACCCGAACCTCGAAAGCCCCGAACCCCAAACGCCAAAACCCCGAACCCCAAACCCGAATCCCAAACGAGAAATCCCTACAGCGCAAGGCTTCTTTGGGCTTAACGAAGACTTTGGAGAGGACCTCTCTCTAACTTCTCTCTAAAACAGCACATTAGGCCCCCCTTAAACCACAAACCTAAACACGAAAACTGTAACCATAATGCTGAAACCCTCAACCGAAACCTCGAAACCCCGAACGGGCAACCCTGAACCCGAAAGCCCGAACCGCGAAAGCACGAACCCAAAACCCCCAACCCGAAACCCCAAACCCCAAACCCCGAAAACATGAACCGCGAAACCCCGAACCCCAAACACGAAACCCCTACAGCCGAAGGCATGTTTGGGCTTAATGAAGACTTTGGAGAACACATCTCTCTAACTTCTCTCTAAAACAGCACATTAGGCCCCCCTTAAACCCCAACCCTAATCGTGAAAACAGTAAACCTAACCTCAAAACCAAAACCCATAACCCCTGAACCGCGAAACCCTACAACCCAAAACACTGAACCGCGAAACACCGAATCCCTCAACCCTGAACCTGAAACCCCGAACATGGAAACCCCCAAACCCCGAACACGAAACCCCGAACCCCAACAACACCGAACCCCTAACGCGAAACCCCGAACCCCAAATACGAACCCCTAAAAACCTCGAAACTTGAACGACAAACTCGGAACCAGAAACCCGAAACAGCAAAACTCGAACCCGAAACCCCGAACCTGGAAACACCGAACCGTGAAAACAAAAAGGTTATCATTTTCTGTCTCTTCATTTCAGTATATTAAAAAAAACAGAAAAGAAAAGAAAGAAAGAGAGATAGAGGCATTACTTGAAAGTTGAAGAATCTTGCCGCAGAAAACACTACTCTGGTGAAACATAAGCAAACCACAAGATGCGAAACCTCGTGATCACATGGTCACGCAACCCACAACCAACAATGAGATCTGATCCCTGGAAAGCTGAAATAGGTCTGATAAGAGTGTGACACAATGGAAACCTGCCCCAAGGCACCAGCACTATTGGAATGAGTAGAATGACGCCACGAAGCCAGTTAATCTTCAATAAGTCAAATTCAGTTCTTCCAAGAACTAAAGAATGCAAGAATAACTCTCACACATAAACTAAAAAGTTTAGAATTAAAATTAATCAATAGCTTCCGAAATTAGGGTTACATGAGTTTAAATAGTTCTTAAAAAGTAACCCTAATGCAACTCTTATGTGGACTTAAAACAGGTCCACTAAAAAATGACCCAAAATCCTAAATTGAAAAGCCCATGACTTAATCCAAGCAAGCCTTGGATCCTAGCTGAAAAGAAAGTCTTGATTAAGCCCAAACAAGCCTTGGCTAAACTAAATTAAATGAAGCCCATAAGGTTTATTTATTCTTTTCCATCCAGCCCATTAATCCCATGTTTCAAAGTTGTAGTAGGATTCTTTTTGCTCCTTTGTTGTCCACACTTCTTGGCCCAAATAAAGCTGGGCTGGACCCCTCCTACACATAGATACTTCAATGGTCCTTGCAATTTGGACTTGGGTGAAACCTTCAAAACCACAAATCAAGCCCCTAAACATGTAATGAGTGTTTCTTGGTGTTTCTTGGCTGGTTCGCATCACCACACCGAAATCGCGACCTCGAAAGCTGCAAAAACCCCGAACTGTGAAAACTCCAACACCAAACGCGAAACCCCAAACCGCAAACTCGAAACCCTGAACCGCGAAACCCCAGACGCGAAACCCTGAACCTCGAAACCCCCTGAACCGCGAAACCCTGAACCCCAAACACCAAACCCCGAACCCCAAATCGAAACCCCGCACCGGGAAACCCCGAACCTGAAAGCCCGTACCCGAAACGCCGAACCTCGAAAACCCTTCACCGCGAAACCCGGACCTTGAAAGCCCATACCTCCAAACCCAGAACCGCGGAACCCCGAACTCGAAACCCTGCACCTCGAAAACCCCCGGACTCGAAACCCCGCACCTCGAAAACCCCCGAAGCCCGAAAACCCCAACACCAAACGCAAAAGCCCGAAAACCACCCAAAATTCGAAATCCAGAACCGCCAACTCGAAACCCGAAACCCCGACCCCGAATCCGAAACACCGGGCTGGGAAACCCCGAACCTCGAAAGTCCAAAACACGAAACCCACAAACCCTGAACCTCGAAAACACCAACACCAAACGCGAAACCCCGAACCCCAAAATCGAAACCCCGCACCGCAAAACCCTGAACCCAAAAGCCCATACCCGAAACCCCCGAACCTCAAAAACCCCGAACCGCAATACCCCAAACCTCAAAAATCTCGAACTCGAAACCCCGGATAAGAAAACAAGCACCGCGAAACCCGGGACCCGCAACCCCAAACCTCAAAACCCCGAACCTGAAACCCCACACCGCTAACCCCGAACCCAAAACCTTGAACCCCGAACGCGAAACCCTGAACCTCAAAAGCTCGAACGTCGAAACCCAGAACCCGCCAAACCTCGAAAGCTAAACCCGAAACCCTATATCGCGAAAACACCAAACGCAAAACCCCGAAAACCCCTTCACCCCTAACCTCAAACCCCGAACTCGAAACCCCGTACCGCGAAACCTTGGAACACAAAATCCCGTACCGCGAAACCGACCTCGAAAGCCCGTACCTCAAAAACCCGTACCTCGAAACCCAGATCCGCGAAACGCCGAACCCAAAACCACGAAATGCGAAACCTCGAACCCGAAACCCCGAACCCCAAACACGAAACCTCCAAAACCCCGACCTCGAACGCGACACCCAGAACCCCCAACACAAAATCCCGAATGCGACACCTCGAACTCCCAACCAGAAACCCCGAAAACCCCTAACCTCAAAATCTAGAATCCGCCAAACCTCGAAAGCCGAAACCCCGAACCGCGAAAACCCCAACACCAAACGTGAAACTCTGAAAACCCCGAACCGCCAAATCAAAACCCCAAACCCTGACCCCAAAACCCTGAACCGCGAAACCCCGTACCCGAAACCCCGAACCTAGAAAACCCTGAACAGAGAAACCCTAATATGTGAAACCCCGTATCGCGAAACCCCGACCTCGAAAGACCGTACCTCGAAACCCAAAACCACGAAACCCCAAACCAGACAACACGCATAGCGAAACCCGGGACCCGCAATCTCGTACCCGGCATCACGAACCTCAGAAACCCCGTACCCGAAACCCCAAACCGCCAACCCCGAACCTGAAACCCCAACCTGAAAGCCCTAACCGCGAAATCCCGAACCCAAAACCCTGAACCGCAAAAGCACAACCCGATCCCCGACCCGAAAATCGAAAACCACGAACCGCGAAACCCCAACACCGAAAACCCCAAACCCCGAAAAGCCCGAACCGTGAAAACTCCATCACCAAACTCGCAACCCTGAAAAACCCAAACTACCAACTCGAAATGCGAAACCCCGAACCCGAAACCTAGAACATAAAAAACTCGGAACCCCAAACCCGGAACAGCGAATCCCCAAACCCGCAAACCCGTACCGCAAAATCCCGAAACACGAAACCCCGCGCATAAAAACCCTAGACCAGAAAACACGCCCGTGAAATTCGGGACCCGCCACCCCGTACCCAGAATCCCAATCCTCGAAACCCCGTACCCGAAACCTAATCCTCGAAACCCCGTACCCGAAACCCCAATCCTCGAAACCCCGTACCCGAAACCCCAAACCGCCAACCCAGAACGCGAAACTGTGAATCCCGAACGCGAAACCCCGAAAAACCCGAACCCCAAATTCGAAACCCCGAAAACCCCACACACAAAACGCAAAAGCCCGCACCTCGAAACCCAGGTCCAGAAAACACGCACCTCGAAACCCGGGACTCGCAACCCCGTACCCGAAATCCCGAATGTCGAAAGCCTGAACCCACAACCCCAAATCGCCAACCCCGAACCCAAAACCCCGAACCTCGAAACCCCGAAACTGAAACCCCGAAACCGAAACCACGAACCGCGAAACCCCGAACCTCGAAAACCCCGAACCCCAAACCTCCCAACCTAAACCACCAACCGTAACCTTTACCCCAAAACCTGAAACCCTAAACCCCGAACTGGAAACCTCGAACTGGAAACCCTGAACCACGAAACTAAGAACCCGCAAAACCAGAGCCCCTAACCCTGAACCGTGAAAACCCCGACCCCGTAACGCAAAACCCGTAAAACCCCTAACCCCGAACCCCAAACCCCCCAACCTAAACCACCAACCGTAACCTTTACCCTCAAAACCTGAAACCCTAAACCCCGAACTGGAAACGTCGAACTGGAAACCCTGAACCACGAAACTAAGAACCCGCAAAACCAGAGCCCCTAACCCTGAACCGTGAAAACCCCGACCCTCGTAACGCACAACCCATAAAACCCCTAACCCCGAAACCCTCGAATCCCGAACGCAAAACCCCAAACCTGAAAACCCCGAACCGTGAAACCCTGTAACCATAACGAGAAACCCCAAACCCCGAACGCGAAACCTTGAAAACCACGAACCAGAACGCGAAACACCGAACCGGAAACCCTGAACTGCGAAACCTAGTACCCACAAAACCCGACCCGAAACCCGAAGCCCCAACGCTAAACTTTTCGAAAACCCCGAACGTCGAAACCCCGAACCTCGAAAACCCCAAACCCCCCAACAGCGAAACCCTGAACCTGAAACGCCTAACCGCAAAACCCCTCACGCGAAACCAGAACCCTGAAATCCCGAACCGCGAACCCCAACCACGAAACCCGAACCTCGAAACCCCGACCCCGAAACCCCAAACCCCCCAACAGCGAAACCCTTAACCCGAAACGCCGAACCGCAAAACCCCTACCCCGAAACCCCGACCCCGAAACCCTGAACCCGAAACCCGAACCCCGAACGTGGACAACGAAACCCCCGAACCCCGAACGCGAACCCCCAAAAACCTCGAAACCCCAACACGAAACCCCGAAAACCGCAAAACCTCGAAAACCCTAAACCCATAACCCGAAACCCTGAACCGCGAAAACCCAGAACCCGAAACCCCGAATCGCGAAACCTGAACCTCGAAACCCCGAAACCGAAACCCTGAACGCGAAACCCAGAAACCTTAACCCCGAATCTGGAAACCCCGAACCGTGAAAACCCTGACCCCGTAACGCGAAACCCCGAAACCCTTACCCCCAACCCCGACCCCGAAACGCTGACCCCAAAACCCCGAAACGCGAAACCACGAAAACCGTGAACCCCCGAAAACCAAGGAGCTGGACATGTTGATCATACACTCGGGAAGTGACAAAGGGTCTTGTGCGAATTCAGACGCATTCCCGAGGGTATGATCATTATGTCCAGCTCCTTGGTTTGCATCATATTGTACTGAAATCTTTCACAAAACACCTGTACAAACTAGCTAACCCATGAAAACTCCTTACCTTACTTACCGATTTGGGTGTAGGCCACTCCCGGATGCCCTTAACTTTCTCCCCATCCATCTCGATACCCTGTGCAGTTATGACATAGCCAAGAAACACTTTACGCAACACACTAAGTACATTACGCAAATGATCAAAATGCTCGGTTAAGCTCTTGCTATATAACACACTAAGTACATTACGCAAATGATCAAAATGCTCGGTTAAGCTCTTGCTATATATAGATCAAAATGTCATCAAAATACACAACCACAAACTTACCTATGAATGCACGCAACACATGATTCATTAAACGCATAAATGTACTTGGTGCATTTGTAAGTCCAAACTTAGTTTTAAAAATGCAATTTTCCACTCGTCACCCTCTTTTATCCTAATCTGATGGTACCCACTTTTCAAGTCAATTTTAGAGAAAATGCAAGATCCATGTAACTCATCTAACATGTCATCAAGCCTAGGAATAGGGTGTCTATACTTTACCGTTATGTTGTTGATGGCTCGGCAATCAACACACATCCTCCATGTTCCATCCTTCTTAGGCACAAGTAGCACGGGTACGGCACAGGGGCTCATACTCTCACAAATGTAGCCATTTTCCATCAGCTCATCAACTTGCCTTTGAAGCTCTTTTGTCTCCTCGGGATTGCTTCTATATGCTGGCCGGTTAGGAATTGAAGCTCCGGGTACGATCAATCTGATACTCTATCCCTCGCAATGGTGGTAATCCGCTTGGAGTATCGTCGGGAAATACATCATCAAACTCCTGCAACAAAGAAATAGCAGCACTAGGCACAATATGATCAAGATCATTAGTATTAAAGTAAGCCTCCTTGTACACAAGTAAAATCATTGGTTTGTTAGCGAAATATGCAGATCTGACCTCACCCTCTCTAGCATAAAAATTAGGCTGTTTCTCTAGTTTTTCCACACAATTCTCATCACTCTTCCTCACTTTCTTCTCTCCTCTTGTCTTACCTCCACTCTCGGCCAGATTTAGTTGTTTTTGAGGAGTGGTCGAATGGTCTGATTTGTTGGGAGCGTTGGCCAAATATTTGTTTGTGTTTGGATGGGTGGCTGAATAGGTTGTAGAGGTTTGAGTTATGGCTGAATCTGATGGTTCTCTCCCCATGTTCCTCACCTTGATTTTCTCTCCCCATCGCCTCATGCTCTCTTTTTAGCTTTATTTGATCATCATACACCTGTTTGGGTGTAGCAGCGGTGTTACCTAGAGCAGCAGCGGTCGTTGGTTTGGAATTCTTAAAGGATTCAAATTTTGGCTTATTTTGTAGCTGGTCATCCCGTTTCGGAGTTGTCTTCCATGGGTTGGTGTTAGCCATAGGTTGTCCCCTCCTAACCAATCCTTTTCGTTTGAGTTGTTCCTCCACCTTTATGGCTTGATGCACCATATCTGTCAACTCAACATAGTGTTGCATCTCAACTATATCTGTAATCTCACGATTTAAACCATGCAAGAACCTAGCCATGGTCGCTTTCGCGGTCTTCTTCCACATTAGCCCGGATCATAGCTACCTCCATCTCCTTGTAATATTCTTCCACACTCTTGGAACCTTGATTTAGCCTCTGCAACTTTTGATACAATCCCCTATAATAGTGGCTGGGTACAAAACGCTTTCTCATAAGCATTTTCATCTCCTCCCAAGTGTCCACAAGTGGCTCTCTATTCCTTCTCCTATTAATTAGTAATTGATCCCACCAAACAATGGCATAATCAGTGAATTCAATTGCAGCCAACTTAACCTTCTTTATCTCCGAGTAGTTGTGACAATCAAACACCATCTCCATTTTAGTTTCCCACTCCAAATAAACTTCAGGATCACTTTTACCTTGAAAAGATGGGATTTTAATCTTTATGTTTCCCAAATCGTTATCCCTCCTAGGCCTACCCATCCTAGCTTCTCGATTCTCATTCCCATGTTGAAACCTGCCTCGGTTCAAATATGGCTCATCAAACTCCTCGGACTCCGCCTCTTCCACAACATTACGCCACGGAACACGCCCACCTTGCTGCCTATTGGGGATGTGTTGCTGATATCCCCTAGGAGCTTCTGCTTCTAACCTATCCAACCTATCATGAATAGGAACTCAACATACGCCTCATCTCCCCTAACAAGGCTTGCATTTGGAGGTTAGGAACTCCAGTTTGTTGAACTTCTTCGGTTGTATCTTCTTGATTATTGGACATATTTAAAATCTGCAAAACAAGGTTAGAATCCTCACAAGCACTCCCTCACGTGTTTCACTCAAGAATTGATACACTTACGCTCATGTTTTCACACTAAATGGCTTTTACCCTCTTATGGTCTCACACACTCTTGCCTTTTTCCACTCTTTTGTGTCTTCTTTAGTTCTTAATCGAACTTTCAAAAACTAAATCAAAATAATCCCACAGCAATTCAAAAACATGAGAAATCAACCAAAACTAACCAAAAGGCCAAGAACTCTGTAAGGTGAGATACAAGATTGAAAAAAGAAATTGTGGAATTCTGTACTTTTTTTCTGGACTTGAATAAGGTGAGAAACAAGATTGAAAACAAAAGTATTCTGACAAGAGGTAACAATATACTTTTTTTTTGAATATTTTTTTTTCTGGACTTGAATCGTGTATCTTTGCTTTTTTTTTATGAGTTTTTTTTTCTTCTACAAGAGGTAACAGTATATAAAAGAAAAAATAAAAATGAAAGATAGTCAAACTTATCTTAGATAAAAATGAACTTCATCAACAATTGTGATGAAACCCAATAAGAATGATGGTTTAGAACCCCAAGATCGTGTAGACAAGATTGGTTGAGCCTTGACCCGTCACCTAACAAGATGAAAACCAAGACTACGAAAGATTGAAACGCCACACCTAGAAAACCTGAGAATCTCTCAACAATCAAGGTGATAAGTTTGGTTGTTTGAACGCCACAAGATTAACTTGATAAGTTCTAGTAGTTCTTTCAAGAACGAAGAGGAACACAAGACCTCACAAATATGATATTTTTTTCTGAAAACATAATCTACCTAATCATTTCGAAATACCCCTTTTTACTCTTGGAACAACCCTCCAAGAATCGGAAAAGTCATAACTGAAGCTTTAAAAGAGTTCAAACAGTAACATAAACAAGTTCCCATGTTTTTAGGTCTCTTGGACTTCTAGAGGCTATCATAAATAGCTAACTGACTAAATTCAATGTATTTAACATCTGCATTTAAGACCAACTTCATTCCTCTAATTAATAACCTTGAAAGTCATCAAATCCATGCCCTTTGATGGTCAGATCATGCTGAAACGTTTTTTTCATAATTATTACCCTCTTCAATTGCTTTGATGATGTGGACTAAGCCTTGATTATCATTTGATCCCATCTTGGTCTTTTTAGAATCAGCCCAAATCTCTTGGATTAGCCCATTTAGTGCTTCCTTGAAGCGTTTGGCTCTAAGTCTTGTAATTGGGCCACTTGGAAGTGACAAAGGGTCTTGTGCGAATTCAGACGCATTCCCGAGGGTATGATCATTATGTCCAGCTCCTTGGTTTGCATCAGAAAAGTTGTTTGCTAATCTCAAGAAGTGTACCTTTTGCACGGATAAACTTGTGTTTCTTTGTTTTGTTGTTAGTAACAAAGGAATTGAGGTGGACGAGAAAAAGGTTAAGGCAATCAAAGAGTGGCCAACACCTACAACAATCAGCCAAGTGAGGAGTTTCCACGGCTTAGCTAGCTTTTATAGACGGTTTGTGCGTGATTTTAGTAGCTTAGCCACACCTCTTACTGAAGTCATCAAGAAAAATGTGACGTTTAAGTGGGGGGGAAGAACAAGAAAAGGCACCTTTGCTTGTTTTGCCTAACTTTGCTAAAACTTTTGAAATTGAGTGTGATGCTTCATGAATAGGTATTGGAGCTGTTTTGATGCAAGAAGGTGACGCAATTGCTTATTTTAGTGAAAAGTTGAGTTTAGCAGCCCTAAATTACCCTACTTATAATAAGGAGATGTATGCCTTGGTAAGGGCTTTGGAAAACTGGCAGCATTATCTATGGCCAAAGGAATTTGTGATTCACACGGATCATAAGTCTTTGAAGGATTTGTATGCACAATATTCTGATTTTGGTTATGTGTTCAATGCATGTCAGAAAGTGGCATTTGGAAAGTTTTATAGGCATGAAGGATTTTTGTTTCGAGAAAATAAACTAGGTGTGCCTATATGTTCTTTGCGTGAATTGTTTGTGGGAAAAGCGCATGGTGGTGGTTTCATGGGTCATTTTGGTGTAGCTAAGACATTAGGAATTTTGCATGATCATTTTTTTTGGCCTCATATGAAACGTGACGTTGAAAGATTTTGTGAGAAGTGCATCACTTGTAAACAAGCCAAGTCTAAGTTGAAACCACATGGTTTGTACACCCCTTTGCCAATACCTAGTGAACCTTGGACTGATATTTCAATGGATTTTGTTTTGGGATTACCTAGGACTAAGAGGCGGAGAGATTCAGTCTTTGTGGTGGTAGATAGATTTTTGAAGATGGCACACTTTATTGCTTGTCATAAAACTGATGATGCATCACATATAGCTGATTTGTTCTTCAAAGAACTTGTTAGGTTACATGGCATGCCTAGGACCATTGTTTCTGATAGGGATGCAAAGTTTTTGAGTTAAGACTTTGTGGGGGAAAGTTAGGAACCAAATTATTGTATTCTACTACTTGTCATCCACAAACGGATGGTCAAACTGAAGTAGTGAATAGAACTTTGTCTTCTTTGTTACGTGCTATAATGAAAAAAGAACTTGAAAACATGGGAAGATTGTTTGCCACAGATGGCTTTAACCCTTTGTCACCTTTGGATTTAATTTCTTTACCTGTGAGTGAACGTGTGAACTTAGATAGCAAAACGAAGGCAGAATTTGTAAAGATGATTCATGAAAAGGCACGACTGAACATTGAAAGGAGGACTAAACAATATGTCCAACAAGCCAACAAGGTACGCAGGAAGGAACGTTTTCCTGAAAAACGACGTTCAAAACTCTTGCCTGGGGGTAACGGACCATTTCAAGTAGTGGAACGCATCAATGATAATGCCTACAAGCTTGACTTACCAGGTAAGTATGGTGTTAGTGCAAGCTTTAACGTTTCTTATTTATCTCCATTTGATGTAGGTGATAATTTGAGGACAAATCCTTCTCAAGAGGGGGAGAATGATGCAAACCAAGGAGCTGGACATATTAATCATACACTCGGGAATGCTTCTGAATTCGCAAAAGACCCTTTGTCACTTCCAAGTGGCCCAATTACAAGACTTAGAGCCGAACGCTTCATGGAAGCACTAAATTGGCTAATCCAAGATATTTGGGCTGATTCTAAAAAGACCAAGATGGGATCAAATGATAATCAAGGATTAGTCCATATCATCAAAGCAATGAAGAGGTAATAATTATGCAGAAACATTTCAGCATGATCTGACCATCAAAGGGCATGAATTTGATGACTTTCAAGGTTATTAATTTGAGGAATGAAGTTGGTCTTAAATGATTATGTTAAATACATTGAATTTAGTCATTTAGCTATTTATGATAGCCTCTAGAAGTCCAAGAGACCTAAAAACGTGGGGACTTGTTTATGTTACTGTTTGAGCTCTTTTAAAGCTTTACTTTGACTTTTCCTATTCTTGGAGGGTTGTTCCAAGTATAAAAAGGGGTATTTTGAAATGATTACGCAGATTATGTTTTCAGATAATTATCATATTTGTGAGGTGTTGTGTTCCTCTTTGTTCTTAAAAGAACTTCTAGAACTTATCAAGTTAATCTTGTGGCGTTCAAACAACCAAACTTATCACCTTGATTGTTGAGAGATTCTCAGGTTTTCTAGGTGTGATGTTTCAATCTTTCGTAGTCTTGGTTTTCATCTTGTTAGGTGACAGGTCAAGACTCAACCAATCTTGTCTACACGATCTTGGGGATTCTAAACCATCATTTTTATTGGGTTTCATCACAATTGTTGATGAAGTTCATATCACGAAGCCAGTTAATCTTCGATAAGTCAGATTCAGTTAGTTCAAGCACTAAACAATACAAGAATCACTCTCACACATAAACTGAAAAGTTCAGAATTAAGTTTAATCAATGGCTACCGAAATTAGGGTTACATGAGTTAAAATAGTTCTTAAAAAGTAACCCTAATGGACCTCTTATGTGGACTTAAATGAGGTCCACTAAAAACTGACCCAAAATCCTAAATTAAAAAGCCCATTACTTAATCCAAGCAAGCCTTGGATGCCAGCTGAAAACAAAGTCTTAATTAAGCCCAAACAAGCCTTGGGCCGTAGCTAACTTACTTAAATAAAGCCCACAAGGTTTATTTATTCCCTTCCATCCAGCCCATCAATCCCATGTTTCCATGTTGTAGTAGGATTCTTTTGGATCTTTTTGTTGTCCTAACTTCATAGCCCAAATAAGGTTGTATTGGACCCCTCCTGCACATGAATAAGATGTACTAAGGTCTCCTCTTGATACTCCAATGGTCCTTGCAATTCTGACCGGGTTGAAATCTTCAAGACCAATGCATTCATTACCTCTTTCAATGCTTTTATCCTAGACCGCGTCATTGGACCATTTGGAACATGTAATGGGTCCTTGCTGGTGTTTTTGCGCTGGTCCGCATCATCCCCTCTCTCCTCAAAAGTATTCGACCTAGAATCAATATCTATGTCAAACAATGTAAGATCAGCAACATTAAAGGTAGCACTAACACTATACTCACCTGGAAGATCAATTTTGTATGCGTTGTCATTTATTCTCTCCAAAACCTGAAATGGACCATCACCACGAGGCTGTAATTTTGATTTTCTTTTGTTAGGAAATCGTTCCTTCCGCATGTGCACCCAAACCCAATCACCGGGTTGGAAAACAACCACTTTACGTCCCTTATTTGGTTTAGAAGCGTAAAGTCTGTTCTTTTTCTTTATTTACAGTTGAACTCCTTCATGGAGTCTGTTCACCGTCTAAACTTACCCTTTCTTCACAAGGTAAAGGATTAAAACCATAAGCAATCTCAAAAGGAGAAAAACTAGTGGGCGAATGCACAGTTCTATTATAAGCAAACTCAACAAAAGGCAAACATTCTTCCCAACTTTTTTAAATTCTTTTTTTATTATAACACGCAAAAGTTGAGATAATGTTCTATTGACTACCTCAGTTTGCCCATCTGTTTGAGGATGACATGTTGTCGAAAATAACAGTTTGGTTCTCAACTTTCCCCATAAGATCTTCCAAAAGTAACTAAGGAATTTAACATCACGATCTGATACAATACTCTTAGGAATGCCATGCGAACGTACAATCTCCCTAAAAAACAAGTCTGCAATATGAGATGCATCATCTGTTTTATGGCATCCAATGAAATGCGCCATTTTAGAAAACCTATCAACCACAACAAAAATAGAGTCTCTACCTTTCTTTGACCTAGGTAAACCTGAAACAAAGTCCATAGAGATATCTATCCAAGGTTCAGTAGGCACAGGTAATGGTGTATAGAGACCATGTGGTTGTACTCTAGATTTTGCCTTTCGACAAGTGATGCATTGTTCACAAATTCGTTGCACATATCTTTTCATTTTTGGCCAATAGAAATGCTCATGCAATACATCCAAGGTCTTGGCAACCCCAAATTGACCCATTAAACCACCCCCATGTGCTTCACGAACAAGTAATTCACGCAAGGAACTAGCAGGAACACACATTCTATTCTCTTTGAACAAATAACCATCCATCAACTAAAACTTACCGAAAGCCGAATTTCCACATGTATTATAAATCTCAGCAAAGTCAGAATCATTACCATACAATTCCTTCACATATTCAAAGCCTAGCAATCTAGTATTTATGGTGTGTAAAAGAACATACCTGCGCGAAAGTGCATCGGCTACGATATTCTCTTTTCCTTGCTTATACTTGATCAAGTAAGGAAAAGTTTCAATGAATTCAACCCATTTTGCATGTCTCGTATTCAACTTACCTTGTCCTTTCAGATGTTTCAAGGACTCATGATCTGAATGGATTACCAGCTCTTTTGGCCACAAGTAATGCTGCCATGTTTCGAGTGCTCTTACCAAGGCATAGAGTTCTTTGTCGTAAGTGGGATAGTTCAAGGTCGCTCCACTTAACTTCTCACTGAAATTCACAATGGGTCTCCGATCCTGCATCAAAAAAGCACCTATTCCCATTCCAGAAGCATCACACTCTATTTCAAAGGCTTTTCTAAAGTCAGGTAAAGCCAAAACTTGTGCAGAACATAATTTGTCTTTCAAAAGAACAAAAGCCAATTCTTGTTCCTCCCCCCATTTAAACCCAACTGACTTGTTAACAACTTCATTCAAGGGTGCTATTGTGATATGAACTTCATCAACAATTGTGATGAAACCCAATAAGAATGATGGTTTAGAACCCCAAGATCGTGTAGACAAGATTGGTTGAGCCTTGACCCGTCACCTAACAAGATGAAAACCAAGACTACGAAAGATTGAAACGCCACACCTAGAAAACCTGATAATCTCTCAACAATCAAGGTGATAAGTTTGGTTGTTTGAACGCCACAAGATTAACTTGATAAGTTCTAGTAGTTCTTTCAAGAACGAAGAGGAACACAAGACCTCACAAATATGATATTTTTTTCTGAAAACATCTGCATTTAAGACCAACTTCATTCCTCTAATTAATAACCTTGAAAGTCATCAAATCCATGCCCTTTGATGGTCAGATCATGCTGAAACGTTTTTTTTATAATTATTACCCTCTTCAATTGCTTTGATGATGTGGACTAAGCCTTGATTATCATTTGATCCCATCTTGGTCTTTTTAGAATCAGCCCAAATCTCTTGGATTAGCCCATTTAGTGCTTCCTTGAAGCGTTTGGCTCTAAGTCTTCTAATTGGGCCACTTGGAAGTGACAAAGGGTCTTGTGCGAATTCAGACGCATTCCCGAGGGTATGATCATTATGTCCAGCTCCTTGGTTTGCATCATATTGTACTGAAATCTTTCACAAAACACCTGTACAAACTAGCTAACCCATGAAAACTCCTTACCTTACTTACCGATTTGGGTGTAGGCCACTCCCGGATGCCCTTAACTTTCTCCCCATCCATCTCGATACCCTGTGCAGTTATGACATAGCCAAGAAACACTTTACGCAACACACTAAGTACATTACGCAAATGATCAAAATGCTCGGTTAAGCTCTTGCTATATAACACACTAAGTACATTACGCAAATGATCAAAATGCTCGGTTAAGCTCTTGCTATATAACACACTAAGTACATTACGCAAATGATCAAAATGCTCGGTTAAGCTCTTGCTATATATAGATCAAAATGTCATCAAAATACACAACCACAAACTTACCTATGAATGCACGCAACACATGATTCATTAAACGCATAAATGTACTTGGTGCATTTGTAAGTCCAAACTTAGTTTTAAAAATGCAATTTTCCACTCGTCACCCTCTTTTATCCTAATCTGATGGTACCCACTTTTCAAGTCAATTTTAGAGAAAATGCAAGATCCATGTAACTCATCTAACATGTCATCAAGCCTAGGAATAGGGTGTCTATACTTTACCGTTATGTTGTTGATGGCTCGGCAATCAACACACATCCTCCATGTTCCATCCTTCTTAGGCACAAGTAGCACGGGTACGGCACAGGGGGCTCATACTCTCACAAATGTAGCCATTTTCCATCAGCTCATCAACTTGCCTTTGAAGCTCTTTTGTCTCCTCGGGATTGCTTCTATATGCTGGCCGGTTAGGAATTGAAGCTCCGGGTACGATCAATCTGATACTCTATCCCTCGCAATGGTGGTAATCCGCTTGGAGTATCGTCGGGAAATACATCATCAAACTCCTGCAACAAAGAAATAGCAGCACTAGGCACAATATGATCAAGATCATTAGTATTAAAGTAAGCCTCCTTGTACACAAGTAAAATCATTGGTTTGTTAGCGAAATATGCAGATCTGACCTCACCCTCTCTAGCATAAAAATTAGGCTGTTTCTCTAGTTTTTCCACACAATTCTCATCACTCTTCCTCACTTTCTTCTCTCCTCTTGTCTTACCTCCACTCTCGGCCAGATTTAGTTGTTTTTGAGGAGTGGTCGAATGGTCTGATTTGTTGGGAGCGTTGGCCAAATATTTGTTTGTGTTTGGATGGGTGGCTGAATAGGTTGTAGAGGTTTGAGTTATGGCTGAATCTGATGGTTCTCTCCCCATGTTCCTCACCTTGATTTTCTCTCCCCATCGCCTCATGCTCTCTTTTTAGCTTTATTTGATCATCATACACCTGTTTGGGTGTAGCAACGGTGTTACCTAGAGCAGCAGCGGTCGTTGGTTTGGAATTCTTAAAGGATTCAAATTTTGGCTTATTTTGTAGCTGGTCATCCCGTTTCGGAGTTGTCTTCCATGGGTTGGTGTTAGCCATAGGTTGTCCCCTCCTAACCAATCCTTTTCGTTTGAGTTGTTCCTCCACCTTTATGGCTTGATGCACCATATCTGTCAACTCAACATAGTGTTGCATCTCAACTATATCTGTAATCTCACGATTTAAACCATGCAAGAACCTAGCCATGGTCGCTTCGCGGTCTTCTTCCACATTAGCCCGGATCATAGCTACCTCCATCTCCTTGTAATATTCTTCCACACTCTTGGAACCTTGATTTAGCCTCTGCAACTTTTGATACAATCCCCTATAATAGTGGCTGGGTACAAAACGCTTTCTCATAAGCATTTTCATCTCCTCCCAAGTGTCCACAAGTGGCTCTCTATTCCTTCTCCTATTAATTAGTAATTGATCCCACCAAACAATGGCATAATCAGTGAATTCAATTGCAGCCAACTTAACCTTCTTTATCTCCGAGTAGTTGTGACAATCAAACACCATCTCCATTTTAGTTTCCCACTCCAAATAAACTTCAGGATCACTTTTACCTTGAAAAGATGGGATTTTAATCTTTATGTTTCCCAAATCGTTATCCCTCCTAGGCCTACCCATCCTAGCTTCTCGATTCTCATTCCCATGTTGAAACCTGCCTCGGTTCAAATATGGCTCATCAAACTCCTCGGACTCCGCCTCTTCCACAACATTACGCCACGGAACACGCCCACCTTGCTGCCTATTGGGGGATGTGTTGCTGATATCCCCTAGGAGCTTCTGCTTCTACCCTATCCAACCTATCATGAATAGGAACTCAACATACGCCTCATCTCCCCTAACAAGGCTTGCATTTGGAGGTTAGGAACTCCAGTTTGTTGAACTTCTTCGGTTGTATCTTCTTGATTATTGGACATATTTAAAATCTGCAAAACAAGGTTAGAATCCTCACAAGCACTCCCTCACGTGTTTCACTCAAGAATTGATACACTTACGCTCGTGTTTTCACACTAAATGGCTTTTTACCCTCTTATGGTCTCACACACTCTTGCCTTTTTCCACTCTTTTGTGTCTTCTTTAGTTCTTAATCGAACTTTCAAAAAACTAAATCAAAATAATCCCACAGCAATTCAAAAAACATGAGAAATCAACCAAAACTAACCAAAAGGCCAAGAACTCTGTAAGGTGAGATACAAGATTGAAAAAGAGAAATTGTTGGAATTCTGTACTTTTTTTTCTGGACTTGAATAAGGTGAGAAACAAGATTGAAAACAAAAGTATTCTGACAAGAGGTAACAATATACTTTTTTTTTGAATATTTTTTTTCTGGACTTGAATCGTGTATCTTTTGCTTTTTTTTTATGAGTTTTTTTTTCTTCTACAAGAGGTAACAGTATATAAAAGAAAAAATAAAAATGAAAGATAGTCAAACTTATCTTAGATAAAAATGAACTTCATCAACAATTGTGATGAAACGCAATAAGAATGATGGTTTAGAACCCCAAGATCGTGTAGACAAGATTGGTTGAGCCTTGACCCGTCACCTAACAAGATGAAAACCAAGACTACGAAAGATTGAAACGCCACACCTAGAAAACCTGAGAATCTCTCAACAATCAAGGTGATAAGTTTGGTTGTTTGAGCGCCACAAGATTAACTTGATAAGTTCTAGTAGTTCTTTCAAGAACGAAGAGGAACACAAGACCTCACAAATATGATATTTTTTTTCTGAAAACATAATCTACCTAATCATTTCAGAAATACCCCTTTTTACTCTTGGAACAACCCTCCAAGAATCGGAAAAGTCATAACTAAAGCTTTAAAAGAGTTCAAACAGTAACATAAACAAGTTCCCACGTTTTTAGGTCTCTTGGACTTCTAGAGGCTATCATAAATAGCTAACTGACTAAATTCAATGTATTTAACATCTGCATTTAAGACCAACTTCATTCCTCTAATTAATAACCTTGAAAGTCATCAAATCCATGCCCTTTGATGGTCAGATCATGCTGAAACGTTTTTTTCATAATTATTACCCTCTTCAATTGCTTTGATGATGTGGACTAAGCCTTGATTATCATTTGATCCCATCTTGGTCTTTTTAGAATCAGCCCAAATCTCTTGGATTAGCCCATTTAGTGCTTCCTTGAAGCGTTTGGCTCTAAGTCTTGTAATTGGGCCACTTGGAAGTGACAAAGGGTCTTGTGCGAATTCAGACGCATTCCCGAGGGTATGATCATTATGTCCAGCTCCTTGGTTTGCATCAGAAAAGTTGTTTGCTAATCTCAAGAAGTGTACCTTTTGCACGGATAAACTTGTGTTTCTTTGTTTTGTTGTTAGTAACAAAGGAATTGAGGTGGACGAGAAAAAAGGTTAAGGCAATCAAAGAGTGGCCAACACCTACAACAATCAGCCAAGTGAGGAGTTTCCACGGCTTAGCTAGCTTTTATAGACGGTTTGTGCGTGATTTTAGTAGCTTAGCCACACCTCTTACTGAAGTCATCAAGAAAAATGTGACGTTTAAGTGGGGGGAAGAACAAGAAAAGGCACCTTTGCTTGTTTTGCCTAACTTTGCTAAAACTTTTGAAATTGAGTGTGATGCTTCATGAATAGGTATTGGAGCTGTTTTGATGCAAGAAGGTGACGCAATTGCTTATTTTAGTGAAAAGTTGAGTTTAGCAGCCCTAAATTACCCTACTTATAATAAGGAGATGTATGCCTTGGTAAGGGCTTTGGAAAACTGGCAGCATTATCTATGGCCAAAGGAATTTGTGATTCACACGGATCATAAGTCTTTGAAGGATTTGTATGCACAATATTCTGATTTTGGTTATGTGTTCAATGCATGTCAGAAAGTGGCATTTGGAAAGGTTTATAGGCATGAAGGATTTTTGTTTTCGAGAAAATAAACTAGGTGTGCCTATATGTTCTTTGCGTGAATTGTTTGTGGGAAAAGCGCATGGTGGTGGTTTCATGGGTCATTTTGGTGTAGCTAAGACATTAGGAATTTTGCATGATCATTTTTTTTGGCCTCATATGAAAGCGTGACGTTGAAAGATTTTGTGAGAAGTGCATCACTTGTAAACAAGCCAACTCTAAGTTGAAACCACATGGTTTGTACACCCCTTTGCCAATACCTAGTGAACCTTGGACTGATATTTCAATGGATTTTGTTTTGGGATTACCTAGGACTAAGAGGCGGAGAGATTCAGTCTTTGTGGTGGTAGATAGATTTTTGAAGATGGCACACTTTATTGCTTGTCATAAAACTGATGATGCATCACATATAGCTGATTTGTTCTTCAAAGAACTTGTTAGGTTACATGGCATGCCTAGGACCATTGTTTCTGATAGGGATGCAAAGTTTTTGAGTTAAGACTTTGTGGGGAAAGTTAGGAACCAAATTATTGTATTCTACTACTTGTCATCCACAAACGGATGGTCAAACTGAAGTAGTGAATAGAACTTTGTCTTCTTTGTTACGTGCTATAATGAAAAAGAACTTGAAAACATGGGAAGATTGTTTGCCACAGATGGCTTTAACCCTTTGTCACCTTTGGATTTAATTTCTTTACCTGTGAGTGAACGTGTGAACTTAGATAGCAAAACGAAGGCAGAATTTGTAAAGATGATTCATGAAAAGGCACGACTGAACATTGAAAAGAGGACTAAACAATATGTCCAACAAGCCAACAAGGTACGCAGGAAGGAACGTTTTCCTGAAAAAACGACGTTCAAAACTCTTGCCTGGGGGTAACGGACCATTTCAAGTAGTGGAACGCATCAATGATAATGCCTACAAGCTTGACTTACCAGGTAAGTATGGTGTTAGTGCAAGCTTTAACGTTTCTTATTTATCTCCATTTGATGTAGGTGATAATTTGAGGACAAATCCTTCTCAAGAGGGGGAGAATGATGCAAACCAAGGAGCTGGACATATTAATCATACACTCGGGAATGCTTCTGAATTCGCAAAAGACCCTTTGTCACTTCCAAGTGGCCCAATTACAAGACTTAGAGCCGAACGCTTCATGGAAGCACTAAATTGGCTAATCCAAGATATTTGGGCTGATTCTAAAAAGACCAAGATGGGATCAAATGATAATCAAGGATTAGTCCATATCATCAAAGCAATGAAGAGGTAATAATTATGCAGAAACATTTCAGCATGATCTGACCATCAAAGGGCATGAATTTGATGACTTTCAAGGTTATTAATTTGAGGAATGAAGTTGGTCTTAAATGATTATGTTAAATACATTGAATTTAGTCATTTAGCTATTTATGATAGCCTCTAGAAGTCCAAGAGACCTAAAAACGTGGGGACTTGTTTATGTTACTGTTTGAGCTCTTTTAAAGCTTTACTTTGACTTTTCCTATTCTTGGAGGGTTGTTCCAAGTATAAAAAGGGGTATTTTGAAATGATTACGCAGATTATGTTTTCAGATAATTATCATATTTGTGAGGTGTTGTGTTCCTCTTCGTTCTTAAAAGAACTTCTAGAACTTATCAAGTTAATCTTATGGCGTTCAAACAACCAAACTTATCACCTTGATTGTTGAGAGATTCTCAGGTTTTCTAGGTGTGATGTTTCAATCTTTCGTAGTCTTGGTTTTCATCTTGTTAGGTGACAGGTCAAGACTCAACCAATCTTGTCTACACGATCTTGGGGATTCTAAACCATCATTTTTATTGGGTTTCATCACAATTGTTGATGAAGTTCATATCACGAAGCCAGTTAATCTTCGATAAGTCAGATTCAGTTAGTTCAAGCACTAAACAATACAAGAATCACTCTCACACATAAACTGAAAAGTTCAGAATTAAGTTTAATCAATGGCTACCGAAATTAGGGTTACATGAGTTAAAATAGTTCTTAAAAAGTAACCCTAATGGACCTCTTATGTGGACTTAAATGAGGTCCACTAAAAACTGACCCAAAATCCTAAATTAAAAAGCCCATTACTTAATCCAAGCAAGCCTTGGATCCCAGCTGAAAACAAAGTCTTAATTAAGCCCAAACAAGCCTTGGGCCGTAGCTAACTAACTTAAATAAAGCCCACAAGGTTTATTTATTCCCTTCCATCCAGCCCATCAATCCCATGTTTCCATGTTGTAGTAGGATTCTTTTGGATCTTTTTGTTGTCTAACTTCATAGCCCAAATAAGGTTGTATTGGACCCCTCCTGCACATGAATAAGATGTACTAAGGTCTCCTCTTGATACTCCAATGGTCCTTGCAATTCTGACCGGGTTGAAACCTTCAAGACCAATGCATTCATTACCTCTTTCAATGCTTTTATCCTAGACCGCGTCATTGGACCATTTGGAACATGTAATGGGTCCTTGCTGGTGTTTTTGCGCTGGTCCGCATCATCCCCTCTCTCCTCAAAAGTATTCGACCTAGAATCAATATCTATGTCAAACAATGTAAGATAAGCAACATTAAAGGTAGCACTAACACTATACTCACCTGGAAGATCAATTTTGTATGCGTTGTCATTTATTCTCTCCAAAACCTGAAATGGACCATCACCATGATTTTCTTTTGTTAGGAAATCGTTCCTTCCGCATGTGCACCCAAACCCAATCACCGGGTTGGAAAACAACCACTTTACATCCCTTATTTGGTTTAGAAGCGTAAAGTCTGTTCTTTTTCTTTATTTACAGTTGAACTCCTTCATGGAGTCTGTTCACCGTCTAAACTTACCCTTTCTTCACAAGGTAAAGGATTAAAACCATAAGCAATCTCAAAAGGAGAAAAACTAGTGGGCGAATGCACAGTTCTATTATAAGCAAACTCAACAAAAGGCAAACATTCTTCCCAACTTTTTAAATTCTTTTTTATTATAACACGCAAAAGTTGAGATAATGTTCTATTGACTACCTCAGTTTGCCCATCTGTTTGAGGATGACATGTTGTCGAAAATAACAGTTTGGTTCTCAACTTTCCCCATAAGATCTTCCAAAAGTAACTAAGGAATTTAACATCACGATCTGATACAATACTCTTAGGAATGCCATGCGAACGTACAATCTCCCTAAAAAACAAGTCTGCAATATGAGATGCATCATCTGTTTTATGGCATCCAATGAAATGCGCCATTTTAGAAAACCTATCAACCACAACAAAAATAGAGTCTCTACCTTTCTTTGACCTAGGTAAACCTGAAACAAAGTCCATAGAGATATCTATCCAAGGTTCAGTAGGCACAGGTAATGGTGTATAGAGACCATGTGGTTGTACTCTAGATTTTGCCTTTCGACAAGTGATGCATTGTTCACAAATTCGTTGCACATATCTTTTCATTTTTGGCCAATAGAAATGCTCATGCAATACATCCAAGGTCTTGGCAACCCCAAATTGACCCCTTAAACCACCCCCATGTGCTTCACGAACAAGTAATTCACGCAAGGAACTAGCAGGAACACACATTCTATTCTCTTTGAACAAATAACCATCCATCAACTAAAACTTACCGAAAGCCAAATTTCCACATGTATTATAAATCTCAGCAAAGTCAGAATCATTACCATACAATTCCTTCACATATTCAAAGCCTAGCAATCTAGTATTTATGGTGTGTAAAAGAACATACCTGCGCGAAAGTGCATCGGCTACGATATTCTCTTTCCCTTGCTTATACTTGATCAAGTAAGGAAAAGTTTCAATGAATTCAACCCATTTTGCATGTCTCGTATTCAACTTACCTTGTCCTTTCAGATGTTTCAAGGACTCATGATCTGAATGGATTACCAGCTCTTTTGGCCACAAGTAATGCTGCCATGTTTCTAGTGCTCTTACCAAGGCATAGAGTTCTTTGTCGTAAGTGGGATAGTTCAAGGTCGCCCCACTTAACTTCTCACTGAAATTAACAATGGGTCTCCGATCCTGCATCAAAAAAGCACCTATTCCCATTCCAGAACGCATCACACTCTATTTCAAAGGCTTTTCTAAAGTCAGGTAAAGCCAAAACTTGTGCAGAACATAATTTGTCTTTCAAAAGAACAAAAGCCAATTCTTGTTCCTCCCCCCATTTAAACCCAAACTGACTTTGTTTAACAACTTCATTCAAGGGTGCTATTGTGATATGAACTTCATCAACAATTGTGATGAAACCCAATAAGAATGATGGTTTAGAACCCCAAGATCCTGTAGACAAGATTGGTTGAGCCTTGACCCGTCACCTAACAAGATGAAAACCAAGACTACGAAAGATTGAAACGCCACACCTAGAAAACCTGATAATCTCTCAACAATCAAGGTGATAAGTTTGGTTGTTTGAACGCCACAAGATTAACTTGATAAGTTCTAGTAGTTCTTTCAAGAACGAAGAGGAACACAAGACCTCACAAATATGATATTTTTTTCTGAAAACATCTGCATTTAAGACCAACTTCATTCCTCTAATTAATAACCTTGAAAGTCATCAAATCCACGCCCTTTGATGGTCAGATCATGCTGAAACGTTTTTTTTATAATTATTACCCTCTTCAATTGCTTTGATGATGTGGACTAAGCCTTGATTATCATTTGATCCCATCTTGGTCTTTTTAGAATCAGCCCAAATCTCTTGGATTAGCCCATTTAGTGCTTCCTTGAAGCGTTTGGCTCTAAGTCTTCTAATTGGGCCACTTGGAAGTGACAAAGGGTCTTGTGCGAATTCAGACGCATTCCCGAGGGTATGATCATTATGTCCAGCTCCTTGGTTTGCATCATATTGTACTGAAATCTTTCACAAAACACCTGTACAAACTAGCTAACCCATGAAAACTCCTTACCTTACTTACCGATTTGGGTGTAGGCCACTCCCGGATGCCCTTAACTTTCTCCCCATCCATCTCGATACCCTGTGCAGTTATGACATAGCCAAGAAACACTTTACGCAACACACTAAGTACATTACGCAAATGATCAAAATGCTCGGTTAAGCTCTTGCTATATAACACACTAAGTACATTACGCAAATGATCAAAATGCTCGGTTAAGCTCTATATAACACACTAAGTACATTACGCAAATGATCAAAATGCTCGGTTAAGCTCTTGCTATATATAGATCAAAATGTTATCAAAATACACAACCACAAACTTACCTATCAATGCACGCAACACATGATTCATTAAACGCATAAATGTACTTGGTGCATTTGTAAGTCCAAACTTAGTTTTAAAAATGCTATTTTCCACTCGTCACCCTCTTTTATCCTAATCTGATGGTACCCACTTTTCAAGTCAATTTTAGAGAAAATGCAAGATCCATGTAACTCATCTAACATGTCATCAAGCCTAGGAATAGGGTGTCTATACTTTACCGTTATGTTGTTGATGGCTCGGCAATCAACACACATCCTCCATGTTCCATCCTTCTTAGGCACAGGTAGCACGGGTACGGCACAGGGGCTCATACTCTCACAAATGTAGCCATTTTCCATCAGCTCATCAACTTGCCTTTGAAGCTCTTTTGTCTCCTCGGGATTGCTTCTATATGCTGGCCGGTTAGGAATTGAAGCTCCGGGTACGATCAATCTGATGCTCTATCCCTCGCAATGGTGGTAATCCGCTTGGAGTATCGTCGGGAAATACATCATCAAACTCCTGCAACAAAGAAATAGCAGCACTAGGCACAATATGATCAAGATCATTAGTATTAAAGTAAGCCTCCTTGTACACAAATAAAATCATTGGCTTGTTAGCGAAATATGCAGATCTGACCTCACCCTCTCTAGCATAAAAATTAGGCTGTTTCTCTAGTTTTTCCACACAATTCTCATCACTCTTCCTCACTTTCTTCTCTCCTCTTGTCTTACCTCCACTCTCGGCCAGATTTAGTTGTTTTTGAGGAGTGGTCGAATGGTCTGATTTGTTGGGAGCGTTGGCCAAATATTTGTTTGTGTTTGGATGGGTGGCTGAATAGGTTGTAGAGGTTTGAGTTATGGCTGAATCTGATGGTTCTCTCCCCATGTTCCTCACCTTGATTTTCTCTCCCCATCGCCTCATGCTCTCTTTTTAGCTTTATTTGATCATCATACACCTGTTTGGGTGTAGGAGGTACAAGAGTGATGGTTTTACCATCTTTTACAATGGCATACCTATTCTTAACCCCATCATGAACTGCCTTTCTATCATATTGCCATTGCCTCCCCAACAAGATGTGACTTGCTTGCATTGGTACCATATTGCACAGAACTTCATCAACATATTTCCCAATCGAAAATGGGACCACAACAGGGCTTAGTCACTTTCACTTCACCACTATTATTCAGCAATTGCAATCTATATGGTTTCGTATGTTTAACAGTACTCAAATTCAGTTTACTCACAAGCGTGGTATTGCAAACATTAGCAACTTTCACTATCAATAATTAAACCACACACCTTGCTTTGTACGTAACAGCATGTATGGAAGATATTCTCCCTTTGTTGATGAGATTCATCTTCCTTTACTTGAACCTGAAGTGTGCGCCTTATAACCAAGGACTCCGCAACCGGTAATGCTAACTCATCCTCATCAATATCCTCCAATGGTGGCATGCCTTCGCAATCAAATCGGTTACTTTCAGATTCCATATCACCATCATCTCTAATCATCATTATTCTCTTGTTTGGACATTCCGAAGCATAATGTCCGTGCCCTTGACACCTGAAACATTTAACATCACGAGTACGTTTAGGCTTAGTTTCAGATTCACCTTTGGCACCGGTAGGGACATCAACTTTAGCCGTTGTTCGTTCAGTTTTAGAAGGAACAAAGGATCTTGGCTGGACAGTACCTCTCTCTTCAGATTCGTCCTCCAAAAGAACCCGAATTAAATCCTGGCCGAACATGTCCCTTCCTGAGTTGTCTGTCCACCTTCGTAGCCATGTGAACCATGTCCTCTAGCTCCACATAGTGCTTCTCTATCCTCAACAGCATTGGCACGAATCAATGCTATCTCCATCTCTTTGTGATATTCATCTACTGTCTTATAGCCTTGATTCAGACCTTGGAGCTTCAGGTATAAGTCTCTATAATAGTGGTTTGGCACAAATCGTCTCCTCATTAACGCTTTCATTTCCCCCCAACTCTGAACGGGTCGCTCCCCATTCCTCCTCTGACTGATTACAATCTGATCCCACCAAATCATTGCATACGCTGTAAACTCAATCATCACCAATTTTACTTTTTTTTTGTTCAGAATAGCTATGACAATCAAAAATTCAATCTACTTTTTTCTCCCACTCCAAATAAGCCTCGGGATCATTTTTAACTTCGAAGTTAAAAATTTTCAGTTTGATGTTGTCCCCATCCATATCTTCATAATTCCCCATGCCACGGAAATTCACATTCCTCCTAGCTCTGCTCGGTCCAAACCTGATTCCTTGGCCAACAGATGCAAAATCATAGTCATCTTCGCCTATATCTGCGTTTTCATCAACATACTCTTCAAAATCAGATCTGTTATTCCGTAGGGCCATGCGGACCGTATTTCCTTGGCGATCAGCCCCACTATTCCGTTGCTTTATTGAATTCATCTCATCTTTCAGATCTTTGTATGCCCTCGACATCAACTCAAGTTGCTGACTCATGGCTCGTAATTGGAATGCCATGTCAACATTTTGTGTCACTGATTCGTTGTTTTCAGACATCCTTTGAATCTGCAAAATTTGGTTAGGAGCAAAAACAAATATATATCCTCACAACTCTCGTGTATTACACAAAAAGATATCAAGGCTTTTCACTCTAATAAGCTCACTACGCCTTTTACCTCACACTCTCGTGTATCACACAAACAAAATCAAGCTTTTCACTCTAATAAACTCACTACGCCTTTTACCTCACAACTTGCTTTCTTTTGGTTCTTTCGGAACTAAAATCAACAAATCAAAGTCAGTAGCTTTCGCAGCACACTCTAATTATGATTTTCAGACTCAAGAAGCAGTACAAATACTGAAAACAAAGCAAAACAAAACTACGATTATGATTTTGCGAGTAGCAATGCAAATTCGTACGAATTGTGGACGATACGAAGAAACGAAATAAAACAGAAGCAAATACTAGCGAAAACAATTACGTGACTCCTAGATAACTGAAAATAGAACGATAACAGACAATTGGACAAAGCTAAATACTAAGGATCACGTTTTGAGATTTGAGCAGAATCTAACGTCTAACGGAACAGAATTGAAACCCAGATCAAACGACTTCGAAATGACCTCAAAATCAATATGTAGTACTTCAGTACTAAACAACAAACAACACTCAATTTCTAGGTCGTTCTCTTACTTCTAGGTACACAAACCCTTGTGTAATCAATTTGCGGCAGAAATGAATATCGAAATAACCCCTCAAGAAATCAATATCAGAATAAGCTCAAAGTTGACAAATGATACGATCTCAACCCCAATAGACGGAATATGAAATTTCAATCGATTCCGATGTGATTTGCATATGTTTCCCCAGATTTCAACTAATGCCTCTATCTCTCTTTGTTTTCCGTTTTTTTTTTAAGATTCTGAAATGAAGAAACAGAGAACAATAAAATATAACCTCTTATTTGTTTTTATTTTATTTTATTAGATGACGCTGACACGAAGAACAAGGAGATAAACAAAAACACTGGAAAACTTCAAGGAACACACAAAAAAACACACGAAAATAACAGAATGATATGACCTCGTTTCGGAGCCTAGCTCTGATACCACCCGATGCGAACCTCGTGATCACGTTCAAGAACTAAAGAATGCAAGAATCACTCTCACACATAAACTGAAAGGTTAAGAATTAAGTTTAATCAATGGCTGCCGAAATTAGGGTTATATGAGTTTAAATAGTTCTTAAGAAGTAACCCTAATGGACCTCTTATGTGGACTTAAATGAGGTCCACTGAAAACTGACCCAAAATCCTAAATTAAAACGCCCATTACTTAATCCAGGCAAGCCTTGGAGCAAGCTGAAAACAAAGTCTTAATTAAGCCCAAACAAGGCTTGGGCTGTAGCTAACTAACTTAAATAAAGCCCACAAGGTTTATTTATTCTCTTCCATCCAGCCCATCAATCCCATGTTTCCATGTTGTAGTAGGATTCTTTTGGATCCTTTTGTTGTCCTAACTTCATGGTCCAAATAAGGTTGTATTGGACCCCTTCATGGTACCAATGGTCCTTGCAATTCTGACCGGGTTGAAACCTTCAAGACCAATGCATTCATTGCCTTTGTCCTAGACCGCGTCATTGGACCATTTGGAACATGTAATGGGTTCTTGCTGGTGTTTTTGGGCTGGTCCGCATCATTAAGAGGACATAAATGAGATTGTTGACATAAATAAATGGAAGGCATGGTTATGACTAATGAGGAAGCAGGGATTGAAGATGAATTGGAGATACTTTCTCCATTAGCAAAAACAATGTAGGTTCATTGCCCTGTTTTCTAGGGGAATTTGAACCGGAAACTACAGAATCAAGGGAGGGTCCCATGATTAGAAGTTGTAGAAGGGAGTGTTATCTTTCCAATGAGTCTAACCCCGCCTAATATGGAGTCATGGAACTCTAGATACAAATAAGAATATGAGGATAGGTCAAGCTTGCTACCCCTTTGGCAAATTCGGCAAAATTTAGCCATATTAAGGGTAGAATCTGTTTTCTTTCCCTTCATAAAGTGTCTTTATCTTCGAAAAAAATTGTGATTAAAAAAATTAGGAGGAACCGCAGGAGGAGTACAACAACAGCAGGGGAACGCAAGTCGAGCGTTTACAGTAGGTAGGTACTTGATACCTATATCTCCTCTAATAACTAATTATTTAAACTTACTATTGAAATATAAGAAAAAAAATGGTGCTCATTGATGAGGAAAAGAAAAGCGAGAAAGGAAAGGTTAAATGACAAAAAAAAGAGGACTAGATTTAATATATGGGTTCTTTTGGAGGAAATGAATAGTAACAACGAATTTTGGTAATGATTGTTTCTTGAATTTGCTTTGTTTTTCCATGATATGGGAGGCTAATGATGTTAACCAAGCTGGTTAACATCGACATTACCGGTACATGGGAGGATAAATATAAATCTTGATTAACTATTTAGGTTCAGAATATTTAATGATATCGGTGGGTGACGCCGATATCGCTAAAATTTATAAACTTGATTAGCTTTCTGATGTGAAAGCTAATGATGTCAAGAATTCTTGACATCGACATACCTAATATTCTCCCAAGGTAATATAGAACAGTGGTTAACTATTTTAGTTTTAAAAATAGTTAATGACACAAACAATTACGTTCATGTCAACATATTCATGAAACTGATTAGTTGTTTCCAGGACACGCAACTAAAGACATTAATGGAGGTCACTAGTGTCGGCGAACCCCAAACATGAAATCCCGAAACCCCGAACCAGAAACCGCGAACCTCGAAAATCCCAAACCCCACAACCTAAACCCAAAAACTGTAACCCTAACCCCGAAACCCTTAACCCAAAACCTTAAAAAATAACCCAAATCCCCAAACCGCGAAACCTCGAACCCGATACCCCGAACCTCGAAACCCCGTACCTGAAACCCCGAACCATGAAAACCCGACCGCCAAACCCTGAACCATGAAACCCTGAACCTCGAACGCGTAACCCCGAAAACCCCAAACCGTGAAAAACCTGAAACCCTAACGCGAAACCCCGAATACCCCAAATCCGAATGCCAAACCCCAAACCCCAAACACGAACCCTTGAAAACATCGAATGCGAAACCTCGAACTCCAAACCCCGAACCATGAAAACCCGACCGCCAAACCCTGAACCATGAAACCTTGAACCTGGAACGCGTAAGCCCGAAAACCCCAAACCCGAAACGCCAAACCGCGAAACCCCGAACCGCGAAACCCTTCAACCCCAAATCGCGAAACCCTTCACCCCAAATCGCGAAACCCTACAACCCCAAACCTCGAACTGCGAAACCTCTAAAACCTCGAACCGAGAATGCAAAACCCTAAACCTGAGAAAACCCCGAACCCCCAATGCAAAACCCCGAACCGTGAAAACCATGAAACCCTAACCCGAAACCTTGAATCCCCTAAAACCCCGAACCCCCAACGCCAAAACCTTGAACCGTGAAAAACGCGAAACCCTGACTCCAAACCCCAAAAACCTCGAACCCCCAACTCGAAACCCCGAACCGTGAAAACCCCGAAACCCAAACGCGAAACCCCGAACACCGAACGTGAACGTGAAACCCCGAACCGTTAACCAGAACCTCGAAACCCTGAAACCGAAACCCGAACGCGAGACCCCAAACCCCGAACCTGGAAATCCCTGAACTGTTAAAACCCCGAACCCGTAATGCAAAACCCCGAAAACAACGAACCACGAACCCGAAACCCTGAATCGCAACAACCCCGAACCCCCAATGCGAAACGCTGAAAACCTCGAACCGCGAAATCCCGAACCCGAAACCCCGAATTGCGAAACCCCGAACCCGAAACCACGAAACTCGAAAACCCCGAACCACCCAACCTAAACCCGAAAATGGTAACCCTAACCCCGAAACCCGAAACACTAAAACACTAACTCGAAACCCCGAACCGTGAAAGCCTGAACCTCGAAACCCTGAACCCGAAACCCCGAACCTCGAAACCCTGTACTTGAAACCCCGAACCTAGAAACCTCGAACCCCCAGAAACCTCGAAACCCAAACGTGAAACCCAGAACCCCGAACGCAAACCCCCGAAAACCTCAAAACCGGAACTGCGAAATTCGAAACCCTAAATCCTAAACCCCTAACCCGAAAACTCCGAACCGCGAAACCGAGAACCCGCTAAAACCGAATCCGAAACCCCGAACTGCGAAACAATGAACCTCGAAACCCCGAAACCAAATCCCCAAACCGCAAAAACCACGAACCCGAAACCCCGAACCTCGAAAACCCAGAACTATGAAACCCCTAAAACCCCGAAAGCGAAACCTCGAACCTGGAAATCATGAACCGGAAAAACCTTGAACGCGTACCTCCGAAACCCTAACGCCAAACCATGAACCCCGAAAAACCTCGAAACCCGAACGTGAAACCCCGAAAACCCCGAACCCCGAACCGCGAAACTCGAAACCCCAAACATGAACTCGAAACTCCTAACCTCGAAAACATCGAGCCACGAAACCCCCAATCGAAAACACCGAACCGCGAAACCTCAAATGCTAAACCTCGAACCCAAAACCCCGAACTCCTTACGCGAAACCCCGAACCCAAAAAACCCGAAAACCCCCAACGCGAAACCCCAAACCCCGAACGCGAAACCCCGAACGTGAAAACCTCGAACCCCCAACGAGAAACCCCCAATCGGAAACACCTAACCGCGAAACCCAGAACCCGCAAAACTCGAACCTGAAACCTCAAACCTCGAAACCCCAAAACCGAAACCCCAAAAACCCCGAACTTGTAACGCGAAACCCCAAAAACCTCGAACCCTGAACCCGAAACCCTAAACCCGTACCCTGAACAGCAAAACCTCAACCCCGAACCCCCAAATTGCGAAACCCTACAACCCGAAACCCCAAACCGCGAAACGGCAAAACTAAAACCCTGAACCGGTAACCCCCGAAACCCCAACCCCGAACCCGAAACCCCGACCTCGAAAACCCGAAACGCGAAACCCCGAACTGTGAAAACCTCGAAACCCTAACACGAAACCCCGAACCCCGAACGTGAAACCCCGAAATCCCCGAACCCGAACGCTAAACCCCGAACGAGAACCCCCCAAAACCCCGAAACCCCGAACCCGAAACCCCGACCACCAAACCCCGAACCCTTAAAACCCCAAAACCTCAAATACGAAACCCCGAATGCAAAACCCCAAAACCCTAACGCGAAAGCGATACCCCGAACGCCGGACGCGAACCACCAAAAACCTCAAAACCCGAACGCGAAACCCCGAAACACGAAACCCTCAACCCCGACCTTGAAACCTCGAAGTCGAAACCCAGACCCCCAAAACCCGAAACCCCGAACCCCCAACGCGAAACCCCGAACCGTGAAAACCCCGAACCCCCAACGCGAACCCCCGAACCGTGAAAACCCCGAAACCTTAACGTGAAACCCAGAACCCCGAACGAGAAACGCGATACCCCAAACCCTAGAAAACCTCAAACCCCGAACGGGAAACCCCAAATCGAAAACCCCATACCGCGAAACCCCGAACCCCAAAACCCGAACAGTTAAAACCCCGAACCAGTAATGCGAAACCCGAAAACAATGAACCCCGAACCCGAAACATCGAACGGCGAAAACCCGAACTCAAAACCGCGAATCACGACAACCCCGAACCCCCAACGCGAAACCCTGAAAACCTTGAACCCCAAACTCCAAACTCGCGAACCTTGAAACCTCGAAACGCGAAACCCCGAACCGTGAAAACCCTAAACGTGAAACCCCAAAAACCACGCAAAACCCGACCCAAACACGAACCCCAAAAAACATTGAACCTCGAAGCTGGAAATCCCGAACCGGGAAAACCTTGAAACCTGACAACCCTGAACCCCAAACACGAAACCCCGAACCCCAAAATCCCTGAACGTCTAAACCCCGAACGCAAAACCTCGAACCCCCAAAACCCTGAACCCTGGACCGGAAACCCCGGACCGCGAAACCCATAACCCGCGAAACCTGAAACTGATACCCCGAAAACCCAAAATGCGAAACCGCGAACCCCAAACCACGAACCTCGAAACCATGAACAATGAAACCCCCGAACCCTTAACGCGAAACCCCAAAAAACCTGAACCCCAGACCCGTAACGTCGAACCGCGAAACCTCGCAACCGAACCGTTAAAACGTACAACCCCAAACCCCGAACCGCGAAACCCTAATATACCAAAACCAGAACCACGAAACCCTAAACACCTAGAACCTCGAACGCGAAACCCCAAAACCCCGAACCGCAAAACCCTAATACCCCAAAACCAGAACCACGAAACCCTAAAAACCTCGAACCTCGAACGCGAAACCCCATAACCCTAAACCGCAAAATAGCGAAAGTGATACCTCAAACTGCAAAACCCGGAACCGCGAAACCCCGAAACCCTAACACGAAACCCCGACCACCAAACCCCGAACCCGAAACCCGGAATCCCCCAAACTGCGAAACCCGGAACCGCGAAACCCCTAAAACCCCGAA
Source organism: Salix suchowensis (assembly GCA_029030765.1). Classification (NCBI taxonomy): domain Eukaryota; kingdom Viridiplantae; phylum Streptophyta; class Magnoliopsida; order Malpighiales; family Salicaceae; genus Salix; species Salix suchowensis. The sequence goes on from CM054983.1 coordinate 9,279,618, forward strand.
CGCCAAAACCTCGAACCCCGAACACGAAAATCCCAAACCTGAAAGCCCGAACGCGAAAGCCCGAACCCCAAACCCCGAACTTGGAAACTCTGAACCCTTAAAGCCAAAAACAATGAACCTTGAACCCGAAACGCCGAACCGCGAAACCCCGAACCCGAAACCCTAAACCACGACAACCCAAAACCCCTAACACAAAACCCTGAAAATCTCGAACCCCGAACGCGAAATCCCGAACCCGAAATCCGCGAACCTCGGAACCCCCTAACCTTAACCCGAACCCTGAAATCCTAAAACACGTACCCGAAACCCCGAATCGAGAAACCCCGAACCCCGAACGTGAACCCCCGAAAACCTCTAACCTCGAACGCGAAACCCGGAACTCTGAACGCGAACACCCAAAACTCGAACGCAAAACCTCGAAGGGGAAACCCCGAATCGCAAAACCCTGAATCCACAAAACCCGAACTCGAAACCATGAACCGCGAAACCCCAAACCTCAAAACCAAACCCCCCAACCTCAACCCGAAAACCGTAACCTTTACCCCAAAACCTGAATCCCTAAACCCCCGAACCCCGAAAACCCCAAAACTCCGAAACACGAACCCGAAACCCCGAAAACTCCAAACTCTGAAAACCTCTAACCGTGAAAACGCCGAACCATGAAAACCCAACAACCTTAACATGAAACCCCGAACGCGAAACCCCCAAAACCACGAACCCGAATGCAAAACCCCGAACCCCCTAAAACCTCGAACCCCGAACACGAAACCTTAAACTGAAAACCCTGAACCGCCAAAACCCGAACCCGCCAAATCGGAACCCGAAACCCTGAACCGCCAAAACCCGAACCTCGAAACCCCGAAACCATAACCCCGAACGGCAAAAACCCCGAAACCGAAACCCCGAACCCAAAACCCCTGAAACCCAAATGCAAAACTCCGAACCCCCGAAAATGTTGAAACCCGAACGTAAAACCCCGAACCGCGAAACCCTAAACCCACAAAACCCAAACCCGTAACCCCGAACAACGAAACCCTGAACCCACAAAACTCGTGAACCTTGAAACCTCGAAACGCGAAACCCCGAACCGTGAAAACCCTGAACGTGAAACCCCGAAAACCCCGCAAACCCCGAACCCGAACGCGAAACCCTAAACCCCGAACGCGAACCCCAACAAACATGGAACCTCGAAGCTGGAAATCCTGAACCGGGAAAACCTTGAAACCTGACAACCCTGAAATCCTGAACCGGGAAAACCTGACAACCCTGAACCCCGAACAGGTAACCCTGAAAACACCGAACCTGAAAATCCCGAACGGCAAAAACCCAAAACCGCGAAACCCCGAACCCAAAACTCCTGAAACCCCAAATGCAAAACTCCGAACCCCGAACCCGAACCCCCGAAAATGTTGAAACTCGAACGTAAAACCCCGAACCGCGAAACCCTAAACCCATAAAACCCAAACCCGTAACCCCGAACCGCGAAACCCTGAACCTGAAACCCCGAAAACCCCAAACCACGAACCTCGAAACCATGAACAGTGAAAACCCCGAACCCTTAACGCGAAACCCCCAAAAACCCCGAACCCCTGGACCCCGTAACGTCGAACCGCGAAACCCTCGAAACCGAACCGTGAAACCGTACAACCCCAAACCCCGAACCGCGAAACACTAATATCCCAAAACCAGAACCACGAAACCCTAAAAACCTAGAACCTCGAACGCAAAACCCCAAAACCCCGAACCGAAAAACCCTAATACCCCAAACACGAAACCCCGAACCCCAAAAACCCTGAACGTCTAAACCCCGAACGCAAAACCTCGAACCCCACAAACCCTGAACACTAGACCGGAAACCTCGGACCGCGAAACCAATAACCCGCAAAACCTGAAACTGATACCCCGACCCCGAAACCCCAAACCCGAAACGACGACTGCGAAACCCCGAACCACGAAACCCCAAACCCCGAACGCGTAACCCTGAAAACACCGAACCTGAAAATCCCGAACGGCAAAAACTCAACACCGCGAAACCCTGAACCTGAAACCCCGAAAACCCCAAACCACGAACCTCGAAACCATGAACAGTGAAAACCCCGAACCCTTAACGCGAAACCCCAAAAAACCCGAACCCCAGACCCGTAACGTCGAACTGCGAAACCTCGAAACCGAACCGTGAAACCGTACAACCCCAAACCCCGAACCGCGAAACACTAATATCCCAAAACCAGAACCACGAAACCCTAAAAACCTAGAACCTCGAACGCAAAACCCCAAAACCCCGAACCGCAAAACCCTAATACCCCAAAACCAGAACCACAAAACCCAAAACCCCGAACCCGAAACCCTGAATCTCGAAACTGCGTACCGGAACCTCGAACTGCGAAAACCCGAAACCCTAACCCTGCCACCAAAACCCCGCACCGAGAAACCCCGAACGCGAACCCTCAAAAACCTTGAACCCCGAACCCCAAACAGGAATCCCCGAAAACCTCGAAACACGAACGCAAAACCTCGAACCGCGAAACCCTAAAACCACAAAACCGAACCCGTAACCCCGAACCGCGAAACCCTGAACCCACAAAACCCGCGAACCTTGAAACCTCGAAACACGAAACCCTGAACCCCGAACACGAAACCACGAACCCCAAACGCGAAACCCTAACCCTGCCACCAAAACCCCGCACCGAGAAACCCCGAACGCGAACCCTCAAAAACCTTGAACCCCGAACCCCAAACAGGAATCCCCGAAAACCTCGAAACACGAACGCAAAACCTCGACCACGAAACCCTAAAACCACAAAACCGAACCCGTAACCCCGAACCGCGAAACCCTTAACCCACAAAACCCGCAAACCTTGAAACCTCGAAACACGAAACCCACGAACACGAAACCACGAACCCCAAACGCGAAACCCCGAACTGTGAAAACCCTGAACGTGAAACCCCGAAACCCCGAAACCCCCGAACCTGAATGCGAAACCCCAGAAAACATCGAACCCCGAAGCTGGAAATCCCGAACCGGGAAAACCCCAAAACCCGACAACCCCGAACACGAATCCCCGAACCCCCAAAACCCTGAACCCCGAACCGGAAACCTCGGACCGCGAAACCCAGAACTGCAAAACCCGAAATTGATACCCCGACCCTGAAACTCCGAACTCGAAACCCCGAACCTCGAAACCCCGAACCATGAAACCCCAAACCCCGAACAGGTAACCCTGAAAACACCGAACCTGAAAATCCCGAACGGCAAAAACCCAAAACCGCGAAACCCCGAACCCAAAACCCCTGAAACCCCAAATGCAAAACTCCGAACCCCGAACCCGAACCCCCGAAAATGTTGAAACTCGAACGTAAAACCCCGAACCGCGAAACCCTAAACCCACAAAACCCAAACCCGTAACCCCGAACCGCGAAACCCTGAACCCACAAAACTCGCGAACCTTGAAACCTCGAAACGCGAAACGCGAAACCCCGAACCGTGAAAACCCTGAACGTGAAACCCCGAAAACCCCGCAAACCCCGAACCCGAACGCGAAACCCTAAACCCCGAACGCGAACCCCAAAAAACATGGAACCTAGAAGCTGGAAATCCTGAACCGGGAAAACCTTGAAACCTGACAACCCTGAACCCCAAACACGAAACCCCGAACCCCAAAAACCCTGAACGTCTAAACCCCGAACGCAAAACCTCGAACCCCCAAAACCCTGAACCCTGGACCGGAAACCCCGGACCGCGAAACCAATAACCCGCAAAACCTGAAACTGATACCCCGACCCCGAAACCCCAAACCCGAAACGACGACTGCGAAACCCCGAACCACGAAACCCAACCGTGAAACCGCACAACCCCAAACCCCGAACCGCGAAACACTAATATCCCAAAACCAGAACCACGAAACCCTAAAAACCTAGAACCTCGAACGCAAAACCCCAAAAACCCGAACCGCAAAACCCTAATACCCCAAAACCAGAACCACAAAACCCAAAACCCCGAACCCGAAACCCTGAATCTCGAAACTGCGTACCGGAACCTCGAACTGCGAAAACCCGAAACCCTAACCCTGCCACCAAAACCCCGCACCGAGAAACCCCGAACGCGAACCCTCAAAAACCTTGAACCCCGAACCCCAAACAGGAATCCCCGAAAACCTCGAAACACGAACGCAAAACCTCGAACTGCGAAACCCTAAAACCACAAAACCGAACCCGTAACCCCGAACCGCGAAACCCTGAACCCACAAAACCCGCGAACCTTGAAACCTCGAAACACAAAACCCTGAACCCCGAACACGAAACCACGAACCCCAAACGCGAAACCCCGAACTGTGAAAACCCTGAACGTGAAACCCCGAAACCCCGAAACCCCCGAACCTGAATGCGAAACCCCAGAAAACATCGAACCCCGAAGCTGGAAATCCCGAACCGGGAAAACCCCAAAACCCGACAACCCCGAACACGAATCCCCGAACCCCCAAAACCCTGAATCCCGAACGGAAACCTCGGACCGCGAAACCCAGAACTGCAAAACCCGAAATTGATACCCCGACCCTGAAACTCCGAACTCGAAACCCCGAACCTCGAAACCCCGAACCATGAAACCCCAAACCCCGAACAGGTAACCCTGAAAACACCGAACCGCGAAACCCCGAACGGCAAAAACCCAAAACCGCGAAACCCCGAACCCAAAACCCCTGAAACCCCAAATGCAAAACTCCGAACCCCGAACCCGAACCCCCGAAAATGTTGAAACTCGAACGTAAAACCCCGAACCGCGAAACCCTAAACCCACAAAACCCAAACCCGTAACCCCGAACCGCGAAACCCCAAACCCCGAACGCGTAACCCTGAAAACACCGAACCTGAAAATCCCGAACGACAAAATCTCAACACCGCGAAACCCTGAACCTGAAACCCCGAAAACCCCAAACCACGAACCTCGAAACCATGAACAGTGAAAACCCCGAACCCTTAACGCGAAACCCCAAAAAACCCGAACCCCAGACCCGTAACGTCGAACTGCGAAACCTCGAAACCCGAGCCAGTGAAACCGTACAACCCCAAACCCCGAACCGCGAAACACTAATATCCCAAAACCGGAACCACGAAACCCTAAAAACCTAGAACCTCGAACACAAAACCCCCAAAACCCCGAACCGCAAAACCCTAATACCCCCAAAACCGGAACCACAAAACCCAAAACCCCGAACCCGAAACCCCTGAATCTCGAAACTGCGTACTCGGGAACCTCGAACTGCGAAAACCCGAAACCCTAACCACCGCTACCAAAAACCCCCGCACCGAGAAACCCCGAACGCGAACCCTCAAAAAACCTTGAACCCCGAACCCCAAACAGGGAATCCCCAGAAAACCTCGAAACACGAACGCAAAAAACCTCGAACCGCGAAACCCTAAAACCACAAAACCGAACCCAGTAACCCACGAACCCCAAAGCGAAACCCCTGAACCCACAAAACCCGCGAACCCCGAGAAACCCTCGAAACACGAACCCTCAGAAAACCCTCGAAACCCACGAACCCCAAACGGAAACCCCGAAAACCCTCGAAACACGACGCAAAACCTCGAGCCGCGAAACCCCTGAAACCCACAAAACCCCAGAACCCTGAAACTCGAAACGCGAAACCCGAACCCACGAAACCACAAACCCTCGAAACCCACGAGAAACCCACGAAAGCCCACGAAATCCCCGAGCCAACGGAAAACCCCAAAGAACCCCAGAGCGAAACCCCAGAACCACGAAACCCCAGAAACCCCGAACCCCGAAAACCCCCAGAAAACCCCATCGAACCCCGAACCCGAACCCCAGGCAGGAAAACCTCAGGGAAACCCCGACTCGAAACCCACAGAACCCCCGAACCCCCACGAACCCGACAGAAACCTCGGACTGCGAAACCCGGGACGCAAAACCCGAAACTGATACCCCCAGAACTCAGAAACCCCGAACCTCGAAACCCCCGAACCATGAAACCCCCAAACCCCGAACGGGTAACCCACGAAAACACCGAACACGAAAATCCCGAACGGCAAAAACCCAAAACTGCGAAACCCCAGAACCCAAAACCCACGAAACCCCAAATGCAAAACTCAGAACCCCAGAACCCGAACCCCAGAAAATGTTGAAACTCGAACGTAAAACCCCGAACTGCGAAACCCTAAACCCACAAAACCCCAAACCCGTAACCCCGAACCGTGAAACCACGAACCCACAAAACTTCGCGAACCTTGAAACCTCGAAAGCGGCGAAACCCCGAGCCCGTGAAAACCACGAGCGTGAAACCCCGAAAACCCCGCAAACCCCAGAACCCGAGCGCGAAACCCTAAACCCCGAACGCGAACCCCAAAAAAACATGGAACCTCGAAGTCTGGAAATCCCTGAGCCAGGAAAACCTTGAAACCCGACAACCCCTGAACCCCAAACACGAAAACCCCGAACCCCAAAAACCACGAACGTCTAAACCCCGAGCGCAAAACCTCGAACCCCCAAAACCACGAACCACGGACCCAGGAAACCCGGGACCGCGAAACCAATAACCCGCAAAACACGAAAGCGATACCCCGAGCCAGAAACCCCAAACCCGAAAGCGACGATTGCGAAACCCCAGAACCACGAAAACCCCCAAACCTCGAACGCGTAACCTCGAAAACACCGAACACGAAAATCCCGAGCGGCAAAAACTCAACACCGCGAAACCACGAACACGAAACCCGAAAACCCCAAACCACGAACCTCGAAACCATGAACAGTGAAAACCCCGAGACCCTTAACGCGAAACCCCAAAAAACCCGAACCCCCGGGACCGTAACGTCGAGGCTGCGAAACCTCGAAAGCCGAGCAGTGAAAGCCAGTACAACCCCCAAACCCCAGAACCGCGAAACACTAATATCCCAAAACCGGAACCACGAAACCCTAAAAACCTAGAACCTCGAGCGCAAAACCCCCAAAACCCCGAAATCGCAAAACCCTAATACCCCAAAACCGGAACCACAAAACCCAAAACCCCAGAACCCGAAACCCACGAATCTCGAAAGCTGCGTCATAGGAACCTCGAGCTGCGAAAAGCAGAAACCCTAACCACGCTACCAAAACCCCGCACGAGAAACCCTCGAGCGCGAACCCTCAAAAACCTTGAACCCAGAACCCCCAAAGCGGGAATCCCAGAAAACCTCGAAACACGAGACGCAAAACCTCGAACCGCGAAACCCTAAAACCACAAAAGCCCAGGACCCAGTAACCCCGAACCGCGAAACCCACGAACCCACAAAACCCGCGAACCTTGAAACCTCGAAACACGAAACCACGAACCCCAGAACACGAAACCCACGAGACCCCAAGCGCGAAACCCTAACCACGCCACCAAAACCCCGCACGAGAAACCCCGAGCGCGAACCCTCAAAAACCCTTGAACCCCAGAGACCCCAAACAGGGAATCCCAGAAAACCTCGAAACACGAGCGCAAAACCTCGACCACGAAACCCTAAAACCACAAAACCCGAGACACGTAACCCCAGAGCCGCGAAACCCTTAACCCACAAAACCCGCAAACCTTGAAACCTCGAAACACGAAACCCACGAACACGAAACCCACGAACCCCCAAGCGAAACCCCGAGCTGTGAAAACCACAGACGTGAAACCCCAGAAACCCCCAGAACTGAATGCGAAACCCCGGGAAAACATCGAACCCAGAAAGTTGGAAATCCCGAGGCAGGGAAAACCCCAAAACCCAGACAACCCCAGAACACGAATCCCAGAACCCCCCAAAACCACGAACCCCGAGCAGGAAACCTCGGACCCATCGAAACCCAGAGCGCAAAACCCGAAATTGATACCCCAGACCCACGAAACTCCGAACTCGAAACCCCAGAACCTCGAAACCCAGAACCATGAAACCCCAAACCCCAGAACAGGGTAACCACGAAAACACAGAACACGAAAATCCCGAACGGCAAAAACCCAAAACCGCGAAACCCCAGAACCCAAAACCCACGAAACCCCCAAATGCAAAACTCAGAACCCCAGAACCCAGAACCCCCAGAAAATGTTGAAACTCGAGACGTAAAACCCCGAGCCCGCGAAACCCTAAACCCACAAAAGCCCAAACCCAGTAACCCCGAGACCGCGAAACCACTGAACCCACAAAACTTCGCGAACCTTGAAACCTCGAAAGCCCGAAAGCGAAACCCCGAGCCAGTGAAAACCACTGAGCGTGAAACCCAGAAAACCACGCAAACCCAGAACCGAGCGAAACCCTAAACCCCGAGCGCGAACCCCAAAAAAACATGGAACCTCGAAGTTGGAAATCTGAGCCAGGAAAACCTTGAAACGACAACCACTGAACCCCAAACACGAAACCCCGAACCCCAAAAACCACGAACGTCTAAACCCCAGAGCACAAAACCTCGAACCCCCCAAAACCACAGACCACGGGATCGGGAAACCCGGGACCCATGAAACCAATAACATAAAACACAGAGCGATACCCCAGGCCAGAAACCCCAAACCCAGAAACGGCATTGCGAAACCCCAGAACCACGAAAACCCCCAAACCCTCGAGCAGCGTAACCTTGAAAACACGAACACGAAAATCCCGAGCGGCAAAAAACTCAACACCGCGAAACCACGAGACACGAAACCCAGAAAACCCCCAAACCCACGAACCTCGAAACCATGAACGGTGAAAACCCCAGAACCCTTAGCGAAACCCCAAAAAACCCGAACCCCGGGACAGTAACGTCGAGCTGCGAAACCTCGAAACCGAGCCCAGTGAAAGCAGTACAACCCCAAACCCCAGAACCGCGAAACACTAATATCCCAAAACCGGAACCACGAAACCCTAAAAACCTAGAACCTCGAGCGCAAAACCCCCAAAACCCCGAAATCGCAAAAACCCTAATACCCCAAAACCGGAACCACAAAACCCAAAACCCAGAACCCGAAAACCACGAATCTCGAGCTGCGTCTAGGAACCTCGAGCTACGAAAACCCAGAAACCCTAACCACGCCACCAAAACCCACGCAGAAACCCCGAGCGCGAACCCTCAAAAAACCTTGAACCCCAGAACCCCCAAAGCGGGGAATCCCAGAAAACCTCGAAACACGAGCGCAAAACCTCGAACCGCGAAACCCTAAAACCACAAAAGCCCAGGACCCAGTAACCCCGAACCACGAAACCACGGACCCACAAAACCCGCGAACCTTGAAACCTCGAAACACGAAACCCACGAACCCCAGAACACGAAACTCACGAACCCCCAAAGCGCGAAACCCTAACCACGCCACCAAAAGCCCACGCGAGAAACCCCAGAGCGCGAACCCTCAAAAGACCTTGAACCCCGAGACAACAAACACGAATCCACGAAAACCTCGAAACACGAGCGCAAAACCTCGACCACGAAACCCTAAAACCACAAAAGCCCAGGGACACGTAACCCGAACCGCGAGACCCTTTAACCCACAAAACCCGCAGAACCTTGAAACCTCGAAACCACGAGACCCAGAACACGAAACCCACGAACCCCAAGCGCGAAACCCCCAGGCTGTGAAAACCACAGAGCGTGAAACCCACGAAACCCCAGAACTGAATGCGAAACCCCGGAAAACATCGAACCCAGAAGCTGGAAATCCCGAGGCAGGAAAACCCCCAAAACCCAGACAACCCCAGAACACGAATCCCAGAACCCCCCAAAACCCACGAACCCCAGAGCAGGAAACCTCGGACCGTGAAACCAGAGCGCAAAACCCGAAATTGATACCCCAGACCACGAAACTCAGAACTCGAAACCCCAGAACCTCGAAACACGAACCATGAAACCCCAAACCCCGAACAGGGTAACCACGAAAACAGAACACAGAAAATCCCGAGCGGCAAAAACCCAAAACCGCGAAACCCCAGAACCCAAAACCCCTAAAACCCCCAAATGCAAAACTCAGAACCCCAGAACCCGAACCCCAGAAAATGTTGAAATTCGAGACGTAAAACCCCGAACCGCGAAACCCTAAACCCACAAAAGCCCAAACCCAGTAACCCCGAACCGTGAAACCACGAACCCACAAAACTCGCGAACCTTGAAACCTCGAAACGCGAAGCGTGAAACCCCGAGCCCAGTGAAAACCACGAGACGTGAAACCCAGAAAACCCCATAAAACGACGCTAAACCCCAAACCCCCGAAACAGCGTAACCACGAAAAACACGGAACCCCGACGAAAATCCCGAACCCAGGCAAAAAACTCGAACCCCACGAAACCCCAGACAAAAAAAAACCCGAGAAACCCCGAGACCCCAGTAACCCCGATACGTCGCTGCGAAACCCCAGAACCCACGAAACCCCCAAACCCCGAGCAGCGTAACCACGAAAACACAGAACACGAAAATCTTGAGCGGCAAAAAACTCAACACCGCAAAACCACAGACACAGAAACCCAGAAAACCCCCAAACCACGAACCTCGAAACCATGAGCAGGTGAAAACCCCAGAACCCTTAGCGAAACCCCAAAAAACCCGAACCCCGGACAGTAACGTCGAGCTGCGAAACCTCGAAACCGAGCAGTGAAAGCCGTACAACCCCAAACCCACGAACAGCGAAACACTAATATCCCAAAACCGGAACCACGAAACCCTAAAAACCTAGAACCTCGAGCGCAAAACCCCCAAAACCCCAGGACAGAAAAACCCTAATACCCCCAAAACCGGAACCACAAAACCCAAAACCCCAGAACCCAGAAACCACGAATCTCGAAGCTGCGTCTGGAACCTCGAGCTGCGAAAACACGAAACCCTAACCACGCCACCAAAACCCCGCATGAGAAACCCCGACGCGAACCCTCAAAAACCTTGAACCCCAGAACCCCCAAAGCGGGAATCCCAGAAAACCTCGAAACACGAGCGCAAAACCTCGAACCGCGAAACCCTAAAACCACAAAAGCCAGGGACCCAGTAACCCCAAAGCCGCGAAACCACCGAACCCACAAAACCCGCGAACCTTGAAACCTCGAAACACGAGACCCACGAACCCCAGAACACGAAACCCACGAACCCCAAGCGCGAAACCCTAACCACGCTACCCAAAACCCACGCAGAAACCCCGACGCGAACCCTTAAAAACCTTGAACCCCAGAACCCCAAAGCGGGGAATCCCCGAAAACCTTGAAACACGGACGCAAAACCTCGGGACTGCGAAACCCTAAAACCACAAAACCCGAGACCCAGTAACCCCGAACCGCGAAACCACGAACCCACAAAACCCGCGAACCTTGAAACCTCGAAACACAAAACCACGAACCCCGAACACGAAACCCACGAACCCCAAGCGCGAAACCCTAACCACCGCCACAAAACCCCGCACGAGAAACCCCGACGCGAACCCTCAAAAACCTTGAACCCCAGAACCCCCAAAGCAGGGAATCCCCAGAAAAGCTCGAAACACGAGCGCAAAACCTCGAACCGCGAAACCCTAAAACCACAAAAGCCCGAGACCCAGTAACCCCGAGCCAGCGAAACCCACGAACCCACAAAACCCGCGAACCTTGAAACCTCGAAACACGAAAGCCACGAACCCCAGAACACGAAACCCACGAACCCCAAAGCGCGAAACCCTAACCACGCCACCAAAACCCCCGCAGAGAAACCCCGAGCGCGAACCCTCAAAAACCTTGAACCCCGAGACCCCCAAAGCGGGGAATCCCCAGAAAACCTCGAAACACGAGACGCAAAACCTCGAGCTGCGAAACCCTAAAACCACAAAAGCCGAGACACGTAACCCCGAACCGCGAAACCCACGAACCCACAAAACCCGCGAACCTTGAAACCTCGAAACACAAAACCACGAGACCCCAGAACACGAAACCCACGAACCCCAAGCGAAACCCGAGCTGTGAAAACCACGAGACGTGAAACCCAGAAACCCCAGAAACCCCCAGAACTCGAATGCGAAACCCCGGGAAAACATCGAACCCCGAAAGTTTGGAAATCCGAGGCAGGAAAACCCCCAAAACCCAGACAACCCCAGAACACGAATCCCAGAACCCCCAAAACCACGAACCCCGAGGCAGGAAACCTCGGACCGCGAAACCCGGAGCGCAAAACCCGAAATTGATACCCCAGAGCCACGAAACTCAGAACTCGAAACCCAGAACCTCGAAACCCCAGAACCATGAAACCCCAGAACCCCAGAGCAGGGTAACCACGAAAACAGAACACGAAAATCCCGAGCGGCAAAAACCCAAAACCGCGAAACCCGAGACCCAAAACCCACGAAACCCCAAATGCAAAACTCAGAACCCCAGAACCCGAACCCCAGAAAATGTTGAAACTCGAGACGTAAAACCCGAACCGCGAAACCCTAAACCCACAAAACCCAAACCCAGTAACCCCAGAACCGCGAAACCACGAACCCACAAAACTTCGCGAACCTTGAAACCTCGAAGCAGCGAAAGCGACGTGAAAACCCACAGAGCAGTGAAAACCACCGAGCGTGAAACCCACGAACCCCAAAAAACATGGAACCTCGAAGTTTGGAAATCTGAGCAGGGAAAACCTTGAAACGACAACCACTGAACCCCAAACCACGAAACCCCGAACCCCAAAAAACCACGAGCGTCTAAACCCCGAGCGCAAAACCTCGAACCCCCAAAACCACGAACCACGGACAGGAAACCCGGGACATGAAACCAATAACCCACAAAACACAGGCGATACCCCAGAGCCAGAAACCCCAAACCCGAAAGCGACGATTGCGAAACCCCAGAACCACGAAACCCCCAAACCCCGAGCAGCGTAACCACGAAAACACGAACACAGAAAATCCCGAGCGGCAAAAAACTCAACACCGTGAAACCACGAGACACGAAACCCCAGAAAACCCCAAACCACGAACCTCGAAACCATGAGCAGTGAAAACCCAGAACCCTTACGCGAAACCCCCAAAAAACCCGAACCCCGGACCAGTAACGTCGAGCTGCGAAACCTCGAAACCCGAGGCAGGTGAAAGCCGTACAACCCCAAACCCCTAAACTGCGAAACACTAATATCCCAAAACCGGGAACCACGAAACCCTAAAAACCTAGAACCTCGAGCATAAAAACCCCCAAAACCCCAGGACCCAGAAAAACCCTAATACCCCAAAACCGGAACCACAAAACCCAAAACCCCAGAACCCGAAACCACGGATCTCGAAGCTGCGTCTAGGAACCTCGAGCTGCGAAAACCCGAAACCCTAACCACGCTACCAAAACCCCAGCAGAGAAAGCCTCGAGCGCGAACCCTCAAAAACCTTGAACCCAGAACCCCAAAGCAGGGAATCCCCAAAAACCTCGAAACACGAGCGCAAAACCTCGAGCCCGCGAAACACTAAAACCACAAAAGCCGGACCCAGTAACCCCGAACCGCGAAACCCACGAGACCCACAAAACCCGCGAACCTTGAAACCTCGAAACACGAAACCACTGAACCCCAGAACACGAAACCCACGAACCCCCAAGCGCGAAACCCTAACCACGCCACCAAAATCCCATGCAGAAACCCCGAGCGCGAACCCTCAAAATACTTGAACCCCAGAACCCCAAAGCGGGAATCCCAGAAAACCTCGAAACACGAGCGCAAAACCTCGACCACGAAACCCTAAAACCACGAACTCATAACCCGTAACCCGAGCCAGCGAAACCCTTAACCCACAAAACCCGCAAACCTTGAAACCTCGAAACACGAAACCACGAACACGAAACCCACGAACCCCAAAGCGAAACCCCGAGCTGTGAAAACCACGAGCGTGAAACCCAGAAACCCCGAAACCCCAGAACTGAATACGAAACCCCGGGAAAAACATCGAACCCCAAAGTTTGGAAATCCGAGCCAGGGAAAACACCCAAAACCCAGACAACCCCAGAACACGAATCCCGAACCCCCCAAAACCACGAACCCCGAGCCAGGAAACCTCGGACCCATGAAACCCAGGCGCAAAACCCGAAATTGATACCCCAGACCACGAAACTCCGAACTCGAAACCCCAGAACCTCGAAACCCCAGAACCATGAAACCCCAAACCCGAGCAGGGTAACCACGAAAACACGAACACGAAAATCCCGAACGGCAAAAAACCCAAAACCGCGAAACCCCAGAACCCAAAACCCACGAAACCCCAAATGCAAAACTCAGAACCCCAGAACCCAGAACCCCAGAAAATGTTGAAACTCGAGCGTAAAACCACGAACCGCGAAACCACTAAACCCACAAAACTCAGCGAACCATGCGAAACCCTCGAAACGCGAACGCTGAAACCCCGAACCCAGTGAAAACCCTTAAAGCGTGAAACCCAGAAAACCCCGCAAACCCCCAGAACCCGAGCGCGAAACCCTAAACCCGAGCGCGAACCCCAAAAAAACATGGAACCTCGAAGGTGGAAATCTGAGCCAGGAAAACCTTGAAACGACAACCCGGAACCCCAAACCACGAAACCCCAGAACCCCAAAAAACCACGAGCGTCTAAACCCCAGACGCAAAACCTCAAACCCCACAAACCACGAACCACGGGACCGGAAACCTCGGACCCATGAAACCAATAACCCGCAAAACACAGAGCGATACCCCAGGCCAGAAACCCCCAAACCCAGAAACGACATTGCGAAACCCCAGAACCACGAAACCCCCAAACCCCGAGCGCGTAACCACGAAAACACCGAACACGAAAATTCGAGACGGCAAAAACTCAACACAGTGAAACCCACGAGACACGAAACCCCAGAAAACCCCCAAACCCACGAACCTCGAAACCATGAACAATGAAAACCCAGAACCCTTAGCGAAACCCCAAAAAACCCGAACCCCGGACAGTAACGTCGAGGCTGCGAAACCTCGAAAGCCGAGCCAGGGTGAAAGCCAGTACAACCCCAAACCCCAGAACCGCGAAACACTAATATCCCAAAACCGGAACCACGAAACCCTAAAAACCTAGAACCTCGAACACAAAACCCCCAAAACCCCAGAACCGCAAAACCCTAATACCCCCAAAACCGGAACCACAAAACCCAAAACCCACGAACCCGAAACCCTAACCACGCTCACCAAAACCCCAGCACCGAGAAACCCCGAGCACGAACCCTCAAAAAACCTTGAACCCAGAACCCCCAAAGCGGGAATCCCAGAAAACCTCGAAACACGAGCGCAAAAACCTCGAGCCAGCGAAACCCTAAAACCACAAAAGCCAGAACACGTAACCCCGAACCGCGAAACCCTTAACCCACAAAACCCGCAAACCTTGAAACCTCGAAACACGAAACCCACGAACACGAAACCACGAACCCCAAGCGCGAAACCCCGAGCTGTGAAAACCACGAGCGTGAAACCCAGAAACCCGAAACCCAGAAACCCCAGAACTGAATGCAAAACCCGGAAAACATCGAACCCCGAAAGTTTGGAAATCCGAGCCAGGAAAACCCCAAAACCCAGACAACCCCAGAACACGAATCCAGAACCCCCCAAAACCACGAACCCCGAACAGGAAACCTCGGACCGTGAAACCCGGAGCTGCAAAACCCGAAATTGATACCCCAGAGCCACGAAACTCCGAACTCGAAACCCCAGAACCTCGAAACCCCAGAACCATGAAACCCCAAACCCCGAACGGGTAACCACAGAAAACACGAACATGAAAATCCCGAACGGCAAAAACCCAAAACAGCGAAACCCCAGAACCCAAAACCCACGAAACCCCAAATGCAAAACTCAGAACCCCAGAACCCAGAACCCCAGAAAATGTTGAAACTCGAGACGTAAAACCCCGAGACCCCAGCGAAACCCACAGAACCCACAAAACTTCGCAAACCTTGAAACCTCGAAGCGCGAAAGCGCGAAACCCACGAGCACGTGAAAACCACGAGACGTGAAACCCGAAAACCCCGCAAACCCCAGAACCCAGAGCGAAACCCTAAACCCCGAGCGAACCCCAAAAAAACATGGAACCTCGAAGTTTGGAAATCTGAGCAGGAAAACCTTGAAACGACAACCACTGAACCCCAAACACGAAACCCCGAACCCCAAAAAACCACTGAGCGTCTAAACCCCGAGACGCAAAACCTCGAATCCCCAAAACCACTGAACCACGGGACCCAGGAAACCCCGGGACCCATGAAACCAATAACCCGCAAAACACTAGAGCGATACCCCAGGGCCAGAAACCCCCAAACCCAGAAGCGACATTTGCGAAACCCAGAACCACGAAACCCCCAAACCCCGAGCGCGTAACCACGAAAACACCGAACACGAAAATCCCGAGCGGCAAAAACTCAACACGCGAAACCACGAGACACGAAACCCAGAAAACCCCAAACCCACGAACCTCGAAACCATGAACAATGAAAACCCCAGAACCCTTAGCGAAACCCCAAAAAACCCGAACCCCCAGGACCGTAACGTCGAGCTGCGAAACCTCGAAACCGAGCCCAGTGAAACCAGTACAACCCCCAAACCCGAGCCCGCGAAACACTAATATCCCAAAACCCGGAACCACGAAACCCTAAAAACCTAGAACCTCGAGCATAAAACCCCCAAAACCCCAGAACCGCAAAAACCCTAATACCCCAAAACCGGAACCACAAAACCCAAAACCCCAGAACTCGAAACCACGAATCTCGAAAGCTAGCGTCGCAGGAACCTCGAGCTGCGAAAACCCAGAAACCCTAACCACGCCACCAAAACCCCGCACGGAGAAACCCCGAGCACGAACCCTCAAAAACCTTGAACCCAGAACCCCAAGCAGGGAATCCCAGAAAACCTCGAAACACGAGCGCATAAAACCTCGAGCCGCGAAACCCTAAAACCACAAAAGCCCGAGACCCAGTAACCCCGAGCCGCGAAACCACTGAACCCACAAAACCCGCGAACCTTGAAACCTCGAAACACGAAACCACGAGACCCCAGAACACGAAACCCACGAACCCCAAGCGCGAAACCCTAACCACGCTACCAAAACCCACGCAGAGAAACCACGAGCGCGAACCCTCAAAAACCTTGAACCCCAGAACCCCCAAAGCGGGGAATCCCAGAAAACCTCGAAACACGAGCGCAAAACCTCGACCACGAAACCCTAAAACCACAAAAGCCAGGGACACGTAACCCCAGAGCCCGCGAAACCCTTAACCCACAAAACCCGCAGACCTTGAGACCTCGAAACCACGAGACCCCAGAACACGAAACCCACGAACCCCAAGCGAGAAACCCCGAGCTGTGAAAACCACAGGCGTGAAACCCAGAAACCCCAGAACTGAATACGAAACCCCGGAAAACATCGAACCCAGAAGTTGGAAATCCGAGGCAGGGAAAACCCCAAAACCCAGACAACCCCAGAACACGAATCCCAGAACCCCCCAAAACCACGAACCCCAGAGCAGGAAACCTCGGACCGTGAAACCCAGAGCTGCAAAACCCAGAAATTGATACCCCAGGCCACAGAAACTCAGAACTCGAAACCCCAGAACCTCGAAACCCCAGAACCATGAAACCCCAAACCCCGAACAGGGTAACCACGAAAACAGAACACTGAAAATCCCGAGCGGCAAAAACCCAAAACCGCGAAACCCCAGAACCCAAAACCCACGAAACCCCCAAATGCAAAACTCAGAACCCCAGAACCCGAACCCCCAAAAAATGTTGAAACTCGAGCGTAAAACCCAGAACCGCGAAACCCTAAACCCACAAAACCCAAACCCAGTAACCCCAGAACCGCGAAACCACGAACCCACAAAACTCGCGAACCTTGAAACCTCGAAGCGCGAAGCGCGAAACCCGAGCAGTGAAAACCACGAGACGTGAAACCCAGAAAACCCACGCAAACCCAGAACCCGAGGCGAAACCCTAAACCCCGAGCGCGAACCCCAAAAAACATGGAACCTCGAAGTTTGGAAATCTGAGCAGGAAAACCTTGAAACCTGACAACCACGAACCCCCAAACCACGAAACCCGAACCCCAAAAAACCACGAACGTCTAAACCCCAGAGCGCAAAACCTCGAACCCCCCAAAACCACGAACCACAGATCAGGAAACCCGGGACCCATGAAACCAATAACCCATAAAACACAGAGCGATACCCCAGGCCAGAAACCCCCAAACCAGAAAGCGGCATTGCGAAACCTCGAACCACGAAACCCCCAAACCCCGAGCAGCGTAACCTTGAAAACACGAACACGAAAATCTCGAGCGGCAAAAAACTCAACACAGCGAAACCCACGAGACACGAAACCCAGAAAACCCCAAACCCACGAACCTCGAAACCATGAGCAGTGAAAACCCAGAACCCTTAACGCGAAACCCCAAAAAACCCGAACCCCGGACCGTAACGTCGAGCTGCGAAACCTCGAAACCGAGTCAGTGAAAGCCAGTACAACCCCAAACCCCGAACCGCGAAACACTAATATCCCAAAACCGGAACCACGAAACCCTAAAAACCTAGAACCTCGAACGCAAAACCCCAAAACCCCAGAACCGCAAAAACCCTAATACCCCCAAAACCGGAACCACAAAACCCAAAACCCCAGAACCCAGAAACCCTAACCACGCCACCCAAAACCCATGCGAGAAACCCCGAGCGCGAACCCTCAAAAACCTTGAACCCCAGAACCCCAAAGCAGGGAATCCCCAAAAACCTCGAAACAAGAACGAAAAACCTCGAACCGCGAAACCCTAAAACCACAAAAGCCGAGACACAGTAACCCCGAACCGCGAAACCCCTTAACCCACAAAACCCGCAGACCTTGAAACCTCGAAACACGAGAACCACGAACACGAAACCCACGAACCCCAAGCGCGAAACCCCGAGCTGTGAAAACCCACAGAGCGTGAAACCCCGAAACCCCGAAACCCCGAAACCCCCAGAACCTGAATGCAAAACCCCGGAAAACATCGAACCCCGAAAGCTGGAAATCCCGAGGCCAGGAAAACCCCAAAACCCAGACAACCCCAGAACACGAATTCCCAGAACCCCCCAAAACCCACGAACCCCCGAGCCAGGAAACCTCGTGACCAGTGAAACCCCGGAGCGCAAAACCCAGAAATTGATGCCCAGACCACGAAACTCAGAACTCGAAACCCCAGAACCTCGAAACCCCAGAACCATGAAACCCCAAACCCCAGAACGGGTAACCACGAAAACAGAACACGAAAATCCCGAGATGGCAAAAACCCAAAAGCCGCGAAACCCCAGAACCCAAAACCCACGAAACCCCCAAATGCAAAACTCAGGACCCCAGAACCCAGAACCCCAGAAAATGTTGAAACTCGAACGTAAAACCCCGAGCTGCGAAACCCTAAACCCACAAAAGCCCGAAAACCCAGTAACCCCGAGCCCGTGAAACCACGAGACCCACAAAAGCTCGCAAACCTTGAAACCTCGAAACGCGAAAGCGAAACCCCGAACCGTGAAAACCACGAGCGTGAAACCCCAGAAAACCCCGCAAACCCCAGAACCCGAGCGCGAAACCCTAAACCCCGAGCGCGAACCCCAAAAAACATGGAACCTAGAAGTCTGGAAATCCCGAGCAGGGAAAAACTTGAAACGACAACCCACGAACCCCAAACACGAAACCCCAGAACCCCAAAAAACCACGAGACGTCTAAACCCCAGACGCAAAACCTCGAACCCCCCAAAACCACGAACCACAGACAGGAAACCCCGGGACCCATGAAACCAATAACCCGCAAAACACGAAAGCGATACCCCAGGCCAGAAACCCCCAAACCCGAAACGACGATTTGTGAAACCCCGAACCCACGAAACCCCCAAACCCCGAGCGCGTAACCACGAAAACACCGAACACGAAAATCCCGAGCAGCAAAAAACTCAACACCGCGAAACCCACGAGACACGAAACCCCAGAAAACCCCAAACCACGAACCTCGAAACCATGAGCAGTGAAAACCCCAGAACCCTTAACGCGAAACCCCAAAAAACCCGAACCCCGGGACCCAGTAACGTCGAGCTGCGAAACCTCGAAACCGAGCCAGGTGAAAGCCGTACAACCCCCAAACCCCGAACCGTGAAACCCTAATATCCCAAAACCGGAACCACGTAACCCTAAAAACCTAGAACCTCGAGCGCAAAAACCCCCAAAACCCCGAACCGCAAAACCCTAATACCCCCAAAACCGGAACCACAAAACCCAAAACCCAGAACTCGAAACCCACGAATCTCGAAAGCTGCGTCACGGGAACCTCGAGCTACGAAAACCCGAAACCCTAACCACGCCACCAAAACCCACGCGAGAAACCCCGACGCGAACCCTCAAAAACCTTGAACCCCAGAACCCCCAAAGCAGGGAATCCCCAGAAAACCTCGAAACACGAACGCAAAACCTCGAACCGCGAAACCCTAAAACCACAAAACCCAGAACCCGTAACCCCGAGCCGCGAAACCCACGAACCCACAAAACCCGCGAACCTTGAAACCTCGAAACACGAAACCCACGAACCCCGAACACGAAACCCACGAACCCCTAAACGCGAAACCCTAACCACGCCACCAAAACCCCGCACTGAGAAACCCCGAACGCGAACCCTCAAAAACCTTGAACCCCAGAACCCCCAAACAGGGAATCCCAGAAAACCTCGAAACACGAACGCAAAACCTCGACCCACGAAACCCTAAAACCACAAAACCGAACCCGTAACCCCAGAACCGCGAAACCCTTAACCCACAAAACCCGCAAACCTTGAAACCTCGAAACACGAAACCCCAGAACACGAAACCCACGAACCCCAAAGCGCGAAACCCCCGAGCTGTGAAAACCCACGAGACGTGAAACCCCGAAACCCCAGAACTCGAATGCGAAACCCCCGGAAAACATCGAACCCCGAAGCTGGAAATCCCGAGCCAGGGAAAACCCCAAAACCCAGACAACCCCGAACACGAATCCCCGAACCCCCAAAACCCACGAACCCCGAGACCCGGAAACCTCGGACCGCGAAACCCGAAGCTGCAAAACCCGAAATTGATACCCCAGACCCACGAAACTCCGAACTCGAAACCCCGAACCTCGAAACCCCGAACCATGAAACCCCCAAACCCCGAACAGGGTAACCACGAAAACACCGAACTCGAAAATCCCGAACGGCAAAAACCCAAAACCGCGAAACCCCGAACCCAAAACCCCCGAAACCCCCAAATGCAAAACTCAGAACCCCAGAACCCGAACCCCCCAAAAATGTTGAAACTCGAACGTAAAACCCCGAACCGCGAAACCCTAAACCCACAAAACCCAAACCCGTAACCCCGAACCGCAAAACCCACGAGACCCACAAAACTCGCGAACCTTGAAACCTCGAAACGCGAAACGCGAAACCCCGAACCGTGAAAACCCACGAGACGTGAAACCCCGAAAACCCCGCAAACCCCCGAACCCGAACGCGAAACCCTAAACCCCGAACGCGAACCCCAAAAAAACATGGAACCTCAAAGCTGGAAATCCCTGAGCCAGGAAAACCTTGAAACCCGACAACCCCTGAACCCCCAAACACGAAACCCCGAACCCCAAAAACCCTGAACGTCTAAACCCCGAACGCAAAACCTCGAACCCCCAAAACCCTGAACCCTGGACCGGAAACCCCGGACCGCGAAACCCCGAACCACGAAACCCCAAACCACGAACGCGTAACCCTGAAAACACCGAACCTGAAAATCCCGAACGGCAAAAACCCAAAACCATAAAACCTCGAAACCCTAATCCTAACCACCTAACCCGAAACTCCGAACCTAGAAAACCCTGAAACCCTAACTCGAAAACTTCGAACAGCGAAACCGGGAACCAGCTAAACCTAAACCTGAAACCCCGAACCTCGAAACCCTGGAACAAAATCCCCGAACTGCGATAACCCCGAACCGCGAAACCCTGAACTGCGAAACCCCCAAACCGCAACACAAAAGGCCGGACCGTGAAAACCCCAAACCCCCAAACCCTGAACCCCAACGCGAAACCCTGAACCCCCAATGCGAAACCCCGACCCCAAACGCGAAACCCCGAACCTTAAAAACCCCGAACAAAAATTCCTCGAACCTGAAACCCCGAACCCCGAAAACCCCGAATTTAAAACCTTGAACCCCGAAAACCCCGAACCCCAAACATGAAATGCGATGTCGCGGTCGCACAAATTAATTACCCTAGCTTAAAACACACAAGATAGTCTAGAGCATGCAAGGGGTCGATCCCACGAGGAAGTTTCAAGTCAGATTTTTATGTTGTACGTTATGTGATTGGGGGGGATTTGGTTTGTGATTATCTAAACTATGGCAGCAATTAAACTAGCAAACAAAATCAATTAAAACCGAAATTTATCAAGAAAACAAACCTTCGTCACAAGCATACATCCACCTACGGATATTAGAACCGATCCTTTAAACAAAAAAATACAGTTTAAGTACTGAAATTTTATCTTTTCTTAACGTGATTAATTAACGGATCCGCCGTATAACTAATCCTAACCAACAAACAATCAAAGTATCCGCACTAATGATTCAATTTAATCTAGATTCACATACAAGTTGTCCGCAACTTGTGTCAATTTATTCAAATGTTCTCCCTAAGTTCAATAATGTAGTTCCGCCACAATTATCAAGCATAGTTCATATATCACAACTCCGGTTTTGATATTAAACTTAGTGTTGCGATGTCGCGGTCGCACAAATTAATTACCCTAACTTAAAACACACAAGATAGTGTAGAGCAAGCAAGGGGTCGATCCCACGAGAAAGTTTCAAGTCAGATTTTTATGTTGTACGTTATGTGATTGCGGGGAGTTGGTTTGTGATTATCTAAACTATGGCAGCAATTAAACTAGCAAACAAAATCAATTAAAACTTAAACTTATCAAGAAAACAAACCTTTGTGATTTTTATTTATTTTTCCTTAGCTTTTCATAAATTTATGGATGTTAGCTTTTGAATGTCACTGGAATCACTTCATTTCGATCTCTAGAGCTTCAACTCTGCACAAAACACCGACTGAAGGTCAAATCTGTCAATCTTGTTCACAAATAATATGGTCGCATCACTTTGCAATAGATTGTTCACAACAATAACTTAGAGTCCGCTCTAGCAATCATCAACAACAATCATAGGAAATATGCATAGGAAAACAATCATACTCATTCATAACATAAACTGAAAATAGAAGAAAGAATAAATCTCACGGTTTGGAGTTAGCCTTGCATGTTTATTGAACAACTACATAAAAAGGTGGAAGAACACATGATTTAGGATTTGGAGGAAGATTTTTTTGTTTTGCAGGGATGTGATTTCCATGATCTTTCTCCTTTTATTTTTTCTTGCATTACATTTCTAGAAAGGTATGGATGTTAGCTTTATAGTTCCACTGGAATCACTTCAATTCGATCTCTAGAACTACCGCTCTGCACAAAACATCGACTGAACGTCAAATCTACCAATTACTTCCAATTTACTCCTTTTTGCATCTTTCATCCAAAATACATTCAAAACAAAAAACAAAGAATATCAAGGCATTTTATATATAAAACATGGACAAAACATTAGGTAGATGTGGGTGAAACTATCTAATAATATGGTTATATCACGAAACCCTGAACCCCAAAACCCGGAACCGCGAAACCCCGAAACCCTAAATCCTAAGCCCCTAACCCCTAAAACCCTGAACCGGGAAACCCCTAAAACCCCGAACGCAAAACCTCGAACCTGAAACCTCGAATCGGGAAAACCCTGAACGCGAAACCCCGATCCCTGAAAATCTCGAAACCCGAACGTGAACCCCCAAAAGCCCCGAACCTCGAAACCCCTAACCCGCAACCCCGAACCTCAAAAACCCCGAACAGTGAAACCCCTAAAGCGAAACCTCGAACCTGAAACCCCAAACCTAGAAATACCGAACCGGGAAAACCCCCGAACGCAAAACCCCCAAACCCCGAATGCTAAACCCCGAACCGCGAAAACCCCGAACAACGAAAACCCCACACCTCGAAAACCCCCATAAACCCCGAACGCAAAACCTCGAACCTAGAAATCCCGAACTGGGAAAACCCCCGAACGTGAAACCCCGAACGCCAAACCCCGAACCCCATAAACCCCCGAACCTCGAAACCCCCATAAACCCCGAACCTCGAAACCCCCTAACCCGCAACCCCGAACCTCGAAACCCTGAACCTCGAAAACCCCGAACAGTGAAACCCCTAAAACCCCGAATGCGAAACCTCGAACCTGAAACCCCGAACCTGGAAATACCGAACTGGGAAAACCCCGAACGCCAAACCCCGAACCCCAAACCGCGAAAACTCCGAAAACCCTAAAAGCGAAACCCCGAACCGTGAAAACCACGAACCCCGAAAACCCTGAAAGCGAAACCCTGAACCTCAAAAACCCCGAACCGTGAAACCCCGAATCGTGAAAACCCCGAATATCCCAAACTCGAACGTGAAACCCCGAATCGTGAAAACCCAAACCCGAAACCCCGAACCGTGGAACCTCGAAACCGAAACCTGGAACCAGGAAACCACAAAACCCAAAATCCTCAACCCCTAACCCGAAACTCCGAACCGCGAAACCCTAAATCCTAAACCCCTAACGCAAAAACTCTGAACCCCGAAACCTCGAACCTGGAAATCCCGAACCAGGAAAACCCTGAACGCGGAACCAAGAACCACGAAGCCCTGAAACCCTAAACCCAAAACACCGAACCCGAAACCCCATACCTCGAAAACCATGAACCGCGAAACCCTGAAACCCCGAACCCGAAACCCCGACCACCAAAACTTGGATCGTGAAACCCCGAAACCCCGAACACGGAACCCCGAACGAGAAACCCCAAAAACCTCAACATCCCGAAATGGGAAACCCAAACCGCGAAACCTAGAAAGGGCAAACCCCGAACCCGAACGCGAACCCCTGAAAACCTCAAAACACCGAACCAGAAACCCCGAATCGCAAAACCTAGAACCCGTAAAACCCCGAACCTGAAATCCCCGAACCGTGAAAACCCCGAGACCCTATCACGATACCCCCAATCCCCGAAAACCCCGACTCTAAAATCCCCGAACCGTGAAAACCCCGACAGCCTAACATAAAACCCCGAATCCTCGAAAACCTCAAGCCCTGAACGCGAAACCCCGAACAGGAAACCCCATATCGTGAAACCCCGAACACGCAAAACCCGAACCTGAAACTCCAAAATGCGAAACCCGAACCTAGAAACCCAGAAACACGAAACCCCGAACCTGGAAACCCAGTAACCCGTAATGCGAAACCCCCGAAAACAACGAACCCCCGAACCCAAAATGCCTAACTTCAAAAAATCCCGAACCCCACAACCTAAACCCGAATACGGTAAACCTAACCCCAAAACCCTTAACCCTAAAAAATAACCCAAATCCCCGAACCGCGAAATCCTGAACACGAAAACCCGAACCCAAATGCCGAACCTCGAAAATCCTGAACCCCACAACCTAAACCCGAAAACGGTAACCCTAACCCCGAAACCATTTAAATTTTAAAAAATAACCCAAATCCCCGAACTGCGAAACCCCGAACACGAAACCCCGAACCCGATACCCCGAACTCAAAACCCCGTACCCGAAACCCTGTACCTTGAAAACCCCAAACCGACAAACCCCGAACCGCGAAACCCTGAAACCCAAAACCCAAAACCCCAAAACCCCGGAATCCCGACCACCAATCCCCGAATCGCGAAACCGCAAAACTCCGAACACGAAACCCCGAAAACCACGAACCCCAATGCGAATCCCCGAACCGTGAAAACCTCGAACCTCGAACGCGAAACCCCAAAAACCTCAACACCCCGACCACGAAACCTCAAACCCGCAAAACCCGAACCCGAAAACCCCGAACCC
Organism: Salix suchowensis; assembly: GCA_029030765.1. Classification (NCBI taxonomy): domain Eukaryota; kingdom Viridiplantae; phylum Streptophyta; class Magnoliopsida; order Malpighiales; family Salicaceae; genus Salix; species Salix suchowensis. The sequence goes on from CM054983.1 coordinate 9,305,492, forward strand.
CGAACCTGGAAACCCTGAACCCGTGATGCGAAACCCCGAACACAACAAACGCCGAACCCAAAATGCCTAACCGTTAAATCCCGAGCCCCGAGCCGCGATAAAACCGAACCCCCAACATGAAACCCTGAAAACCTCGAACCTCGAACGCATCCCGAACGCGAAACCTCGAACCCGAAACCGTAAACCTCGAAAATCCCGAACCCCACAACCTAAACCCGAAAAACAGTAACCCTAACTCCGAAACCCTTATCCCGAAACCCTAAAAAATAACCCAGATCACCTAACCGCGAAACCCCGACCCTGGAAACCCCGAATCCGATACCCCGAACCGTGAAACCCCGACCACCAAACCCCGGATCGCGAAACCGCAAAACCCCGAACACGAAACCCTGAAAACCCCGAACCCCCAACGCAAAACCCCGAACCGTGAAAACCCCGAACCCCGAACGCGAAACCCCAAAAACCTCAACACCCTGAACCGTGAAACCTAGAACCCGCAAAACCCGAATACAAAACCCCGAACCGCGAATGCGAAACCCCGAACCCGAAAGCGAACCCCCGAAAACCTCAAAAATCCCCGAACCGTGAAAACCTCGAGACCCTAACACGATACCCCGAATCACCGAAAACCCCGAACTTGAAATCCCCGAACAGTGAAAATCCCGGCACCCTAACACGAAACCCTGAATCCCCAAAAACCTGGAACCCCGAATAGGAAACCCCGAACCCGCAAAACCCGAAACTCCGAAACGCGAAACCCTTAGAAACCCAGAAACGCGAAACCCCGAACCTAGAAACCCCGAACTCGTAATGCGAAACCCCGAAAACAACGAACCCAAACCCAAAACGCCTAACCGCAAAATCCCGAACCCGAACCCGAACCCCCAACAGGAAACCCTGAAAACCTTGAACCCTGAACGCGAAATCCCGAACTCGAAAACACGAACCTCGAAAATCCCGAACCCCACAACCTAAACTCGAAAAACAGTAACCCTTAACCCGAAACCCTAAAAAATAACCCAAATCCCCGAACCGCGAAACCCCGAACATGAAAACACGAACCCGAAACCCCGAACCTCGAAACCCCGTACCTGAAACCCCGTACCTCGAAATCCCGAAACCCTGAACCACGAAACCACGAACCTCGAACACGTAACCCTGAAAATCCCAAACCATGAAAACCCCAACTCCCTAACGCGAAACCCCGAAAACCCAAACCCGAACGCTAAACAGTGAACCCCTGAAAACATCGAACACTGAACGCGAAACCCCGAACTCGAAACCCTGAACCGTGAAAACCTCCAACTCGAAACCTCGAAACCCCAAACCCCGAACGCGTAACCCTGGAAACACCGAACCTGAAAATCCCGAACGGCAAAAACCCAAAACCGTGAAACCCCGAACCCAAAACCCCTGAAACCCAAATGCAAAACTCCGAACCCCGAACCCGAACCCCTGAAAATGTTGAAACCCGAACGTAAAACCCCAAACCGTGAAACCCTAAACCCACAAAACCCAAACCCGTAACCCCGAACCGCGAAACCCTGAACCCACAAAACTCGCGAACCTTGAAACCTCGAAACGCGAAACCCCGAACCGTGAAAACCCTAAACGTGAAAACCCCGCAAAACCCGACCCGAACGCGAAACCCCAAACCCCGAACGCGAACCCCAAAAAACATTGAACCTCGAAGCTGGAAATCCCGAACCGGGAAAACCTTGAAACCTGACAACCCTGAACCCCAAACACGAAACCCCGAACCCCAAAAACCCTGAACGTCTAAACCCCGAACGCAAAACCTCGAACCCTGGACCGGAAACCCCGGACCGCGAAACCCATAACCCGCAAAACCTGAAACTGATACCCCGAACCCCAAAAACCCTGAACGTCTAAACCCCGAACGCAAAACCCCAAAAACCCTGAACGTCTAAACCCCGAAAACCCTTAACGCGAAACCCCGAACCCCAAACCATGAACAGTGAAACCCCCGAACCCTTAACGCGAAACCCCAAAAAACCCGAACCCTAGACCCGTAACGTCGAACCGTGAAACCTCGAAACCGAACCGTGAAACCGTACAACCCCGAACACCGAACCGCGAAACCCTAATATCCCAAAACCAGAACCACGAAACCCTAAACACCTAGAACCTCGAACGCGAAACCCCAAAACCCCGAACCGCAAAACCCTAATACCCCAAAACCAGAACCACGAAACCCTAAAAACCTCGAACCTCGAATGCGAAACCCCATAACCCTGAACCGCAAAATAGCGAAAGTGATACCTCAAACCCCGAACCGCAAAACCCTAATACCCAAAAACCAGAACCACGAAACCCTAAAAACCTCGAACCTCGAATGCGAAACCCCATAACCCTGAACCGCAAAATAGCGAAAGTGATACCTCAAACCCCGAAACCCGGAACCGCGAAACCCCGAAACCCTAACACGAAACCCCGACCACCAAACCCCGAACCCGAAACCCGGAATCCCCAAAACCCCGAACGTGAAACCCCGAATCCCCAAACACCCAACGCAAAACCTCAAAAACCCCAAACATGAAAACAACGAACGCGAAAACCCGAACCCCGAACCTGCAAACCCCAAACCGTTAAAACCCTGAACCCATAACCCCGAACGCGAAACCCCGACACCACAAACCCCGAACGCGAAACCCCGAATCCCCAAACACCCAACGCAAAACCTCAAAAACCCCAAACATGAAAACAACGAACGCGAAAACCCGAACCCCGAACCTGCAAACCCCAAACCGTTAAAACCCTGAACCCATAACCCCGAACGCGAAACCCCGACACCACAAACCCCGAACGCGAAACCCTGAAAACCTCGAACCCCGAACGCGAAACCCTGAACCCCAAACCTGAAATCCCTGAACCGTGAAAACCTCGAAACCGTAACACGAAACCCCGAATCCCCAAAAACCCCGAACCCCCAACGCGAAACCCTTTACCGGAAAACCCCAAAACACTAACGCATAACCCAAAACCCTGAACGCGAAACGCCGAAAACCCCGAACCAGAACGCAAAACCCCGAACCCCAGAAAACCTCGAACCCCGAACGCGACACTCCGACTCAAAAACCCCATACCACAAAACTTCGAAACCGCAAAACCCAAAAAAAAAACCCCGAACGCGAAACCCCGAACCCCAAACCCCGAACTGATAAAACCCCGAACCAGTAAAGCGAAACCCCGAAAACAACGAACCCCGAACCCGAAACGTCAAACCGCGAAAACCCGAACCCGAAACCCCGAACCCCCAAAACCCTGAACCCCGAACCGGAAACCTCGGACCGCGAAACCCAGAACTGCAAAACCCGAAATTGATACCCCGACCCCGAATCCCCCAACTTGAAACCTCGAACCTCGAAACCCCGAACCATGAAACCCCAAACCCCGAACGCGTAACCCTGAAAACACCGAACCTGAAAATCCCGAATGGCAAAAAACATTGAACCTCGAAGCTGGAAATCCCGAACCGGGAAAACCTTGAAACCTGACAACCCTGAACCCCAAACACGAAACCCCGAACCCCAAAAACCCTGAACGTCTAAACCCGAACGCAAAACCTCGAACCCCCAAAACCCTGAACCCTGAACCGGAAACCCCGGACTGCGAAACCCATAACCCGCAAAACCTGAAACTGATACCCCGACCCCGAAACCCCAAACCCGAAACCACGACCGCGAAACCCCGAACCATGAAACCCCAAACCACGAACGCGTAACCCTGAAAACACCGAACCTGAAAATCCCGAACGGCAAAAACCCAAAACCGTAAAACCTCGAAACCCAAATCCTAACCCCCTAACCTGAAACTCCGAACCTAGAAAACCCTGAAACCCTAACTCGAAAACTTCGAACCGCGAAACCGGGAACCAGCTAAACCTGAACCTGAAACCCCGAACCTCGAAACCCTGGAACAAAATCCCCGAACTGCGATAACCCCGAACCGCGAAACCCTGAACTGCGAAAACCCCGAACCCCAACACAAAAGGCCGGACCGTGAAAACCCCAAACCCCCCAAACCCCGAACCCCAACGCGAAACCCTGAACCCCCAATGCGAAACCCCGACCCAAAACCCCGAACCGCAAAACCCCAAACCTCAAAACCCCGAATCTCAAAATCCCGAAATCGAAACCCCGAACCGTGAAAACCCAAACCCGAAACCCCAAACGCGAAACCCCGAACCTCAAAAACCCCGAACAAAAATTCCTCGAACCTGAAACCCCGAACCCCAAAAACCCCAAACCTCGAAAACCCCAAATGCAAAACCTTGAACCCCGAACCCCAAACATGAAATGCGATGTCGCGGTCGCACGAATTAATTACCCTAGCTTAAAACACACAAGATAGTCTAGAGCATGCAAGGGGTCGATCCCACGAGGAAGTTTCAAGTCAGATTTTTATGTTGTACGTTATGTGATTGGGGGGGATTTGGTTTGTGATTATCTAAACTATGGCAGCAATTGAACTAGCAAACAAAATCAATTAAAATTGAAACTTATCAAGAAAACAAACCTTCATCACAAGCATACATCCACCTACGGATATTAGAACCGATCCTTTAAACAAAAAACTACAGTTTAAGTTCTGAAATGTGATTAATTAACGGATCCGCCGTATAACTAATCCTAACCAACAAACAATCAAAGTATCCGCACTAATGATTCAATTTAATCTAGATTCACATACAAGTTGTCCGCAACTTGTGTCAATTTATTCAAATGTTCTCCCTATGTTCAATAATGTAGTTCCGCCACAATTATCAAGCATAGTTCATATATCACAACTCCGGTTTTGATATTAAACTTAGTGTTGCGATGTCGCGGTCGCACAAATTAATTACCCTAACTTAAAACACACAAGATAGTGTAGAGCAAGCAAGGGGTCGATCCCACGAGGAAGTTTCAAGTCAGATTTTTATGTTGTACGTTATGTGATTGGGGGGAGTTGGTTTGTGATTATCTAAACTATGGCAGCAATAACTTAGAGTCCGCTCTAGCAATCATCAACAACAATCATAGGAAATATGCATAGGAAAACAATCATACTCATTCATAACATAAACTGAAAATAGAAGAAAGAATAAATCTCACGGTTTGGAGTTAGCCTTGCATGTTTATTGAACAACTACATAAAAAGGTGGAAGAACACATGATTTAGGATTTGGAGGAAGATTTTTTGTTTTGCAGGATGTGATTTCCATGATCTTTCTCCTTTTGTTTTTCTTGCATTACATTTCCAGAAAGGTATGGATGTTAGCTTTATAGTTCCACTGGAATCACTTCATTTCGATCTCTAGAACTACCGCTCTGCACAAAACATCGACTGAACGTCAAATCTACCAATTACTTCCAATTTACTCCTTTTTGCATCTTTCATCCAAAATACATTCAAAACAAAAAACAAAGAATATCAAGGCATTTTATATATAAAACATGGACAAAACATTAGGTAGATGTGGGTGAAACTATCTAATAATATGGTTATATCACGAAACCCTGAACCGCAAAACCCGGAACCGCAAAACCCCGAAACCCTAAATCCTAAGCCCCTAACCCCTAAAACCCTGAACCGGTAAAACCCCGAACGCAAAACCTCGAACCTGAAACCTCGAATCGGGAAAACCCTGAACGCGAAACCCCGATCCCTGAAAATCTCGAAACCCGAACGTGAACCCCCAAAAACCCCGAACCTCGAAACCCCTAACCCGCAACCCCGAACCTCAAAAACCCCGAACAGTGAAACCCCTAAAGCGAAACCTCGAACCTGAAACCCCAAACCTAGAAATACCGAACCGGGAAAACCCTGAACGCAAAACCCCAAACCCCGAATGCTAAACCCCGAACCGCGAAAACCCCGAACAACGAAACCCCACACCTCGAAAACCCCATAAACCCCGAACGCAAAACCTCGAACCTAGAAATCCCGAACTGGGAAAACCCTGAACGTGAAACCCCGAACGCCAAACCCCGAACCCCATAAACCCCGAACCTCGAAACCCCATAAACCCCGAACCTCGAAACCCCTAACCCGCAACCCCGAACCTCGAAACCCCGAACAGTGAAACCCCTAAAACCTCGAATGCGAAACCTCGAACCTGAAACCCCGAACCTGGAAATACCGAACCGGGAAAACCACGAATGCCAAACCCCGAACCCCAAACGCTAAACCCCAAACCGCGAAAACCCCGAAAACCCTGAAAGCAAAACCCCGAACCGTGAAAACCACGAACCCCGAAAACCCTGAAAGCGAAACCCCGAACCTGGAAACCCAGAACCCGTAATGCGAAACCCCGAAAACAACGAACCCCGAACCCAAAACGCCTAACTTCAAAAATCCTGAACCCCACAACCTAAACCCGAATACGGTAAACCTAACCCCGAAACCCTTAACCCTAAAAAATAACCCAAATCCCCGAACCGCGAAACCCTGAACACGAAAACCCGAACCCAAACGCCGAACCTCGAAAATCCTGAACCCCACAACCTAAACCCGAAAACGGTAACCCTAACCCCGAAACCATTTAAATTTTAAAAAATAACCCAAATCCCCGAACCGCGAAACCCCGAACACGAAACCCCGAACCCGATACCCTGAACAAAAAACCCCGTACCCGAAACCCTGTACCTTGAAAACCCCAAACCGACAAACCCCGAACCGCGAAACCCTGAAACCCAAAACCCGAAACCCCAAAACCCCGGAATCCCGACCACCAATCCCCGAATCGCGAAACCACAAAACTCCGAACACGAAACCCCGAAAACCACGAACCCCCAACGCGAATCCCCGAACCGTGAAAACCTCGAACCTCGAACGCGAAACCCCAAAAACCTCAACACCCCGAACCACGAAACCTAAAACCCGCAAAACCCGAACCCGAAAACCCCGAACCCCGAACCTGGAAACCCTGAACCCGTGATGCGAAACCCCGAACACAACAAACTCCGAACCCAAAATGCGTAACCGTTAAATCCCGAGCCCCGAGCCGCGATAAAACCGAACCCCCAACACGAAACCCTGAAAACCTCGAACCTCGAACTTATCCCGAACGCGAAACCACGAACCCGAAACCGTAAACCTCGAAAATCCCGAACCCCACAACCTAACTCCGAAACCCTTATCCTGAAACCCTAAAAAATAACCCAGATCACCGAACCGCGAAACCCCGACCCTGGAAACCCTGAATCCGATACCCCGAACCGTGAAACCCCGACCACCAAACCCCGGATCGGGAAACCGCAAAACCCCGAACACGAAACCTTGAAAACCCCGAACCGTGAAAACCCCGAACCCCCAACGCGAAACCCCAAAAACCTCAACACCCCGAACCGCGAAACCTAGAACCCGCAAAACCCGAATACGAAACCCCGAACCGCGAATGCGAAACCCCGAACCCGAATGCGAACCCCCGAAAACCTCAAAAATCCCCGAACCGTGAAAACCTCGAGACCCTAACACGATACCCCGAATCACCGAAAACCCCGAACTTGAAATCCCCGAACAGTGAAAATCCCGGCACCCTAACACGAAACCCTGAATCCCCAAAAACTTGGAACCCCGAATAGGAAACCCCGAACCCGCAAAACCCGAAACTCCGAAACGCGAAACCCTTAGAAACCCAGAAAAGCAAAACCCCGAACCTAGAAACCCCGAACTCGTAATGCGAAACCCCGAAAACAACGAACCCAAACCCAAAACGCCTAACCGCAAAATCCCGAACCCAAACCCGAACCCCCAACGGGAAACCCTGAATGCAAAATCCCGAACCCGAAACCACGAACCTCGAAAATCCCGAACCCCACAACCTATACTCGAAAAACAGTAATCCTTAACCCGAAACCCTAAAAAATAACCCAAATCCCCGAACCGCGAAACCCCGAACATGAAAACACGAACCCGAAACCCCGAACCCGTTACCCCGAACATCGAAACCCCGTACTTGAAACCCCGTACCTCGAAATCCCGAAACCCTGAACCACGAAACCATGAACCTCGAACACGTAACCCTGAAAATCCCAAACCATGAAAACCCCAACACCCTAACGCGAAACCCCGAAAACCCAAACCCGAACGCTAAACAGTGAACCCCGAACGTGAACCCCTGAAAACATCGAACACTGAACGCGAAACCCCGAACTCGAAACCCTGAACCGTGAAAACCCCGAACCCTTAACGCGAAACCCCCATAACCCCGAACCCCAAACCCGAAACGCTACAACCCAAAACCTCGAACTGCGAAACATCGAAAACCTCGAACCAAGAACGCGAAACCCCTAACCGTGAAAACCCGAAACCCTAACTCGAAACCTCGAACCCCCGAAAACCCCGAACCCCCAACGCCAAAACCCTGAACCATGAAAGCCCCGAAACCCCAAGGCAAAACCCCGAACGCGAACGTGAACCCCCGAAAACCTCGTACCCTGAAACCGAAACCCCGAACGCGACACCCTGAACCCCGAACCTGGAAAACCTTGAACTGTTAAAACCCCGAACCCGAAACCCCGAATCGCGACAACCCCGAACCCCCAACGCGAAACCATGAAAACCTCGATCCCGAATTGCGAAATCCCGCACCCGAAACACCGAACCTCGAAAACCCCGAACCGCAGAACCTCGAAACCGAAACCCGGAATCGGGAAACCCCGAAACCCCAAATCCTAAACCCCTATCTCGAAAACTCTGAACCCCGAAACCTCGAACCTGGAAATCCAGAACCGGGAAAACCCTGAACGCGCAACCAAGAACCACGAAACCCTGAAACCCTAAACCAGAAACACCGAACCTAAAAACCCCGTACCTTGAAAATCCCAAACCGAGAAACCCTGAACCGCAAAACCCTGAAACCCAAAAACCGAAACCTCGAACTTGAAATCCCAACCACCAAAACCCGAATCGCGAAACCGTGAAACCCCAAACACGAAACCCCGAACGAGAACCCCAAAAACCCCGAACCCCCAACGCGAAACCCTAAACCGTGAAAATACCGAAACCTGAAATCCTCGAACCGTGACAACCTCGAGACCCTAACACGATACCCCGAATCCCTGAAACCCCCGAACCTAAAATCCCTAAAAGCCTAACGCGAAACCCTGAACCCCGAACGCGAAACCCCAAAAACCTCACCACCCCAAACCGGAAACCCCGAACCACGAAACCTAGAACCCGCAAAACAAGCGAAATAAGACCTTCAAACGGGATTTTCACGTGCTTCTGGCACTGAAATGAGGCGATTGAAAATCGAACGATTCAATTAGTGAAATGGAACGATTCAAAAATGCAGGCTCATGTTTACATCCAGGACTACAACTTTGATTAAGGGTCCGACCGACAGAAAATTGATTTGACAGGCAGAATCGGGTGCAATCTGCTTCGTAAAAAACCAGCGCAAGTAGACTTTCAAATAGGGATATCACGTGCTTTTGGTAGAGAAACCAGGCGATTCAAAATCCTGGGCCATCTATACATACAGGAAGGACTACAACTTTGATGAAGCGTCCGACCGATAGAAAATTGATTTGAGGGGCAGAATCTTCCGCAATCGGCGTCGTAAAATAAAAGCACAACTAGACCTTCAAACGGGGATATCACGTGCTTCTGGCACTGAAATGAGGCGATTCAAAATCGAGGGTCATACTTACATACAGTACTACAACTTTGATGAAGGGTACGACACGAGAGAATATTGATTTGAGGGGCAGAATCCGCCGCAATATGCTTCTTAAAAAAACAAGCAAAACTAGACATTCAATCGTTTGCGGATATCACGAGCTTCTGGTAGCGAAATGGCGCGATTCAAAAATCCAGGGTCAGCTTTACATCCAGTATTACAACTTTGATGAAGGGTCCGACCGACAAAAAATCAAGACAAGACCTTCAAACGGGGATATCACGTGCTTCTGGTAGCGAAATGAGGCTAAAAATCCAGGGCCATCTTTACATACAGGACTACAACTTTGGTGAAAGGTCTGACCGACAGAAAATTGATTTGGGGAGCAGAATCGGTCGCAATCTTTTTCATAAAATAAACAAGCAAAACTACACCTCCAAACGGGGATATCACTTGCTTCTGTTAGCGAAATGAGGAGATTCAAAAATTGATGTGAACCTCGTGTTCACGTGGTCAGCAACCCACAACCAAGAATGAGATCTGATCCCGGAAAGCCGAAATAGGTCTGATAGGAGTGGGACATAATGGAAACCTGCCCCAAGGCACCAGCACTATTGGAATGAGTAGAATGACGCCACGAAGCTAGTTAATCTTCGATAAGTCGGATTCAGTTTGTTGAAGAGCTAAAGAATGCAAGAATCACTCTCACACATAAACTGAAAAGAGATGAAGAGGTAATAATTATGCAGAAACATTTCAGCATGATCTGACCATCAAAGGGCATGAATTTGATGACTTTCAAGGTTTTTAATTAGAGGAATGAAGTTGGTCTTAAATGGTTATGTTAAATACATTGAATTTAGTCATTTAGCTATTTATGATAGCCTCTAGAAGTCCAAGAGACCTAAAAACGTGGGAACTTGTTTATGTTACTGTTTGAGCTCTTTTAAAGCTTTAGTTATGACTTTTCCTATTCTTGGAGGGTTGTTCCAAGTATAAAAAGGGGTATTTCGAAATGATTACGCAGATTATGTTTTCAGATAATTATCATATTTGTGAGGTGTTGTGTTCCTCTTCGTTCTTAAAAGAACTTCTAGAACTTATCAAGTTAATCTTGTGGCGTTCAAACAACCAAACTTATCACCTTGATTGTTGAGAGATTCTCAGGTTTTCTAGGTGTGGCGTTTCAATCTTTCGTAGTCTTGGTTTTCATCTTGTTAGGTGACGGGTCAAGACTCAACCAATCTTGTCTACACGATCTTGGGGGTTCTAAACCATCATTTTTATTGGGTTTCATCACAATTGTTGATGAAGTTCATATTGATGCAAACCAAGGAGCTGGACATAATGATCATACCCTCGGGAATGCGTCTGAATTCGCACAAGACCCTTTGTCACTTCCAAGTGGCCCAATTACAAGACTTAGAGCCAAACGCTTCAAGTAAGCACTAAATGGGCTAATCCAAGAGATTTGGGCTGATTCTAAAAAGACCAAGATGGGATCAAATGATAATCAAGGCTTAGTCCACATCATCAAAGCAATTGAAGAGGTTAATAATTATGAAAAAAACGTTTCAGCATGATCTGACCATCAAAGGGCATGGATTTGATGACTTTCAAGGTTATTAATTAGAGGAATGAAGTTGGTCTTAAATGCAGATGTTAAATACATTGAATTTAGTCAGTTAGCTATTTATGATAGCCTCTAGAAGTCCAAGAGACCTAAAAACGTGGGAACTTGTTTATGTTACTGTTTGAAGTCTTTTAAAGCTTTAGTTATGACTTTTTCCTATTCTTGGAGGGTTGTTCCAAGAGTAAAAAGGGGTATTTCGAAATGATTAGGTAGATTATGTTTTCAGAAAAAAATATCATATTTGTGAGGTCTTGTGTTCCTCTTCGTTCTTGAAAGAACTACTAGAACTTATCAAGTTAATCTTGTGGCGTTCAAACAACCAAACTTATCACCTTGATTGTTGAGAGATTCTCAGGTTTTCTAGGTGTGGCGTTTCAATCTTTCGTAGTCTTGGTTTTCATCTTGTTAGGTGACGGGTCAAGGCTCAACCAATCTTGTCTACACGATCTTGGGGTTCTAAACCATCATTCTTATTGGGTTTCATCACAATTGTTGATGAAGTTCATATCACGAAGCCAGTTAATCTTCGATAAGTCAGATTAACGTTCAAGCACTAAAGAATACAAGAATCACTCTCACACATAAACTGAAAAGTTCAGAATTAAGTTTAATCAATGGCTACCGAAATTAGGGTTACATGAGTTAAAATAGTTCTTAAAAAGTAACCCTAATGGACCTCTTATGTGGACTTAAATGAGGTCCACTAAAAACTGACCCAAAATCCTAAATTAAAAAGCCCATTACTTAATCCAAGCAAGCCTTGGATCCCAGCTGAAAACAAAGTCTTAATTAAGCCCAAACAAGCCTTGGGCCGTAGCTAACTAACTTAAATAAAGCCCACAAGGTTTATTTATTCCCTTCCATCCAGCCCATCAATCCCATGTTTCCATGTTGTAGTAGGATTCTTTTGGATCCTTTTTGTTGTCCTAACTTCATAGCCCAAATAAGGTTGTATTGGACCCCTCCTGCACATGAATAAGATGTACTAAGGTCTCCTCTTGATACTCCAATGGTCCTTGCAATTCTGACCGGGTTGAAACCTTCAAGACCAATGCATTCATTACCTCTTTCAATGCTTTTATCCTAGACCGCGTCAGTATACCATTTGGAACATGTAATGGGTCCTTGCTGGTGTTTTTGGGCTGGTCCGCATCATCCCCTCTCTCCTCAAAAGTATTCGACCTAGAATCAATATCTATGTCAAACAATGTAAGATCAGCAACATTAAAGGTAGCACTAACACTATACTCACCTGGAAGATCAATTTTGTATGCGTTGTCATTTATTCTCTCCAAAACCTGAAATGGACCATCACCACGAGGCTGTAATTTTGATTTCCTTTGGTTAGGAAATCGTTCCTTCCGCATGTGCACCCAAACCCAATCACCGGGTTGGAAAACAACCACTTTACGTCCCTTATTTGGTTTAGAAGCGTAAAGTCTGTTCTTTTTCTTTATTTACAGTTGAACTCCTTCATGGAGTCTGTTCACCGTCTAAACTTACCCTTTCTTCACAAGGTAAAGGATTAAAACCATAAGCAATCTCAAAAGGAGAAAAACTAGTGGGCGAATGCACAGTTCTATTATAAGCAAACTCAACAAAAGGCAAACATTCTTCCCAACTTTTTAAATTCTTTTTTATTACAACACGCAAAAGTTGAGATAATGTTCTATTGACTACCTCAGTTTGCCCATCTGTTTGAGGATGACATGTTGTCGAAAATAACAGTTTGGTTCTCAACTTTCCCCATAAGATCTTCCAAAAGTAACTAAGGAATTTAACATCACGATCTGATACAATACTCTTAGGAATGCCATGCAAACGTACAATCTCCCTAAAAAACAAGTCTGCAATATGAGATGCATCATCTGTTTTATGGCATCCAATGAAATGCGCCATTTTAGAAAACCTATCAACCACAACAAAAATAGAGTCTCTACCTTTCTTTGACCTAGGTAAACCTAAAACAAAGTCCATAGAGATATCTATCCAAGGTTCAGTAGGCACAGGTAATGGTGTATAGAGACCATGTGGTTGTACTCTAGATTTTGCCTTTTGACAAGTGATGCATTGTTCACAAATTCGTGCTTATATCTTTTCATTTTTGGGCAATAGAAATGCTCATGCAATACATCCAAGGTTTTGGCAACCCCAAATTGACCCATTAAACCACCCCCATGTGCTTCACGAACAAGTAATTCACGCAAGGAACTAGCAGGAACACACATTCTATTCTCTTTGAACAAATAACCATCCATCAACTAAAACTTACCGAAAGCCGAATTTCCACATGTATTATAAATCTCAGCAAAGTCAGAATCATTACCATACAATTCCTTCACATATTCAAAGCCTAGCAATCTAGTATTTATGGTGTGTAAAAGAACATACCTGCGCGAAAGTGCATCGGCTACGATGTTCTCTTTCCCTTGCTTATACTTGATCAAGTAAGGAAAAGTTTCAATGAATTCAACCCATTTTGCATGTCTCGTATTCAACTTACCTTGTCCTTTCAGATGTTTCAAGGACTCATGATCTGAATGGATTACCAGCTCTTTTGGCCACAAGTAATGCTGCCATGTTTCGAGTGCTCTTACCAAGGCATAGAGTTCTTTGTCGTAAGTGGGATAGTTCAAGGTCGCTCCCACTTAACTTCTCACTGAAATTCACAATGGGTCTCCGATCCTGCATCAAAAAAGCACCTATTCCCATTCCAGAACGCATCACACTCTATTTCAAAGGCTTTTCTAAAGTCAGGTAAAGCCAAAACTTGTGCAGAACATAATTTGTCTTTCAAAAGAACAAAAGCCAATTCTTGTTCCTCCCCCCATTTAAACCCAAACTGACTTTTTAACAACTTCATTCAAGGGTGCTATTGTACTGAAATCTTTCACAAAACACCTGTACAAACTAGCTAACCCATGAAAACTCCTTACCTCACTTACCGATTTGGGTGTAGGCCACTCCCGGATGCCCTTAACTTTCTCCCTCATCCATCTCGATACCCTGTGCAGTTATGACATAGCCAAGAAACACAATTTTTTCCATGCAGAAGGCACACTTTTTAAGATTAGAATACAATTTCTCCCCACGTAACACACTAAGTACATTACGCAAATGATCAAAATGCTCGGTTAAGCTCTTGCTATATATAGATCAAAATGTCATCAAAATACACAATCACAAACTTACCTATGAATGCACGCAACACATGATTCATTAAACGCATAAATGTACTTGGTGCATTTGTAAGTCCAAACTTAGTTTTAAAAATGCAATTTTCCACTCGTCACCCTCTTTTATCCTAATCTGATGGTACCCACTTTTCAACTCATCTAACATGTCATCAAGCCTAGGAATAGGGTGTCTATACTTTACCGTTATGTTGTTGATGGCTCGGCAATCAACACACATCCTCCATGTTCCATCCTTCTTAGGCACAAGTAGCACGGGTACGGCACAGGGGCTCATACTCTCACAAATGTAGCCATTTTCCATCAGCTCATCAACTTGCCTTTGAAGCTCTTTCGTCTCCTCGGGATTGCTTCTATATGCTGGCCGGTTAGGAATTGAAGCTCCGGGTACGATCAATCTGATGCTCTATCCCTCGCAATGGTGGTAATCCGCTTGGAGTATCGTCGGGAAATACATCATCAAACTCCTGCAACAAAGAAATAGCAGCACTAGGCACAATATGATCAAGATCATTAGTATTAAAGTAAGCCTCCTTGTACACAAGTAAAATCATTGGTTTGTTAGCGAAATATGCAGATCTGACCTCACCCTCTCTAGCATAAAAATTAGGCTGTTTCTCTAGTTTTTCCACACAATTCTCATCACTCTTCCTCACTTTCTTCTCTCCTCTTGTCTTACCTCCACTCTCGGCCAGATTTAGTTGTTTTTGAGGAGTGGTCGAATGGTCTGATTTGTTGGGAGCGTTGGCCAAATATTTCTTTGTGTTTGGATGGGTGGCTGAATAGGTTGTAGAGGTTTGAGTTATGGCTGAATCTGATGGTTCTCTCCCCATGTTCCTCACCTTGATTTTCTCTCCCCATCACCTCATGCTCTCTTTTTAGCTTTATTTGATCATCATAGACCTGTTTGGGTGTAGGAGGTACAAGAGTGATGGTCTTACCATCTTTTACAATGGCATACCTATCCTTAACCCCATCATGAACTGCCTTTGTATCATATTGCCATTGCCTCCCCAACAAGATGTGACTTGCTTGCATTGGTACCACATGGAGAAACACTCGCCGAGTATTGGGAAAGATTTGAACTATTGTGCAGTCAATGCCCTCATCATCAAATACCTGATCAACTACTCATTCAATACTTCTATGAAGGATTGATGCCTACTGATCGTAGTATCATTGATGCTGCAAGTGGAGGGGCATTGGTAGATAAGACACCCGGTGCTGCACGCCAATTAATCTTAAACATGGCAGCCAACTCAAAACAGTTTGGCACCCGTGGAGACTTCTCAAACAAACGAGTGAATGAGGTAAGTATTTCTAACCTTGAGAATAAAGTTAATGATCTTACTTCTCTTGTGCGTTCTTTGGCTTGTGGAAATGTACAACAGGTTAAAGTTTGTAGCATATGCTCAATACAAGGACATGCTTCGAATATGTGCCCAACAATGCAAGAAGATTACATGGGGCAAGCTAATGCGGTTGATGGAACATTCAATGGACAACCCCAATGCAATCAAGGCAGACAGTTCCATTCCCATGGATTTCAACCACAGCCCCAGCAAAATTATCAAGCAAGACAACCCGCTCCATTCACAAACTCCAATGTTATGGGGTCGTCATCCAATGATGATCTTCGTGAGATGATGAAAACTTTGGCTTCTAATACTGTTACCTTGCAACAAAATGTCTTTTCAACAGGAAACAAGGTCAAGTATTCACAACTTGGAAAAACAAATGGGGCAAGTAGCTTCAACTGTAGGGAAATTGGAAGCACAAATAAATGGAAAGTTGTCCTCCCAAGCATTGAATCCAAAAGAGAATGTTAGTGCTATCATGCTGCGAAGTGGGAAAGAACTTGAAGAGAAAAAGTTGAAACAAATTGAGATGGAGGAGGAAGAAGAGATAGAAACTGAATTGAGTACAAAGAAAGAACATCCTCCTCCACAAAAAGAAACAAAGACAAACACTCCAAAGGTAACTTTTCACTCAATTAATTCCAGTTTTAAAACAAATCCACCCTTTCCTGTGAGTTCTTCTAGGTCAAAGAAAGAAGACAAAGAAAAAGAGATCTTAGAGGTTTTCAAGAAAGTGGAACTGAACATTCCTTTGCTTGATGCTATCAAGCAAATTCCCAAGTACGCAAAATTCTTGAAGGAGTTGTGTACTACCAAGAGAGCTTTCAAACTGAAAGGTCATGAAACGGTAAGTATGGGTGAAGTTGTATCTGTCGTTGTTCAAAAGAATCTGCCTTTGAAACAAAAAGACCCAGGTGCGTTTACTATCCCATGTGTTATTGGTAATGCTAGTTTTAAAAGGGCTCTATGCGATTTAGGTGCATTCATTATTGTTATGCCTAAACATGTTTATGATTCTCTTAGTTTAGAGCCTTTGAATAAATCCAACATTATAATATAACTTGCGGATCGTAGTTTTGTTTACCCGCTTGGTGTGATAGAAGATGTCTTAGTCAAGATTGACAGCTTGTTAATTCCATGTGACTTTTTATTCTTGATATGGAGCATAATTCTTGTGATTCCAGTACTCCTATATTGTTTGGGAGACCGTTCTTAAAAACTGCCAATACAAAGATTGATTGTGGTAAGGATACTTTGTCTATGGAGGTCGGAGATGAAAAGATTGAATTTAATTTTCATGATGCAATGAAATATCCTTATAGCAATGTTTATTCTATCACATGTTATGACAAAGTTGATAAGTGTGTGCAGCAAGTTTGTGATTTTAATTGTGTGGATGGATTAAGCGTAGCTTTGAGCTGTGGTTATGATTTTACCCAATTGGAGGAGATGGAGAGGCACACATGTGTTCCCCAAAATTTGCACAAAGTAGCATTGGCTTTGCAAGCTTTGCAAACCGTTCCCCATGTTGAAATTACAGGTTTAGAAACCAATAAAGTATTGAAGGTCAATGGGCATCGATTGAAACCTTTTCTATGAAAGTTGGACATCAGAAATCACCGCTTCTATAAAGAATGAGCATGCCATGCCACATGTCGAGCCAATGACAGAAAACACAAGCGCTTACTGGGAGGCAACCCAGCACACAAAAAAAATCAGATTTGCCTTCTTTTTCCTTTATCTTTTATTTTTCGCATTTTATTTCATTTTTGTCATTCTCCTATATTCCTTTTCTTTTATTTCAACATTGAGGACAATGTTGTGTTTTAAGTGTGGGGGGTATTGGGAGATATTTTTTTTAGTTTTTCTTTGTTGTTCTAAAAAAAAATATATGTTTGGTTTTTTTTTTAACTCCCATTGGTTTTTGAGAATATGAGTATTATGTATGAGAATTAAGTGAGATAGATGAATATATAAATCAAATGAATGAGTGTGCATGCAAGTTTTAATGTTTAATTGGTTTAGGGATTGACTCTGAAAATATGTCATGTTGACTTTATAGTGTTATACCAATGTAAGCTTTTGAGCCTTCAACATTATATTCTTTGATTGTGCATTCTTTCAATGATATGTATCTCTAGAACTTGCTTCATATCTTATTGAGATTACATTCACATTACATAGATGCATGAAGATGATAAAGGCATTAGGAATTTTAACTACTTGAGCCAAAAAGCCAACCTAAAGCATATTATCTTTAGTGAGCCCCTTTTGAGCTTGTTTATCCTTTCTTTGCTTTACCCATGTATAAGCCTTAAACTTTTTATATGTTTTCCTCTTTTCCCCTGGCCAAGGATTAGTAGAGCATATACTTGTCTCATGGAATTATGGTTGGAAATTATGTGAAAAGAAAGAAGAAGTGATGCTTGATGAAAAAATGGGCAAAGTTGCCAAAGGTGAAAAAGAACAAAAGAAAAAAAAAGAACAAGAAAAAGAACAAAAGAAGAAAAGAAGAAAAAAAAAGAAAAGAACAAGAAAAGAAAAGAAAAAAAAAGAAATAGAAAAGAGCTTGAAATCGAAAGAAGCTAAGCATTGGTGCTTGAAGATTGAAAATTGATGTGTTTTGATGGAATGTCTTGGTTGAAATATTTTTTTTCAGAATGCTCTACTTTCTTTGGTTTGAACCTTTTCTTCTACTCTCTTTTACCTCACCTTAACCTTAGCCCCATTACAACCGGAAAATAAGACCTTTTGATTCATGCATTGTTTGTAATATTTTAGTAATGGAGATGAGATTGAAGAGCAAGCTTATGGTAGAACATCTTCATTGATTGAATTTGAGAGATTTAAACACATAAGCCCTAAACACATGAGTGTTGGAGTGTATATCAATGAGAGGACCTATCACTTTGGCATGGCATAGATTTCTTTTAAATCCCGAAGAGTAATTGAGTTTTGAAGTTTGTATGTAAACAAACTCATGACGATTTATGTTCTTTATCCTTCTCGATTGTATTCTTATTTATAATGCTTGAATTCTTGGATATTGATGGGAGATTAAGAGATTGATCATGGTAATAATGCTTGAATTCTTGGATATTGATGGGAGATTAAGAGATTGATCATGGTTATTTTTATTTTTTATTTTTATTAAAATTTGTTTTTTTTTACCTATCCTTTCTTGAGGACGAGCAAGAGCTAAGTGTAGGGGTATTTGATGCGACCATATTATTTGATAGTTTCATCCATATTTACCTAGTGTTTTGCATATGTTTTGTGTATAAAATGCCTTGATATTCTTTGTTTTATGTTTTGAAGGTATTTTTGGATGAAAGATGCAAAAAGGAGGTAATTGGAGATGATTGACAGATTTGACCTTCAGTCGGTGTTTTGTGCACAGTGGAAGCTCTAGAGATCGAAATGAAGTGATTCCAGTGACATTCAAAACCTAACATCCATAAATTTATGGAAAGCTAAGGAAGAAGAAATAAAATAAGGAAAATCATGGAAATTGCAGCCTTCAAAGTCAAATCTTGCAATCTGCCGATATCGACCTTTGTCCATTCCAACTTCAATATCTCGAGCTACGAAAGTCCGATTGATGCAAACTAAATTGTCGTGGATTCAGGACTCAAAGGCCTATAAACGCTCCAAATTTCAGCTCAAAACGATGTGATATGAAGGAGATATGAATTTTACAAGGGACAACTAAATTCTGCCAACTTAAGGAAGGACTATTTTGTAAAATAGACACTAGGGTTTCTAAGCATATATAAAGGAGAAGAGGGGCAAGGAAGTGGCGGCCAGCACAAAAGAAAACACAAAATCTTCCTCCTCCAAACCCTAAATCATGTGTTCTTCCATCTTTTTATTTAATTGTTCAATAAACATGCAAGGCTAGACTCTTTTGCTTAGTTGCAAGGACACAGAAACCTTCAGATTTCAAGAACTGTGAGATCTATTTTTACCTCAATTTTTCAGTTTATATGATGAATATGTTTGTTCTCCTATGCTTATTTTCTTATGATTGTTTATTTAATTGCTAAGAGCGGACTCGAAGTTATTATTGTAGACAATCAATTGCTAAGTTTGATATCAAAACCGGAGTTGTGGTATATGAACTTATGAAGCAACTAAGTTAATAATTGTAGCGGATCTATGTTATTAATCTTAGGGAGAACATTCAATCGAACTAAACATATATTGCAGACAATTATGTTTCTTAATCGATCAATTTATCTAGATTTTAATGCTGCCATTGAATCAAATTACTAGTGCGGACACTGTGGTTGTTTGATGGTTAGGGTAAGTTATACGGCGGATCCGTTAACGAACTAATTTTAAGAAGAGATAAATATTCAGAATATAAATTGATGTGTCATTTCTATGATCAGTTCTTATTTCTGTAGGTGGATGTTGATTTGCGACCAAGGTTTGTTTTATTGATAAATTTTAGTTTTATATATTTTTCGCTGAGTTTGCTTTAGCCTAGCCTAGACAACTTCCAACCCCCCCAATTGCATAACATATAGCACGAAAATCTGAACTAAATCGTCCTCGTGGGATCGACCCCTTGCTTGCTCTATACTATCTTGTTTGATTTATTTTAAGCTAGGGTAATTAATTTGTGCGACCACGACATCGCAACAGAGAACAATAAAATATAACCTCTTATTTGTTTTTATTTTATTTTATTAGATGACGCTGACACGAAGAACAAGGAGATAAACAAAAACACTGGAAAACTTCAAGGAACACACAAAAAACACACACGAAAATAACAGAATGATATGACCTCGTTTCGAGCCTAGCTCGATACCACCCGATGCGAACCTCGTGATCACGTTCAAGAACTAAAGAATGCAAGAATCACTCTCACACATAAACTGAAAAGTTCAGAATTAAGTTTAATCAATGGCTGCCGAAATTAGGGTTATATGAGTTTAAATAGTTCTTATGAAGTAACTCTAATGGACCTCTTATGTGGACTTAAATGAGGTCCACTGAAAACTGACCCAAAATCCTAAATTAAAACGCCCATTACTTAATCCAGGGCAAGCCTTGGAGCAAGCTGAAAACAAAGTCTTAATTAAGCCCAAACAAGGCTTGGGGCTGTAGCTAACTAACTTAAATAAAGCCCACAAGGTTTATTTATTCTCTTCCATCCAGCCCATCAATCCCATGTTTCCATGTTGTAGTAGGATTCTTTTGGATCCTTTTGTTGTCCTAACTTCATGGTCCAAATAAGGTTGTATTGGACCCCTTCATGGTACCAATGGTCCTTGCAATTCTGACCGGGTTGAAACCTTCAAGACCAATGCATTCATTGCCTTTGTCCTAGACCGCGTCATTGGACCATTTGGAACATGTAATGGGTTCTTGCTGGTGTTTTTGGGCTGGTCCGCATCATTAAGAGGACATAAATGAGATTGTTGACATAAATAAATTGAAGGCATGGTTATGACTAATGAGGAAGCAGGGATTGAAGATGAATCGGAGATACTTTCTCCATTAGCAAAACAAGGTAGGTTCATTGCCCTGTTTTCTAGGGGAATTTGAACCGGAAACTACAGAATCAAGGGAGGGTCCCATGATTAGAAGTTGTAGAAGGGAGTGTTATCTTTCCAATGAGTCTAACCCCGCCTAATATGGAGTCATGGAACTCCAGATACAAATAAAAATATGAGGATAGGTCAAGCTTGCTACCCCTTTGGCAAATTCGGGCAAGTTGATAAAACGGCAAAATTTAGCCATATTAAGGGTAGAATCTGTTTTCTTTCCCTTCATAAAGTGTGTCTTTATCTTCGAAAAAAATTGTGATTAAAAAAATTAGGAGGAACCGCAGGAGGAGTACAACAACAGCAGGGGAACGCAAGTCGAGCGTTTATAGTAGGTAGGTACTTGATACCTATATCTCCTCTAATTACTAATTATTTAAACTTACTATTGAAATATAAGAAAAAAAAATGGTGCTCATTGATGAGGAAAAGAAAAGCGAGAAAGGAAAGGTTAAATGACAAAAAAAAAGAGGACTAGATTTAATATATGGGTTCTTTTGGAGGAAATGAATAGTAACAACGAATTTTGGTAATGATTGTTTCTCGAATTTGCTTTGTTTTTCCATGATATGGGAGGCTAATGATGTTAACCAAGCTGGTTAACATCGACATTACCGGTACATGGGAGGATAAATATAAATCTTGATTAACTATTTAGGTTCAGAATATTTAATGATATCGGTGGGTGACGCCGATATCGCTAAAATTTATAAACTTGATTAGCTTTCGATGTGAAAGCTAATGATGTCAAGAATTCTTGACATCGACATACCTAATATTCTCCCAAGGTAATATAGAACGGTGGTTAACTATTTTAGTTTTAAAAATAGTTAATGACACAAACAATTACGTTCATGTCAACATATTCATGAAACCGATTAGTTGTTTCCGGGGACACGCAACTAAAGACATTAATGGAGGTCACTAGTGTCGGCGATAGTCTTTTTCGATGTGGAGGGTGGAGAAGTCAAAAGAACCCCCAACCCCGAAAAAACACGAACCCGAACCCAAACGCGAAACCCCCGAACCCACGAGCGTGAACCCCCAAAAACCTCGAACCCCGAACCTCAAAACATAGAAACGCGAATACTCGAACCCTAAACCCCGAACCCGTAATGAGAAACCCTGAAAACAACAAACCCCGAACCCAAAACGCCTAACCGCGAAATCCCGAACCACGAGCCGCGGCAACCCCGAACCTTCAATGTGAAACCCTTGAAACCTCGAACCCCAAACATGAAATCCCGAAACTCCGAACCAGAAACCGCGAACCTCAAAAATCCCAAACCCCACAACCTAAACCCGAAAACGGTAACCCTAACCCCGAAACCCCTAACCTGAAACCTTAAAAAATAACCCAAATCCCCAAACCGCGAAACCTCGAACCCGATACCCTGAACCTCGAAACCCCGTACCTGAAACCTCGAACCATGAAAACCCGACCGCCAAACCCTGAACCATGAAACCCTGAACCTCGAACGCGTAACCCCGAAAACCACAAACCGTGAAAAACCTGAAACCCTAACGTGAAACCCCGAATACCCCAAACCCGAACGCCAAACCCCAAACCCCAAACGCGAACCCTTGAAAACATCGAACATCGAATGCGAAACCTCGAACTCCAAACCCTGAACCACGAAAACCCCGAACCATGAAAACCCGACCGCCAAACCCTGAACCATGAAACCACGAAACCTTGAACCTGGAACGCGTAACCCCGAAAACCCCAAACTGTAAAAACCCTGAAACCCTAACGCGAAACCCCCAAACCCCAAACCCGAAACGCCAAACCGCGAAACCCCGAACCGCGAAACCTGAAACCGAAACCCCAAACCGCGAAACCCTACAACCCCAAATCGCGAAACCCTACAACCCCAAACCTTGAACTGCGAAACCTCTAAAACCTCGAACCGAGAACGCGAAACCCTAAACCTGAGAAAACCCCGAACCCCCAATGCAAAACCCCGAACCGTGAAAACCACGAAACCCTAACCCGAAACCTTGAATCCCCTAAAACCCCGAACCCCCAACGCCAAAACCTTGAACCGTGAAAAACGCGAAACCCTGACTCCAAACCCCACAAACCCCGAAGCCCCAACTCCAAACCCCGAACCGTGAAAACCCCGAAACCCAAACGCGAAACCCCGAACACCGAACGTGAACGTGAAACCCCGAACCGTTAACCAGAACTACGAAACCCTGAAACCGAAACCCGAACGCGAGACCCCAAACCCCAAACCTAGAAATCCCTGAACTGTTAAAACCCCAAACCCGTAATGCGAAACCCCAAAAACAACGAACCTCGAACCCGAAACCCTGAATCGCAACAACCCCGAACCCCCAATGCGAAACGCTGAAAACCTCGAACCTCGAACCACGAAATCCGAACCCGGAACCCCGAATTGCGAAACCCCGAACCACCCAACATAAACCCGAAAATGGTAACCCTAACCCCGAAACCCGAAACACTAAAACACTAACTCGAAACCCCTAATCGTGAAACCCTGAACCTCGAAACCCTGAACCGAAACCCCGAACCTCGAAAACCCAGAACTATGAAACCCCTAAAACCCCGAAAGCGAAACCTCGAACCTTGAAATCTCGAACCGGAAAAACCCTGAACGCGTACCTCCAAAACCCTAACGCCAAACCATGAACCCCGAAAAACCTCGAAACCCGAACGTGAAACCCCGAAAACCCCGAACCCCAAACCCCAAATCCCGAAACTCGAAACCCCAAACCTGAACTCGAAACTCCTAACCTCGAAAACCCCGAACCCCAAACCCTGAAACTCGAAACCCCAAACCTGAACTCGAAACTCCTAACCTCGAAAACCTCGAGCCACGAAACCCCCAATCGGAAACACCGAACCGCGAAACCTCAAATGCTAAACCTCGAACCCAAAACCCCGAACCCCTTACGCGAAACCCCGAACCCAAAAAACCCGAAAACCCCTAACGCGAAACCCCAAACCCCGAACGCGAAAACCTCGAACCCCCAACAAGAAACCCCCAATCAGAAACACGTAACCGCGAAACCCAGAACCTGCAAAACTCGAACCTGAATCCTCAAACCTCGAAACCCCAAAAACCCCGAACTGTGAAAACCCCGAACTTGTAACGTGAAACCCCAAAAACCTCGAACCCTGAACCCGAAACCCTAAACCCGTACCCTGAACAGCAAAACCTCAACCCCAAACCCCCAAATTGCGAAACCCTACAACCCGAAACCCCAAACCACGAAACGGCAAAACTAAAACTCTGAACCGGTAACCCCCGAAACCCCAAACCCCGAACCCGAAACCCCGACCCCGAAACCCCGAAACGCGAAACCCCGAAAACCCGAAACGCGAAACCCCGAACTGTGAAAACCCCGAAACCCTAACACGAAACCCCGAACCCCGAACGTGAAACCCCGAAATCCCCGAACCCGAACGCTAAACCCCGAACGAGAACCCCCAAAATCCCCGAAACCCCGAACCCGAAACCGAAACCCCGACCACCAAACCCCAAACCCTTAAAACCCCGAAACCTCAAACACGAAACCCCGAACGCAAAACCCCAAAACCCTAACGCGAAAGCGATACCCCGAACGCGAACCACCAAAAACCTCAAAACCCGAACGCAAAACCCCGAAACACGAAACCCTCAACCCCGACCTTGAAACCTCGAAGTTGAAACCCAGACCCCCAAAACCCGAAACCTTGAACCCCAAACGCGAAACCCCGAATCCCTGAAAACCCCGAACCCCCAACGCGAAACCCCGAACCGTGAAAACCCTGAAACCTTAACGCGAAACCCAGAACCCCGAACGCGAAACGCGATACCCCAAACCCTAGAAAACCTCGAACCCCGAACGGGAAACCCCAAATCGAAAACCCCATACCGCGAAACCCCGAACCCCAAACCCCGAACTGTTAAAACCCCGAACTAGTAATGCAAAACCCGAAAACAATGAACCCCGAACCCGAAACATCGAAGGCGAAAACCCGAACTCGAAACCGCGAATCACGACAACCCCGAACCCCCAACACGAAACCCTAAAAACCTAGAACCCCGAACCGTGAAAACTTCGAAACCAAAACCGTGAACCGAAAAACCCGAACCCGAAACCCCGAACCTCGAAACCCCTCATCCGAAAACCCAAAATCCTGAACCTCGAAATCCTGAACCCGAAACCCTGAACCTCGACACCCTGAACCAGAAACCCCGAACCTCGAAACTGCATAACCGAAACCCCGAAACCGCGAACCTCGAAAACTTCGAACCCCCCAACCGAAACTTGAAAACGGTAACCCAAACTCTGAAACCCTAAACCCAAACCCTAAAACACTAACCCAAAATCCCGAACCGCGAAACCCCAAACCTGAAACCCCGAACCTCGAAACCCCGAACCCGTAACCCCCAACCTCGAAACCCCGTACCCGAAACCCTGAATAGCAAAAACCCCGAACTAAGAAAACCCGAAACCCTAACCCCCCACCCGAAACCCCCAAACCGAGACACCTCGAACCCCCAAATGCGAACCCCCAAAAAACCTTGAACCCCGAATGCGAAACCCGAACCCCCGAACGTGAACACCCAAAAACCTCGAAACCCGAACGCCAAACCCACAAAACCCGACTCGAAACCATGAACCGCAAAACCCCCAAACTCGAAACCCCGAACCCTGAAAACCCCCGAACCTTGAAACCCCGATCCTCGAAACCCCGAACCTCAAAACCCCAAAACTGAAACCCCGCGAAACCCCGAACCTGAAACCTCGAAAACCCCGAACGCGAAACCTAGAAAACCCGTAACCCCGAACCGCGAAACCCCAAACCTCGAAAACCCCGAACCCCAAATCCCACAACCTAAACCCGAAAACCTAACCTTTACCACAAAACCTAAAACCCTAAACCCCGAACAACGAAACCCCGAAACCCTGAACTTGAAACCCCAAACCCCAACGTGAATCCCCGGACCATGAAAACCTTGAAACCCCGAACCCGAAATCCTGAAAACCCCGAACGTTGAAAACACCGACCCGTGAAAACCCCGAAAACCCCAAACCTGAACGCCAAACCCCGAACCCCGAACGTGAACACCCTAAAACCTCGAACCCCGAACGCGAAACCCCCGAACCCTCGAACTGCGAAATCCGGAACCCCGCAAAACCCGAACTCGAAACCGACACCCCTGAACGGCAAAAACCCGAACCTCGAAACACCAAAACCCGAAAACCCGAAAAAACCCGAACATGAAACCCCCGAATCGAGAACCGAAACCCACGAAAAACCCGAACACGAAACCCCCAAACCGCGAAACCCGAACCTCGAAACCCCCGAACCGCAAAACCCGTGAAACGCGAAAACCCCGGGAATCCAAAATCTCGAACCACGAAACCCCGAACCTCGAAAAACACCGAACAAGAAACACCGAAACTCGAAACCCCCACCACCAAAACTCGAACCACAAAACCCGCAAACACGAAACCCCCAAACCTAAAATCCCCAACCGTGAAAACCCGAAACGTGAAACCCCGAAACACTAAATCCTAAACCCCTAACCCGAAACCCAGAACCTCGAAAACCCCGAACCGTGAAACTCCAAAATCCTAAAACCCTCACCCGAAAAACCCGAATGGCGAAACCTGTTACCCGCTAAACCCGAACCCAAAACCCCGAACCGCAAAACCCCAAACTGTGAAATCCTGAAACCAAAATTCCCGAACCGCGAAAAACTTAACGCGAAACCCTGAACCCAAAACCCCGAACCGCGAAACCCCTAAAACCCCGAACGCCATAACCTCGAACCTGAAACCCCGAACCTGGAAATACCAAACCGGGAAAATCCTGAACGCAAACCCCGAACCCCGAACCGCGAAAAACTTAACGCGAAACCCTGAACCCAAAACCCCGAACCGCGAAACCCCTAAAACCCCGAACGCCATAACCTCGAACCTGAAACCCCGAACCTGGAAATACCAAACCGGGAAAATCCTGAACGCAAACCCCGAACCTCGAACACGAAAATCCCGAACGCGAAAGCCCGAACCCCAAACCCCAAACCCCGAACACGAAAATCCCGAACCCGAAAGCCCGAACGCGAAAGCCCGAACCCCAAACCCCAAACCCCGAACTTGGAAACTCTTAACCCTTAAAGCCGAAAACAACGAACCTTGAACCCGAAACGCCGAACCGCGAAACCCCGAACCCGAAACCCTAAACCACGACAACCCAAAACCCCTAACACGAAACCCTGAAAACCTCGAACCCCGAACGCGAAATCCCGAACCAGAAACCGCGAACCTTGGAACCCCCGAACCCCCTAACCTTAACCCGAAAATAGTAACCCAAACCCCGTAACCCAAACCCTGAAACCCTAAAACACGTACCCGAAACCCCGAATCGAGAAACCCCGAACCCGAAACCCCGAACCTTGAAACATTGTACTCGGAACCCCGAACTGTAATAGCCCGTAACCCTAAACCCCCCATCAGAAACCCCGAACCGAGAAACCTCGAACCCCGAACGTGAACCCCCGAAAACCTCTAACCTCAAACGCGAAACCCGGAACTCCGAACGCGAACACCCGAAAACCCTCAAAACTCGAGCGCAAAACCTCGAAGGGGAAACCCCGAATCGCAAAACCCTGAATCCACAAAACCCGAACTCGAAACCATGAACCGCGAAACCCCAAACCTCGAAAACCCGAACTCGAAACCATGAACCGCGAAACCCTAAACCTCAAAAACTAAACCCCCCAACCTCAACCCGAAAACCGTAACCTTTACCCCAAAACCTGAATCCCTAAACCCCCGAACCCCGAAAACCCCAAACCCGAACGCGAATCCCTTGATCGTGAAAACTCCGAAACACGAACCCGAAACCCCGAAAACTCCAACTCGAAAACCCTCTAACCATGAAAACGCCAAACCATGAAAACCCCCACAACCTTAACATGAAACCCCCGAACGCGAAACCCCCAAAACCCACGAACCCGAATAAAAACCCCGAACCCCCTAAAACCTCGAACCCCAGAACACGAAACCCTTAAACCCGAAAACCCCAAACCGCGAAACCGAACCCGCAAATCGAACCCGAAACTCGAACCGCCAAAACCCCGAACCTCGAAACCCCGAAAACCATCACCCCGAACGGCAAAAACCCCGAAACCAAAACCCCGAAACCCCGAACCCAAAACCCCTGATACCCCAAATGCAAAACTCCGAACCCCGAACCCGAACCCCCGAAAATGTTGAAACCCGAACGTTAAACCCCGAACCGCGAAACCCAAAACCCACAAAACCCAAACCCGTAACCCCGAACAGCGAAACCCTGAACCCACAAAACTCGTGAACCTTGAAACCTCGAAACACGAAAACCCTGAACGTGAAACCACGAAAACCCCGCAAACCCCGAACCCGAACGCGAAACCCTAAACCCCGAACGCGAACCGCAAAAAACATGGAACCTCAAAGCTGGAAATCCCGAACCGGGAAAACCTTGAAACCTGACAACCCTGAACCCCAAACACGAAACCCCGAACCCAAAAACCCTGAACGTCTAAACCCCGAACGCAAAACCTCGAACCCCCAAAACCCTGAACCCTAGACCCGAAACCCCGGGACCGCGAAACCCATAACCCGCAAAACCCGAAACCGATACCCCCAGACCCCGAAACGCCAGAAACCACGACCGTGAAACCCCGAACCACGAAACCCCCGAAACCCCGAACGCGTAACCACCCGAAAAACACCGAACACTCGAAAACCCCCGAAAACCCCAAATGCGAAACCCCGAACCCCAAACCACGAACCTTGAAACCATGAACAGTGAAAACCCCGAACCCTTAACGCAAAACCCCAAAAAACCCGAACCCCAGACCCGTAACATCGAACCGTGAAACCTCGAAACCGAACCGTGAAACCGTACAACCCCAAACCCCGAACCGCGAAACCCTAATATCCCAAAACCAGAACCACGAAACCCTAAAAACCTAGAACCTCGAACGCAAAACCCCAAAACCCCGAACCGCAAAACTCCAAACCCCGAACCCGAACCCCTGAAAATGTTGAAACCCGAACGTAAAACCCCAAACCGTGAAACCCTAAACCCACAAAACCCGAACCCGTAACCCCGAACCGCGAAACCCTGAACCCACAAAACCCGCGAACCTTGAAACCTCGAAACACGAAACCCCGAACCCCGAACACGAAAACACGAACCCCAAACGCGAAACCCCGAACTGTGAAAACCCTGAACGTGAAATCCCGAAAACCCCGAACCTGAATGCGAAACCTGAAATTGATACCCCGACCCCGAAACCCCCAACTCGAAACCCCGAACCTCGAACCCCCGAACCATGAAACCCCTGAACGTCTAAACCCCGAACCCCGAACGCGACACTCCGAATCGAAAACCTCATACCACAAAACTTCGAAACCGCAAAACCCAAACAAAAAACCCCGCGAAACACCGAACCCCAAACCCCGAACTCATAAAACCCCAAACCAGTAATGCGAAACCCCGAAAACAACAAACCCCGAACCCGAAACGTCAAACCACGAAAACCCGAACCCAAAACCCCGAATCGCGACAACCCCGAACCCCCAACGCGAAACCCTGAAAACCTCGAACCCCCGAACCATGAAACCCCAAACCCCGAACCGCCAAACCCTGAACCCACAAAACTCGCGAACCATGAAACCTCGAAACGCGAAACGCGAAACCCCGAACCGTGAAAACCCTGAACGTGAAACCCCGAAAACCCCGCATACCCCGAACCCGAACGCGAAACCCCAAACCCCGAACACGAACCCCAAAAAACATTGAACCTTGAAGCTGGAAATCCCGAACCGGGAAAACCTTGAAACCTGACAACCCTGAACCCCAAACCCGAAACCCCGACCGCGAAACCCCGCACCACGAAACCCCAAACCCCGAACGCATAACGCTGAAATCATCACCTAAAAATCCCGATCAGCGAAAAACCAAAACCGCGAAACCCTGAACCCGAAACCCCGAAAACCCCAAATGCGAAACCCCGAACCCCAAACCACAAAGCTCGAAACCATGAACAGTGAAAATCGCGAACCCTTAACGCGAAAACCCCCAAAAAACCCGAACCCCCAAACCCGTAACGTCGAACCGCGAAACCTCGAAAACCGAACCGTGAAATCGTACAACCCCAAACCGCGAACCCTAATATCCCAAAACCAGAACCACGAAACCCTAAAAACCTAGAACCTCGAACGCGAAACCCCAAAACCCCGAACCGCAAAACCCTAATACCCCAAAACCAGAACAACGAAACCCTAAAAACCTCGAACCTCGAACGCGAAACCCCATAACCCCTGAACCGCAAAAGCAGTGAAAGTGATACCTCAAACTGCGAAACCCGGAACCGCGAAACCCCGAAACCCTAACATGAAACCCCGAAACCCTAACACGAAACCCCGAACCCGAAACCCCGAATCCCCCAAACCCCGAACATGAAACCTCGAATCCCCAAACACCCAATGCGAAACCTCAAAAACCCCAAACATGAAAACCCCGAACGCAAAAACCCGAAACCCTGAACCTCGAAACTGCGTACCGGAACCTCGAACTGCGAAAACCCTGAATCGTCAAAACCCGAAACCCTAACCCTGCCACCAAAACCCCGCACCGAGATACCCCGAACGCGAACCCTCAAAAACCTTGAACCCCGAACCCCAAACAGGAACCCCCGAAAACCTCGAAACACGAACGCAAAACCTCGAACCGCGAAACTAAAACCACAAAACCCGAACCCGTAACCCCGAACCGCGAAACCCTGAACCCACAAAACCCGCGAACCTTGAAACCTCGAAACACGAAACCCCGAACCCCGAACACGAAAACACGAACCCCAAACGCGAAACCCCGAACTGTGAAAACCCTGAACGTGAAATCCCGAAAACCCCAAACCTGAATGCGAAACCCCAAACACGAAGCCCAAAAAACATCGAACCCCGAAGCTGGAAATCCTGAACCGGGAAAACCCCAAAACCCGACAACCCCGAACACGAACCCCCGAACCCCCAAAACCCTGAACCCCGAACCGGAAACCTCGGACCGCGAAACCCAGAAATGCAAAACCTGAAATTGATACCCCGACCTCGAAACCCCCAACTCGAAACCTCGAACCTCGAACCCTCGAACCATGAAACCCCTGAACCCTAGAAAACCTCGAACCCCGAACGCGACACTCCGAATCGAAAACCTCATACCACAAAACTTCGAAACCGCAAAACCCAAACAAAAAACCCCGCGAAACACCGAACCCCAAACCCCGAACTCATAAAACCCCGAACCAGTAATGCGAAACCCCGAAAACAACGAACCCCGAACCCGAAACGTCAAACCGCGAAAACCCGAACCCAAAACCCCGAATCGCGACAACCCCGAACCCCCAACGCGAAACCCTGAAAACCTCGAACCCCCGAACCATGAAACCCCAAACCCCGAACCGCGAAACCCTGAACCCACAAAACTCGCGAACCTTGAAACCTCGAAACGCGAAACCCCGAACCGTGAAAACCCTGAACGTGAAACCCCGAAAACCCCGCAAACCCCGAACCCGAACGCGAAACCCCAAACCCCGAACACGAACCCCAAAAAACATTGAACCTCGAAGCTGGAAATCCCGAACCGGGAAAACCTTGAAACCTGACAACCCTGAACCCCAAACACGAAACCCCGAAACCCAAAAACCCCGAACGTCTAAACCCTGAACGCAAAACCTCGAACCCCCAAAACCCTGAACCCTGGACTGGAAACCCCGGACCGCGAAACCCATAACCCGCAAAACCTGAAACTAATACCCCGACCCCGAAACCCCAAACCCGAAACCACGACCGCGAAACCCCGCACCACGAAACCCCAAACCCCGAACGCATAACCCTGAAAACACCGAACCTCAAAATCCCGAATAGCAAAAACCCAAAACCGCGAAACCCTGAACCCGAAACCCCGAAAACCCCAAATGCGAAACCCCGAACCCCAAACCACAAACCTCGAAACCATGAACAGTGAAAACCGCGAACCCTTAACGCGAAACCCCAAAAAACCCGAACCCCAAACCCGTAACGTCGAACCGCGAAACCTCGAAACCGAACCGTGAAACCGTACAACCCCAAACCCCGAACCGCGAACCCTAATATCCCAAAACCAGAACCACGAAACCCTAAAAACCTAGAACCTCGAACGCGAAACCCCAAAACCCCGAACCGCAAAACCCTAATACCCCAAAACCAGAACCACGAAACCCTAAAAACCTCGAACCTCGAACGCGAAACCCCATAACCCTGAACCGCAAAACAGCGAAAGTGATACCTCAAACTGCGAAACCCGGAACCGCGAAACCCCGAAACCCTAACGTGAAACCCCGAAACCCTAACACGAAACCCCGAACCCGAAACCCCGAATCCCCCAAACCCCGAACGTGAAACCCCGAATCCCCAAACACCCAACGCGAAACCTCAAAAACCCCAAACATGAAAACCCCGAACGCGAAAACCCGAAACCCTGAACCTCAAAACTGCGTACCGGAACCTCGAACTGCGAAAACCCTGAATCGTCAAAACCCGAAACCCTAACCCTGCCACCAAAACCCCGCATCGAGAAACCCCGAACGCGAACCCTCAAAAACCTTGAACCCCGAACCCCAAACAGGAATCCCCGAAAACCTCGAAACACGAACGCAAAACCTCGAACCGCGAAACCCTAAAACCACAAAACCGAACCCGTAACCCCGAACCGCGAAACCCTGAACCCACAAAACCCGCGAACCTTGAAACCTCGAAACACGAAACCCTAAACCCCGAACACAAAACGCGAAACCCCGAACTGTGAAAACCCTGAACGTGAAACCCCGAAAACCCCGAACCTGAATGCGAAACCCCAGAAAACATCGAACCCCGAAGCTGGAAATCCTGAACCAGGAAAACCCCAAAACCCGACAACCCCGAACCCCCAAGTCCCTAAACCCCGAACCGGAAACCTCGGACCGCGAAACCCAGAACTGCAAAACCCGAAATTGATACCCCGACCCTGAAACTCCGAACTCGAAACCCCGAACCTCGAAACCTCGGACCGCGAAACCCATAACCCGCAAAACCTGAAACTGATACCCCGACCCCGAAACCACGACCGCGAAACCCCGAACCACGAAACCCCAAACCCCGAACGCGTAACCCTGAAAACACCGAACCTAAAAATCCCGAACGGCAAAAACCCAAAACCGCGAAACCCTGAACCTGAAACCCCGAAAACCCCAAATGCGAAACCCCGAACCCCAAACCACGAACCTCGAAACCATGAACAGTGAAAACCTCGAACCCTTAACGCGAAACCCCAAAAAACCCGAACCCCAAACGCGTAACGTCGAACCGCGAAACCTCGAAACCGAACCGTGAAACCGTACAACCCCAAACCCCGAACCGTGAAACCCTAATATCCAAAAACCAGAACCACAAAACCCTAAAAACCTAGAACCTCGAACGCGAAACCCCAAAACCCCGAACCGCAAAACCCTAATACCCCAAAACCAGAACCACGAAACCCTAAAAACCTCGAACCTCGAACGCGAAATCCCATAACCCTGAACCGCAAAATAGCGAAAGTGATACCTCAAACTGCGAAACTCGGAACCGCGAAACCCTAACACGAAACCCCGACCACCAAACCCCGAACCCGAAACCTGGAATCCCCCAAACCCTGAACGTGAAACCCTGAATCCCCAAACACCCAACGCAAAACCTCAAAAACCCCAAACATGAAAACAACGAACGGGAAAACCCGAACCCTAGAAAACCCTGGACCTCCAACGCAAAACCCCGAAACCCGAACCTCCAAACCCCGAAACCGAAACCCCGAACGCGAAAACCCGAACCCCGAACCTGCAAACCCCAAACCTTTAAAACCCCGAACCCATAACCCCGAACACGAAACCCCGACACCACGAACCCCGAACGCGAAACCCTGAAAACCTCGAATCCCTGAACGCGAAACCCTGAACCCCGAACCTGAAATCCCTGAACCGTGAAAACCTCGAAACCGTAACACGAAACCCCGAATCCCCAAAAACCCCGAACCCCCAACGTGAAACCCTGAACCGGAAAACCCAAAACACTAACGCGTAACCAAAACACCGAGACGCCGAAAACCCCGAACCAGAACGCAAAACCCCGAACCCTAGAAAACCTCGAACCCTGAACGCGACACTCCGAATCGAAAACCCCATACCACAAAACTTCGAAACCGCAAAACCCCGAACAGAAACACCGCACCCCAAACCCCGAACTGATAAAACCCTGAACCAGTAATGCGAAACCCCGAAAACAACGAACCCCGAACTCGAAACGTCAAACCGTGACAACCCGAACCCCAAACCCCGAATCGCGACAACCCCGAACCCCCAACGCGAAACCCTGAAAACCTCGAACCCCGAACCGCGAACACCCGAACCCGAAACAGTGAACCTTGAAAACCCTGAACCCCCCCAACCTAAACCCAAAAACGGTAACCCTAATCCCGAAACCCTAAAACACTAACCCGAAAACCCGAACCAGAAACCCCGAACCTTGAAACCTGGAACTCGAATCGAAACCCCGAACCTCCAAACCTTGAACGTAGAAACCCCTAACCCGAAAACCCAAAACCCTGAACCTCGAAACCCCGAACCCGAAACCCCGAACCCGAAAACCCAAACCCGACACCCTGAACCTCGACACCCCGAACCCGAAACCCCGAATCTCGAAACTGCGTACCGGAACCTCGAACTGCGAAAACCCTGAATCGTCAAAACCCGAAACCCTAACCCTTCCACCAAAACCCCGCACCGAGAAACCCCAAACGCGAACCCTCAAAAACCTTGAACCCTGAACCCCAAACAGGAACTCCCGAAAACCTCGAAACACGAACGCAAAACCTCGAACCGCGAAACTAAAACCACAAAACCTGAACCCGTAACCCCGAACCGCGAAACCCTGAACCCACAAAACCCGAGAACCTTGAAACCTCGAACACGAAAACACGAACCCCAAACTCGAAACCCTGAACTTTGAAAACTCTGAACGTGAAATCCCAAAAACCCCGAACCTGAATGCGAAACCCCAAACATGAAGCCCAGAAAACATCGAACCCTGAAGCTGGAAATCCTGAACCGGGAAAACCCCAAAACCCGACAACCCCGAACACGATACCCCGAACCCCCAAAACCCTGAACCCCGAACCGGAAACCTCGGACCGCGAAACCCAGAAATGCAAAACCTGACATTGATACTCCGACCCCGAAACCCCCAACTCGAAACCCCGAACGTGAAACCTCGAATCCCCCAAACCCCGAATTTGAAACCCCGAATCCCCAAACACCCAACGCGAAACCTCTAAAACCCCAAACATGAAAACCCCGAACGCGAAAACCCCAAACCCTGAACCTCGAAACTGCGTACCGGAACCTCGAACTGCGAAAACCCTGAATCGTCAAAACCCGAAACCCTAACCCTGCCACCAAAACCCCGCACCGAGATACCCCGAACGCGAACCCTCAAAAACCTTGAACCCCGAACCCCAAACAGGAACCCCCGAAAACCTCGAAACACGAACGCAAAACCTCGAACCGCGAAACTAAAACCACAAAACTCGAACCCGTAACCCCGAACCGCGAAACCCTGAACCCACAAAACCCGCGAACCTTGAAACCTCGAAACACGAAACCCCGAACCCCAAACACGAAAACACGAACCCCAAACGCGAAACCCCGAATTGTGAAAACCCTGAACGTGAAATCCCGAAAACCCCGAACCTGAATGCGAAACCCCAGAAAACATCGAACCCCGAAGCTGGAAATCCCGAACCGGGAAAACCCCAAAACCCGACAACCACGAACACGAAACCCTGAACCCCCAAAACCCTGAACCCCGAACCGGAAACCTCGTACCGCGAAACCCAGAACTGCAAAACCCGAAATTGATACCCCGACCCTGAAACTCCGAACTCGAAACCCCGAACCTCGAAACCCCGGACCGCGAAACCCATAACCCGCAAAACCTGAAACTGATACCCCGACCCCGAAACCCCAAACCCGAAACCCGAAACCACGACCACGAAACCCCGAACCCCGAAACCCCAAACCCCGAACGCGTAACCCTGAAAACACCGAACGTGAAAATCCCGAATGGCAAAAACCCAAAACCGCGAAACCCTGAACCTGAAACCCCAAAAACCCCAAATGCGAAACCCCGAACCCCAAACCACGAACCTCGAAACCATGAACAGTGAAAACCTCGAACCCTTAACGCGAAACCCCGAAAAACCCGAACCCCAGACCCGTAACGTCGAACCGTGAAACCTCGAAACCGAACCGTGAAACCGTACAACCCCAAACCCCGAACCCCGAACCGTGAAACCCTAATATCCAAAAACCAGAACCACGAAACCCTAAAAACCTAGAACC
This sequence comes from Salix suchowensis, assembly GCA_029030765.1. Lineage (NCBI taxonomy): Eukaryota > Viridiplantae > Streptophyta > Magnoliopsida > Malpighiales > Salicaceae > Salix > Salix suchowensis. The sequence goes on from CM054983.1 coordinate 9,342,327, forward strand.
TCGAACGCGAAACCCCAAAACCCCGAACCGCAAAACCCTAATACCCCAAAACCAGAACCACGAAACCCTAAAAACCTCGAAACTCGGAACCGCGAAACCCTAACACGAAACCCCGACCACCAAACCCCGAACCCGAAACCCCGAATCCCCCAAACCCCGAACGTGAAACCCTGAATCCCCAAAAACCCAACGCAAAACCTCAAAAACCCCAAACATGAAAACAACAAACGTGAAAACCCGAACCCTGGAAAACCCTGGACCTCCAACGCGAAACCCCGAAACCCGAACCTCCAAACCCCGAAACCGAAACCCCGAACGCGAAAACCCGAACCCCGAACCTGCAAACCCCAAACCTTTAAAACCCCGAACCCATAACCCCGAACGCGAAACCCCATAACCCTGAACCGCAAAACAGCGAAAGTGATACCTCAAACTGCGAAACCCAGAACCGTGAAACCCCGAAACCCTAACGTGAAACCCCGAAACCCTAACACGAAACCCCGAACCCAAAACCCCGAATCCCCCAAACCCCGAACGTGAAACCCCGAATCCCCAAACACCCAACGCGAAACCTCAAAAACCCCAAACATGAAAACCCCGAACGTGAAAACCCCAAACCCTGAACCTCGAAACTGCGTACCGGAACCTCGAACTGCGAAAACCCTGAATCGTCAAAACCCGAAACCCTAACCCTGCCACCAAAACCCCACACCGAGATACCCCAAACCTCGAACGCATAACCCTGAAAACACCGAACCTGAAAATCCCGAACAGCAAAAACCCAAAACCGCGAAACCCTGAACCCGAAACCCCGAAAACCCCAAATGTGAAACCCCGAACCCCAAACCACAAAGCTCGAAACCATGAACAGTGAAAACCGCGAACCCTTATCGCGAAACCCCAAAAAACCCGAACCCCAAACCCGTAACGTCGAACCGCGAAACCTCGAAACCGAACCGTGAAACCGTACAACCGCAAACCCCGAACCCTAATATCCCAAAACCAGAACCACGAAACCCTAAAAACGTAGAACCTCGAACGCGAAAACCCAAAACCCCGAACCGCAAAACCCTAATACCCCAAAACCAGAACCACGAAACCCTAAAAACCTCGAACCTCGAACGCGAAACCCCACAACCCTGAACCGCAAAACAGGGAAAGTGATACCTCAAACTGCGAAACCCGGAACCGCGAAACCCCGAAACCCTAATACCCCAAAACCAGAACCACGAAACCCTAAAAACCTCGAACCTCGAACGCGAAACCCCATAACCCTGAACCGCAAAACAGCGAAAGTGATACCTCAAACTGCGAAACCCGGAACCGCGAAACCCCGAAACCCTAACGTGAAACCCCGAAACCCTAACACGAAACCCCGAACCCGAAACCCCGAATCCCCCAAACCCCGAACGTGAAACCCCGAATCCCAAAACACCCAACGCGAAACCTCAAAAACCCCAAACATGAAAACCCCGAACGCGAAAACCCGAAACCCTGAACCTCGAAACTGCGTACCGGAACCTCGAACTGCAAAAACCCTGAATCGTCAAAACCCGAAACCCTAACCTTGCCACCAAAACCCCGCACCGAGATACCCCAAACGCGAATCCTCAAAAACCTTGAACCCCGAACCCCAAACAGGAACCCCCGAAAACCACGAAACACGAACGCAAAACCTCGAACCGCGAAACTAAAACCACAAAACCCGAACCCGTAACCCCGAACCGCGAAACCCTGAACCCACAAAACCCGCGAACCTTGAAGCCTCGAAACACGAAACCCCGAACCCCGAACACGAACACACGAACCCCAAACGCGAAACCCCGAACTGTGAAAACCCTGAACGTGAAATCCCGAAAACCCCGCAAACCCCGAACCCGAACGCGAAACCCCAAACCCCGAACACGAACCCCCGAACTCGAAACCTCGAACCTCGAACCCCCGAACCATGAAACCCCTGAACCCTAGAAAACCTCGAACCCCGAACGCGACACTCCGAATCGAAAACCTCATACCACAAAACTTCGAAACCGCAAAACCCAAACAAAAAACCCCGCGAAACACCGAACCCCAAACCCCGAACTCATAAAACCCCGAACCAGTAATGCGAAACCCCGAAAACAACGAACCCCGAACCCGAAACGTCAAACCGCGAAAACCCGAACCCAAAACCCCGAATCGCGACAACCCCGAACCCCCAACACGAAACCCTGAAAACCTCGAACCCCCGAACCATGAAACCCCAAACCCCGAACCGCGAAACCCTGAACCCACAAAACTCGCGAACCTTGAAACCTCGAAACGCGAAACGCGAAACCCCGAACCGTGAAAACCCTGAACGTGAAACCCCGAAAACCCCGCAAACCCCGAACCCGAACGCGAAACCCCAAACCCCGAACACGAACCCCAAAAAACATTGAACCTCGAAGCTGGAAATCCCGAACCGGGAAAACCTTGAAACCTGACAACCCTGAACCCCAAACACGAAACCCCGAAACCCAAAAACCCTGAACATCTAAACCCCGAACGCAAAACCTCGAACCCCCAAAACCCTGAACCCTGGACCGGAAACCCCGGACCGCGAAACCCATAACCCGCAAAACCTGAAACTAATACCTCGACCCCGAAACCCCAAACCCGAAACCACGACCGTGAAACCCCGCACAACGAAACCCCAAACCCCGAACGCGTAACCCTGAAAACACCGAACCTCAAAATCCCGAACAGCAAAAACCCAAAACCGCGAAACCCTGAACCCGAAACCCCGAAAACCCCAAATGCGAAACCCCGAACCCCAAACCACAAAGCTTGAAACCATGAACAGTGAAAACCGCGAACCCTTAACGCGAAACCCCAAAAAACCCGAACCCCAAACCCGTAACGTCGAACCGCGAAACCTCGAAACCGAACCGTGAAACCGTACAACCCCAAACCGCAAACCCTAATATCCCAAAACCAGAACCACGAAACCCTAAAAACCTAGAACCTCGAACGCGAAACCCCAAAACCCCGAATCGCAAAACCCTAATTCCCTAAAACCAGAACCACGAAACCCTAAAAACCTCGAACCTCGAACGCGAAACCCCATAACCCTGAACCGCAAAACAGCGAAAGTGATACCTCAAACTGCGAAACCCGGAACCGCGAAACCCCGAAACCCTAACGTGAAACCCCGAAACCCTAACACGAAACCCCGAACCCAAAACCCCGAATCCCCCAAACCCCGAACGTGAAACCCCGAATCCCCAAACACCCAACGCGAAACCTCAAAAACCCCAAACATGAAAACCCCGAACGCGAAAACCGTAAAAAACATTGAACCTCGAAGCTGGAAATCCCGAACCGGGAAAACCTTGAAACCTGACAACCCTGAACCCCAAACTCGAAACCCCGAAACCCAAAAACCCTGAACGTCTAAACCCCGAACGCAAAACCTCGAACCCCCAAAACCCTGAACCCTGGACTGGAAACCCCGGACCGCGAAACCCATAACCCGCAAAACACGAAACTAATACCCACGACCCCGAAACCCCAAACCCGAAACCCCGACCGCGAAACCCCGCACCCACGAAACCCCCAAACCCGAACGCATAACCCACGAAAACACCGAACCTCAAAATCCCGAATAGCAAAAACCCAAAACCACGAAACCCTGAACCCGAAACCCCGACAACCCCAAATGCGAAACCCCGAACCCCAAACCACAAACCTCGAAACCATGAACAGTGAAAACCGCGAACCCTTAACGCGAAACCCCGAAAAACCCGAACCCCAAACCCGTAACGTCGAACCGCGAAACCTCGAAACCGAACCGTGAAACCGTACAACCCCAAACCCCGAACCGCGAACCTTAATATCCCAAAACCAGAACCACGAAAGCCTAAAAACCTAGAACCTCGAACGCGAAACCCCAAAACCCCGAACCGCAAAACCCTAATACCCCAAAACCAGAACCACGAAACCCTAAAAACCTCGAACCTCGAACGCGAAACCCCATAACCCTGAACCGCAAAACAGCGAAAGTGATACCTCAAACTGCGAAACCCGGAACCGCGAAACCCCGAAACCCTAACGTGAAACCCCGAAACCCTAACGCGAAACCCCGAACCTCGAAACCCCTGAACCATAAAACCCTGAACCGTGAAACCCTGAATCCCAAATCCCGAACCGCGAAACCCCAAAACACCAAACCCGAAACCCCGAACCTCGAAAAAACCGAAACCCGAAACCTCGACAACCAAAACCCGAACCGCGAAACCTCAAACATGAAACCCCGAACCTGAAATCCCCCAACCGTGAAATCCCCCAACCTTTCCCCCTGAACCGCGAAACCTCAACCCTAAACCCCCAAACCGCGAAACCCTACAACTCGAAACCCCAAACTGTCAAACCCCGAAAACCTCGTACCGAGCATGCGAAACACTGAACCCGAAACCCCAAACCGCGAAACCGCAAAACTAAAACCCTGAACCACTAATCCCCGAAACCCCAAACCCCACACCCGAAACCCCGAACCCGAAACCCCGAATCCCCACAGCGAAACCCTGAACCGTGAAAACCCCAAAACCCTTACGCGAAACCCCGAACCCCGAACGTGAAAACCCAAAAACCCCGAACCCGAACGCTAAACCTCAAACCCCCAACGAGAACCCCAGAAAACCCCGAACCTGAAACCCGACCACCAAACCCCGAACCACAAAACCATGAAACCTCAAACACGAAACCCCGAACGCAAAACCTCGAACCCCCAATGTGAAACCCCTAACCGTGAATACCCCGAAACCGTAAACACGAAACCTCGAACACGAAACTCCAAAACCCTAACGCGAAACCCCAAACACGAACGCGATACGCTGAATGCTGAACGCGAACCCCCAAAAACGTCAAAACCCGAATGCAAAACCCCGAACCGCGAAACCCTAAACCCTAACCCGAAACCCCGAAGTCGAAACCCAAACCCCCAAACCCCGGACCGCGAAACCCCGAACCTGAAACCCTGAACCACGAACGCGAAACCCTGAAAACCCCGAACCTGAAATCCCCGAACCTCGAAACCCTGAATCCCCAAAAACCCCAAACCCCCAACGCGAAACCCCGAACCGTGAAAACCCCGAAACCCTAACGTGTAACCCAGAACCCCGAGCGAAACACTAAAAACCTGAACTAGAACGTGAAACCCCGAACCCTAGAAAACCTCGAACCCCGAACACGACACTCCATATCGAAAACCCCATACCGTGAAACTTCGAAACCGCGAAACTTCGAAACCGAAACCCCGAACCAGTAATGGGAAACCCCGAAAACAACGTACCCTGAACCCGAAACGTCAAACCGCAAAAAACCCGAACCCGAAACCCCGAATCGCGACAACCCCGAACCCCCAATGCGAAACCCTGAACCTTGAAAACCCCGAACCCCCCAGCCTAAGCCCGAAAATAGTAACCCTAACCCCGAAAACCCTAAAACACTAACCCGAAAACCTGAACCTTGAAACCGGGAACCCGAAACCCCAAACCTGAAAACCCAAACTCGAAACCCCAAATGTCGATACTCGTAACCCGAAAACTCGAAACCCTGAACCTCGAAACCCTGAACCCCAAAACCAGAACCCGAAACCCTGAACCTCGACACCCCGAACCCGAAACCCCGAATCTCAAAACTGAGTACCGGAACCCCCGAACTGTGAAAACCCTGAATCGTCAAAACCCGAAACCCTAACCCTCCCACGAAAACCCCACACCGAGAAACCCCGAACGCGAACCCCCGAAAACCTTGAACCCCGAACCCCAAACGCGAACCCCCTAAAACCTCGAAACTCGAACGCCAAACCCCGAACCCGTAACTTCGAACCGTGAAACCCTGAACCCACAAAACCAGCGAACCTTGAAACCTCGAAACACAAAACCTCGAACCCCGAACACGAAACCATGAACCCCAAACGTGAAACCCCGAACTGTGAAAACCCTGAACATGAAACCCTGAAAACCCCGAACTCGAACGCAAAACCCCGAACCCCGAACGCGAAGCCCAGAAAACATCGAACCCCAAAGCTGGAAATCCCAAACCGGGAAAACCCCGAGACCCGACAACCCCGAACACAAAACCCTGAACCCTGAACCAGAAACCTTGGACCGAGAAACCCAGAACCCGCAAAACCCAAAACCGATACCCCAACCCCGAAACCCCCAACTCGAAACCCCAAACCACGAAACCCCAAACCCCGAACGTGTAACCCTGAAAACACCGAACCTGAAAATCCTGAACGGCAAAAAACCCAAAACCGAAAAACCCCGAACCCGAAACCTTGGAAACCCTAAATGTGAAACCCCAAACCCCGAACCCAAACCCCCGAAAACCTCGAAACCCGAACGCAAAACCCCGAACCGCGAAACCCTAAACCCGCAAAACCCAAACCCATAACCCCGAACCGCGAAACCCTGAACCCACAAAACTCGCGAACCATGAAACCTCGAAACGCGAAACCCCGAACCGTGAAAACCTTGAACGTGAAACCCCGCAAACCCCGAACCCAAACGTGAAACCCCGAACCTCGAACGCGAACCCCAGAAAACATTGAACCCCAAAGCTGGAAATCCCGAACCGGGAAAACCCTGAAACCCGACAACCCCGAACCCTAAAAACCCTGAACCTCTAAACCCCGAACGCGAAACCTCGAACCCCATAAACCCTGAACCCCGAACAAGAAACCCCGGACCGCGAAACCCATAACCCGCAAAACCCGAAACTGATACCCCGACCCCGAAACCCCAAACCCGAAACCCCGACCATGAAAACCCGAACCACGAAACCCCAAACCCGGAACGCGTAACCCTGAAAACATCGAACCTGAAAATCCTGAACGGCAAAAACCCAAAACTGCGAAATCCCCAACCCGTAACCTCAAAAATCCCAAATGCGAAACCTCGAACCCCAAACCCCGAACCTCAAAACCCTGAACAGTGAAAGCCCCGAACCCTTAACGCGAAACCCCAAAAAACCCGAACCCTAACATGAAACCCTGAATCTCGAAACCTCGAAACCGAAACACTGAACCGCAAAACCGTACAACCCCAAACCCCGAAACCCTAATACCCCAAAACAAGAACCACAAAACCCTAAAAACCTCGAACCTCGAACGCGAAACCCCAAAACCCCGAACCGCAAAACAGCGAAAGTGACACCTCGAACTGCGAAACCCCGAAACCCAAAACCCTAACACGAAACCCCGACCACCAAACCCCGAACCGCAAAACCCCGAACCTGAAACCCTGAATCCCCCAAACCCCGAATGTGAAACCCCGAATCCCTGAACCCCCAACGCGAAACCTCGAAAACCCCAAACCCGAAAACCCTGACTTATGAAAACCTAGAAACCCTAACGCGAAACCCCAAAAACCCTGAATCTCCAACACGAAAACCCTAACATGAAACCCTGAAAACCCCGAAACCCCCATCGCGAAACCCCGAAATCCGAACCTCCAAACCCCGAAACAGAAACCCCGAACGCGAAAACTTGAACCCCGGACCAGCAAACCCCGAACCGTTAAAACCCCGAACCCATAACCCCGAACGCGAAACCCCGAAACCCCGAACACCAAACGCGAAATCCTGAAAACCTCGAACCCTGAACGCAAAATACCGAACCCGAAACCCCGAAACCGGGAACCTCGAAAACCCTGAACCCCCGAAACTAAACCTGAAAACGGTAACCCAAACTCCGAAATCCTAAACCCGAACCCGCAACCTCGAAACCCCGAACCCGAAACCCGCAACCTCGAAACCTCATACCCGAAACCCCGAACAGCAAAAACCGCGAACCCTGAAAACCCGAAATACTAAACCCCCCACCCGAAACCCCGAACCCTGAAAACCCAAAACCCTAAACCCCCCACCCGAAACCCCCGAACCCTGAAAACCCAAAACCCTAAACCCCCCACCCGAAACCCCAAATCGAGAGACCTCGAACCCCAAATGCGAACACCCAAAAACCTTGAACCCTGAATGCGAAATTCAAAACCCCGAACGCGAACACCCAAAAACCTCGAAACCCGAACGCCAAACCGCGAACCGCGAAACCCTAAACCCACAAAACCCGACTCGAAACCCTGAACCGCAAAACACCAATCCTGAAACCCCGAACCCGAAACCCTGAACCTGGTAACCCCGATCCTCGAAACCCCGAACCTCGAAACCCCGAAACTGAAACCCTGAACGGCAAAAACCCCGAATAGCGAAACCCCGAACCCGAAACCTCGTAAACCCCGAACGCGAAACCCTGAACCTGGAAACCCCGAACGCGAAACCTAGAAAACCCCCAACCTCGAATGCGAAACCCCGAACGCTGAAAAACTTGAACCCCCATCGTGAAACACCGAAAACCCCAACCCTAGAAACCCCGAACCGCGATACCCCAAACCTCAAAAATACCCGAACCCCAAACCCCGAACCCCGAACGTGAACTCCCTAAAACCTCGAACCCCAAATGCGAAACCCCGAACCGTGAAATCCAGAACCCGCAAAACTTGAACTCGAAACCACAAACCGTGAAACCCGAACCTCAAAACCGACACCCTGAACGGCAAAAACCTGAACGTCACAACATCAAAACGAAAAACCCGAAAAACCCGACCATGTAACCCTGAATCGGGAACCAAAACCCTGAAAACCCGGAACACGAAACCCCAAACCGCGAAACCCCGAACCTCAAAACCCCTAAACCGCAAAACCATGAAATATGAAACCCCGAAACCAAAACCCCAAACTTCAAAAACACCGAACGAGAAACACCAAAACCCAAAACCCCGATCACCAAAACCCGAACCGCGAACACGAAACCCCGAACCTGAAATCCCCCAACCATGAAAACCCCGAAAGGTGAAACCCCGAAACACTAAATCCTAAACCCCTAACCCGAAACCCTGAACCTCGAAAACCCCGAACCGTGAAACCCCGAAACCCTAAAGCCCTCACCCGAAAAACCTGAACGGCGAAACCTGTTACCCGCAAAACCCGTACCCAAAACCCCGAACCGCAAAACCCGAACTGCGAAAACCCAAACCCGAAACCCTGAACCCGAAACCCCGAACCGCGAAACTCCTAAAACCCCGAACGCCAAAACCTCGAACCTGAAACCCGAACTTGGAAACCTCGAACCCTTAAAGCAAAAAACAACGAACCTCGAACCCAAAACCCCTAACACGAAACCCTGAAAACCTCGAACCCCGAACGCGAAATCCCGAACCCGAAACAATGAATTGCGAAACCCCGAACCTGAAATCGCGAATCTCGAAAACCCTGAACCCCCCAACCTTATCCCAAAAACAGTAATCCAAACCCCGAAACCCTAAAACACTAACCCGAAACCCCGAACCCGAAACCCCGAACTCGAGACCGCGAACCTCGAAAACCCCAAACCCCCCAACCTTAACTCGTAACCAGTAACCCAAGCCCCGAAACCCTAAACCCGAAACCCTAAAACACGTACCTTGAAACCCCGAAACCGAAACCCCAAAAAACCCCAAAAACAAAACCCTGAACCGGGAACCGAAAACCCTGAACAGAAAACCCCGAACCGCGAAACCCGAACCTCGAAACCCCTGAACCGCAGAACCGTGAACCCAAAACCCCAAACCGCGAAACCCTACAACACCGAACCCGAAACCCCGCACCTCAAAAACACCGAATGAGAAACACCGAAACCCGAAACCTTGACCCCGAAACCCCGACTACCAAAACCCGAACCGCGAACCGTGAAACTCCGAACACGAAACCCCGAACGCGAAACCCCGTAAACCTCAAAACACCACTGCGAAACCTCGAATCGCGAAACCCAGAACACGCAAAACCCGAACCGCAAAACCAAAACCCCGAATTCGAAACCCCGACCCCCAAACCCCAAAACTGAAACCCTGAACCCCGAACATGAAACCTCGAACCTGAAATACCCGAACCGTGAAAACCCCGAAACCCTAAAACCATCACCGAATCATGAAACTCATACTGCGCTAAACCCGAACCCCAAAACCCGAACCGCGAAACCCCAAACTGCGAAATCCTGGAACCAAAACCGTGAAAACCAAAACCCGAAACCCCGAACCCGAAACCCCGATCCTAGAAAACCCTGAATCGCGAAACCCCTAAAACCCCGAACGCTAAAACCTCGAACCTGAAACCCCGAACTTGGAAATACCGAACCGAGAAAACCCCAAACCCTGAAAGCGAAACCCCGAACCCCGAACACCCTGAACCGTGAAAACCCCAAACCCCGAACGTGAACCCCAAATCCAAAACCCCAAACCGTGAAAACCTGAACCCGAAATTCCGAACTTGAAACCTTGAACCTTGAAAACCCCGAACCACGGAATCTCGAAACCGAAACCCTGAACCCCGAAACCCGGAACCGCGAAACCCCTAAAACCTAAACCAAAATTTCTGAACCGCGAAACCAGGAACCCGCTAAACCCGAACCCGAAACCCCGAAACACGAAACCCGGAACCTTGAAAACCCCGATCCTCGAAATCCTGAACACAAAACCCCAAACCGCGAAACCCCTAAAACCTTGAACACGAAACCTCGAACCTGGAAATCACGAACCGGGAAAACCCTGAACGCGAAACCCCGAACCCCGAAAACAAAGAACACCGAACGCGAAAACACGAACCCTGAAAACCCCGAGCCTCGAACGCCAAACCCTGAACCCCGAAACCCTGAACCGCGAAACCCCGAACCCAAAACCCAAACCCGAAATGCCGAACCTAGAAACCCCAAACCTCGAAATCCCGAAATTCTAACCCTGAACCGCAAAAACCCTAACCCGAAACCCCGAACCTTGAAAACCCCAAACCGCGAAATCCCTAAAACACGAACGCGAATCCTCAAACCTCAAACCCCGAACAGGGGAAACCCCAAACTCAAAACCCCGAACCCTGAACGCGAAACCCCAAACCCTCAAAACTAAATCACCAAACCGCAAATCCCCGAACCTCAAAAACCCCGAACCGCGAAGCATCGAACGCGAAACCTCGAACTTGGAAATCCCGAACTGGGAAAACCCTGAACCCAAAACCCAAAACTCCAAAAACAAAGAATCCCGAACCCCGAAAAACCCTGAACACCAAAACCCAAACCTCGAAACCCCGAACCCCTTACGTGAAACCCTGAAAACCTCGAACCCCGAAAGCAAAATCCCGAACCTGAAACCCCGAACCCGAAACCTCGAACCCGAAACACCGAACCTCGAAACCCCAAACCCGAAACACCGAAAAGCAAAAACCCTGAACTGTCAAAACCCAAAATCCTAAACCCCCCACCCGAAACCCTGCACCGAGAAACCTCGAACCCCGAACACGAAACCAGGAACCCCGAACGCAAACATCGAACCGCGAAACCCTGAACCCACAAAACCCGAACTCCAAACCCCGAACCGCGAAACCCTGAACCCACAAAACCCGAACTCGAAACCCCAAACTCTAAACCCCCAACCTAAACCCAAAACCCGTAACTTTGTACTCTTAAACTCGAAATCCTAAACCTCGAATCGTGAAACACCGAACCACGAAACCTCGAACTCCAAACTCCGAACCTCGAAACCCCCGAACCCCGAACACAAAACTCCGAACCCTGAAAACCCCAAACCCCAACGCGAATCCATGGTCCGTGAAAACCCCGAAACACCGAACCCGAAACCCCGAAACCACGAACCGCGAAACCCAAACCTCGAAACCCCGAAACCGACACCCGAAAGGCAAAAAATCTGAACCCCAAAACTACAAACACCCCGAACATGAAACCCCCGAACCTCGAAACCCCCAAGCGCAAAACCCCCGAACCCGAAATCCCGAACCGCGAAACCCCGAACCTCGAAAAAATCGAACAAGAAACACCGAAACCCGAAACCCCCGACCCCCAAAACCCCGACCACCTAAACCCGAACCGCGAAACCTCGAACACTAAACCCCAAACCTGAAATCCTCCAACAGTGAAAACCCCCAACCGTGAAAACCCCCGAACCGTGTAACCCCAAAACCCTAAATCCTAAACCCCTAACCCGAAACCCCCGAACAACGAAACCTCGAACCCGACACCGCGAACCTCCAAAACCCCGACCCCCAACCTTAACCCGAAAACATGAGCCCATACCCCAAACCCTAAACCCTAAACCCTTAAACACTAACCCAAAACCCTGAACCGCGAAACCCGAAACCGCGAACCTCGAAAACCTTGAACAACAAAAACCCCGAATTGTGAAAGCCTGAAACCCTAAACCCCCCATCCGAAACCCTGAACCGCGAAACCCCAAAACCCGAAAACCTCGAACCCGAAATCCCAACCTCGAAACCTCAAACCTCAAACCCCGTGCACTGAAAACCCCGACAAAGTGAAAAACCCGAACCATGAAAACCCGAAACCCTAAACCCCCACCCCAAAAACCCCGAAAACCTCGAACCCGAAATCCCAACCTCGAAACCTCAAACCTCGAAACCCCGTGACCAAACCCCGAACAGTTGAAAAACCCGAACCATGAAAAACCCGAAACCCTAAACCCCCACACCCGAAACTCCGAACCAAGAAACCTCGAACGTCGAACGCGAACCTTGAAACCCCCGAAACCCTGTAATCATGCGACAACCCCTAACAAGAAACCCCCGAAAACCCTCGAACCCCGAACACGAAATCCCA